>OY744515.1:121900129-121935129 GCA_963556195.1 Sepiola atlantica
AAAATACCGTTTTAACATTTTTTTACACGCCCACATCCCCTCTTGACCCCGCTCTAACCTTACTTCTCGCGTTAAAGTATCTGAGCTTTATATACAAACTAACATAATCTTCGTCCCAGAGCATGTAAAATGAATTATCCGAACAGTTTTTAACCACTGTTATGTCTGCTTACGAATATTGAAATACAAATATAATGCTATTAAATCTTAGGTCGTTCGTTTTATGTATAAAATCCCTATTCAGATTTTGATAAAAATACATTACATGATTTTGAGTCTAGAACATATCTACGATTTAATTATTAAGGAGCATTCATCATTCAAACTCCTCGGCCTAACCTTCACAGATAACATGAATTTGAACAAATACATTGAAGACATTGCCAAGGCTGCCGCAAAGAAGGTGGGCTCCCTCTACCGTGCTAGTAAACTCCTCACACCTGACATTATCCCGTATATCTACAAAGCCACCATCCGCCCATGCATGGAGTATTGTTGCCACATCTGGTCTTGTGCATCATCTACTAGTCTCTCCCTTTTTGACAAGGTCAAAAAAGAGTTGCCAACCTAATATGTCCTTCACTATCAACCAAGCTCCAGTCCCTGTCCCATCGCCGCGATATAGCATCCTTGTTCTTGTTTTACAAATACTTCAATTGATTATGCTCCGATGAATTGGCTACTCTGGTGCCCCCTCGACGTAAATTCACTAGGCCAACTCGACAATCAATTAAATCTCATCCAATCTATTGTGGAGATCCCCAGATACCGGATAGCTTTCTACTCAAATAGCTTCTTTCCTAGTGCTGCTGGCCTCTAGAACTCCCCCCCTGCCCCTGTTTCCCCGATAGTACTGACATGAAGAAATTTAAAAGTAATGTAAACAGGTATCTCGCTGCGCAGATCCCAATTTAGATCGCCCCCAACTTTCTCCCTTTTGTTTTCTCAGTAGCCCCTTACGTCTACAGTGACCGCCTGCCTTTTTGGGGGTTAACCATGTTAAAAAAGGGTCTTCAGAAGAAAATGAAACTTGATTAATTGTTGTCTAATAAGTATGTGGGGGTGACGGCGGCTAAGTGATTAACGACACGAACTGACAACCTGGGTGTGCCAAGTACAAATCCAGTTCGTACCACATAAACACTTTTACTTAGAATGTTGGCAACCTTCACGTGGTTTCTCCCGTAAGTACCCGATGTCCTTCTAGAAAGAATTAAAACCAGAAAGATACCAAGAAAAATCAATGTCAACAATAGAATCATCTTATCTATACAAAATGAATGAATGAATTACCGGCCAAATAGACAAACTTTGCTATCATTCTTATCGTCACGTCTCACTTCAGACTTCTTGGTCGTATCCTAACACGTAGCCCTAACTATAATTTTCTAACCTCTAATAAAATTCTCAAACTCCTATGCTTAATTGAACTTTATGTGGAAACTTTTTTTTAACACTATTTTTATACATCCAAGCCTAATATCGTTACACATGTATAAATAAATAAATGAATTAATCAAATACACATGCGTAAATGGGTATCTTTCTAGTATACTGTATAATGAGTACATGACAACAATCTGATTCAAACGAAATCGATTAATGAATGAACCACTATGTATCAAATTCAATAAAAATCTGATCTCAGTGAATTATCAAATGAGAGGTTGTCCTCATAATATATTCTCCTTAACACCTTTAAAGAAACTGAACTCATAGAAATATTTATTAATTGATATCTAATATCTATTCTTAAAATTTCACAAAAATAGAAAGTGTCTGAATTTTCACAAAGGAATTTTACCCTCTTTGTCCCTTTACATAAAACTAAATTAGAGTACATATAGCCTACATTACTGACCCTTACGCCTAACAGCTCTGACTCCAAATTCATAATAACCGATTAATTAGTTTGAGAGTGAATTTTGTATAGATAGACATATCAACATCATACATTTTAAAGATTGAGATAAGTTCGTTATTGAGTGGAAAAAATAAATAACTAAATAAAGAGTAAGTACCCCCCCCCCATCAACAGGGACGGTCAGAAACCGTTCGATAAAAGTCGTTTTCTTTTTTCTTTTTCATCGATCATTTCCCTTGGTATCATCTATGCATTACTCTATTTAATTAGTATTTAACTCTTCTTTCTATTCATGTTTTGTAATCATCTAGAATAAGCTGGTCTTTCAACAACTCCGATCTGATCTATTATGAACTCCGTTTGCTGCAGTACTAGCACAAACTTATACATCCGACTACACACGCTCTCCTAGAATCTTTGCTAAAGAGGTGATGCCTCGAAATATATATTATAAACTGAAGGAAAGATAGTAAGTGATGAAAGGAAAATTATTACTCACAGGTGCCAAACCACTTTTCTTTTACTGTCGTTTTTTTTCTTCAGTTTCCCTGGGGACCACACCTGTCCGGATTATTATAGCCTAAGCTAACTGTCTACCAAGCTGTATCCTCTGTACCAATGTTAAACTCCTATTCCTCTTTGACAAGTATTTCAATAGAATGGGCTCCGACGAATATGCTTCACTTGTGTCCCCTCGACGTGAATACCCACGATCAACCCGACAATCAGCAAAATCCCCCCTTAATTTTAGAGATCACCAGATGTTGGAATACGTTATACTTTAATAACTTATTGTCTCGAACTGCTTGCCTATGGAATTGCTTCCATCCTCTTTACTTCCTCGACTCTAATATCATTTAAATGTAATGTGAACATAATCTAAGTAGCAAAACTTCCCTACTTCGGTTTCCCCTATCAATCTTGCTTCTAATTCACTGTAGCTCCTTGAGTTTCGTGTATGAGTTGAATATAAATTCAAAAAATACAATAATATAAATATCTCTTAATAAACCCCGAACCATTCTTCAAGCAAACTATAAGATTCTCGGATGTTTTATGCTTACGCACAAACTAACACTGTTGAATAAACGTATGAATCTCTGATTTCCACACATATACGAGTAAAATATAAATTTATTATGTTATACTTCGACGTCAGCGTTACATTATACATATATGTCAGTGTTACATTATACTTCAATGTAAGTGTAACATTATACTTCTATGACAGCGTTATATTATAAGTCTATGTCAGTCTATCTCAGTGTAACATCATATTTTCGTGTTACACTATTATTCTATCTTAGTGTTAAATAATAATCATACGTAAGTGTTACATTATACTTCGCTGTGAGTGTAACATTATAGTTTATGTCAGCGTTACATTATACTTCTATGTCAGTGCTCCATTATAATTCTATATCAATGTTACATCATAATACTACGTAATGTTATTTTATTGTTACATTATACTTCTATGTATGGGTTAAATTTTACTTCAATGTCAGTGTCGCATCATACTTCTACGTAAGTGTATCATTATACTTAAACGTCAGTATTAATTTATACTTCTATATCAATGTTACATGATATTTCTAGGATAGGGTTACATTATAATTCTACGTAAGGGTTTCCTTATACTTCAATGTCAGTGTTACATACTTCTACATGACAGTATTACATTATACTACTATTTTAGTGTTACATTATAATTTTATATCAGTGTTACATTATACTAATATGTTTGTGTTACATAATACGTCTATGTAAATGTTACATTATATTTCTGTGTCAGTGTTACAGTATACTTCTATGTTTGTGTTACATTATAATTCTATATCAGTGTTACATTATACTGACATGTTTGTGTTACATATAATCTATGTAAATGTTACATTATATTTCTGTGTCAGTGTTACAGTATACTTCTATGTTTGTGTTACGTTATAATTCTATATCAGTGTTACATTATACTGACATGTTTGTGTTACATATAATCTATGTAAATGTTACATTATATTTATGTGTCAGTGTTACAGTATACTTCTATTTTAGTGTTACATTGTAATTCTTTGTCAGTGTTACATCTTACTTCTATGTAATTATTTAATTTTACTCTCATATCCTTGTTTCATTATACTGCTATAGCACAATAAAATTATACTCCTGTGTCGCTGCTACATCATATACTATTACACTTACATTATACTTCTATGAACTGTTATCTTTCTGTCCTACGTCACTATTTAATGCTACTCTTTTATAATTCTTTCATTATAATCCTATGTAACTTTTTACTTTATACTGTTGCGTTACTATTAATTTTTCTCCTATGTCACTATGGCCTTATTCATCTATGACAGTGATTCATTATTCTTCAGTGTTAATTTAACATTATACACTTATGTCACGATTTGATTATACTCATATGTAATTATTATATTATACTCCATTGCAAGATATACAACGTTTACTTAGAAATACGAATTGAAAATTAAGAAGAATTAAAAGCACAAAAATCGTACATTTTAAAGAATTATCAGAAAAATGTTTTTTGTTTGGTTTCAACCAAAAATGAACCACTTTATAGTGTAAGTTTTTTAAAGACACTTTAATCCCAATAACTTTTTACTCTTTGTGAATTTTTCTGATGATTTTGTAATGTTGCAGAGACGATATTGACATAAACCGTTGTTTGGCACAAGACAAATGAAACGGACCGTAAAAAATATATCGCACAGAAATGTTATGTTTTTTGGAAATTTGAAAAAATGAAAATAATAAAATAAAACGATGGTTATTGGAATATAATATGAACTGACTTATATTTGCTCTGTTATCACTTATTTACAATCATCGAGCTGAATCTTTTAAGGAGACTGCAAAGTAAAATGGCACTGATAGTATATGCTAATACATATATTGTCATTAATAATTATATATATATATATATATATATATATATATATATATATATATATATATATATATATATATATATATAAAACAACCCTAACCTACCCCTAAGAGAAGACGGACACAGCTGACCCAAACAATAATCGATCTCTTCGTCGGTTAAGGTTACAAAGAAGAACATTTTGTCAACATATCTGATACATGTCTCTGGCGATTTTATATATATAACTTAAAAACCTGACACGTAACTTGTAAGTGAATTTTTCACTTTCTCCTTACTCCAGCCTTATGTGAAAATACCATTTTTAACTTCATTTTTACACACTTGCATCTACATATTTCTAAACACTGACTCTTCTAGCCATCCTGTGTATGCTACAAAACTGCTCCATGTGTTGAGACCCCAATTTGAGAAACATTGGGAATGTAAAGTTAACTCTTAGTTATTGCCACGCTTGTAACGTAGTTGGGGTGTTCTTTAGTCCCCGAAGTTCGGCCACTTTGTCAACGGAACACGTTAGTCGTATGTGTGTAGTCAGTATTAACTACACTGGAAAATAGAAAAACAAATATCCCATTAACAAGAAAAGTATTAAACAGGGTCGAAATTATCACCATAAACAAGGAAATGCTCTTCTACTAAGTACCCAGTTATATTGGCATACATTGAGGTCATAAAAACGACGAAGCAGCTAAACAAGCACTAGAATTGGAACTTACAAAGGACAAAATTTCGTGCCACAGATTTAAAACCAACAATTAAAAAATATCGAATTACTGTCGGGAAATACGGAACGGTTGTATCAACACTAAATCACGTGCAATAAAAGAATACATTGAAGAAAACAATGATAATCCTACTAAAATGACACGAACTAAACAATTGATATCATGAAGACTCCGTATAAACACACAAATACCACGCATTTTACCTCCTCCGAAGGAAAGAATCTTCAATTTGCATACGATGCTAGGTGGTCTATACAATACATTGTGTGGATGTAAAACATATTCGACACAAATATTACAAAGAAACAAACATGAAGGAAGCAGTTCTCCGGGTAGATCCAAGCCAAATATTTGAATATTTTAAATAAACTGGTATTTACAACAGAATCCAACAGAAGGTATAATTTTTACACACTTTCAAGGGTTGATATGCCGTAAAGTAGCACACATAAAGAAAACACGAATAAATATTTGAAGAGGTTAAAAACTTGAAGCACCACTTTTATTTTACCAATATGACTGGATTCAGCATTAAATGACTCGATAAAGGTAGAAATGTTGTAAAAAAAACAAAGCTAACCACGTGATTTAGACATCTCGTGCTACTTCGACAATAGTCAGAAGCAATTCCGAATTTTGGAAAATGGATCAATAATGATACTAATAACGAAATAGTCATCTTATCTTTCTGCATGTACGAGCATCTCCCAGATGACGATGCACAAAAAAAAGATAAGATAAAGAGCCGCACACATTTTTTTACTCATGCTATCTATGTTGAATATTTAACACCTACGAACCTTATTTCCCAATTCACGTCGTCATCTTTTCCTTTTCCTCTTCCTTCCCATATTTTTGGTTTATGAAACGCTCACATGTACACGCACGAAATAATAACACACACACACACAAACAGAATTGCCGACGACAATATAAAATTATTATCGCGGTTGTCAGGGAGCTCCAAAAAGAATCCTGTATAAGTGTTAGATACGTCCTAATTAGGAATAATGTTGCCACATCTCGGCCAGGGGTAGGGTTAGGGTTAGGGTTAGGGCCAGGGTTAGAGCACTCGCTCTTTGCCTTGACAGAATACAAAATCGACTACGGAATCTAGTGAAGGGATTTCTTCTTCGCTTCCCTGCAGTTTCTTTCTAACAGAAAGAAAAACTTTCTATTTTCCTTCCCTACTCTGTCGTTATTTCTATGGTAGCTGTTCGACTGAGCCCCAGTCTCCAGTTTCCTCCCTTTCAAACATTCACAGCTAGAACTCGCCGAGCTACAACCATAGCAAAGAACTTTCCTTTCTCTTTCTCTTTCTCTTTCTCTTTCTCTTTCTCTTTCTCTCTCTCTCTCTCTTTCTCTCTCTCTCTCTCTCTCTCTCTGTACCAGAAACCTAACGAAACTTCCATGAACAAAGTTTCTTTCTTAGCACATCCCATCTGGGGAACAAAATACCACAAAGCTGCTTCCCAACCGAACACAACATCGTCGTCTTCAAGTCTAATGTTAACAAATAACTGTTGAGCCGTCCGCTTAGATAATCAAATTCTGCCCATTTCATTCACTGCTTCAAATCATCTGGTCGCGTTCATCGTCCGACTGATAATCTGTTTAACCTTTGTCCTCCAGTGGACCCCGGGCTTGGACGAGCGGCATCACATTAGTAAAAAGATAAGTCTGATTCCATTAGCCGCGAAGGTATCAAATAAGCTACTAACTACGCGTGTTTTCATTGTTGGTTTCACGTAGACGCATTTTTTTATATTAGAAATCATTGTAAAAAAGGAGAAAAAAGTACGATAGCTTGAGCTTAAAACTTGGCGGTAAATCGTCAAATCTCAGACGCAGAATATTGTGTCAGCTTGAAATAAGACGGCTAACAATGTTATCAACAAAATTACTGCTAAACTATTAAGTCATTAATGATGTCGACCGACAATGGAAAATTCAGACTAAAAATCAAGTAACATCAAATATGACATAGGTATCAATACAATCACTAACAAAGATGCCGCCACTAGTTAGAAGGGTCTGTAAAAATTGTTTACGCACACACACGCACACGCATACATATATAGGGGGATGGCTATTATACAATGCGACACAACGGAGTGCGTAAATATCTTCACTGGACTATTTGTAAAAAGTTGAATATCCAGTGTAGCAGCAAGTCTTGGGAGCATATACAAGAAAGAACAGTTGGAAATAATTTATACACCATCTACTATGACTATGCAATCCCTACAGCTACATATATAGAAAACGGAGCTGTTAAACCTGACATCGTAATATGGGACAGAAAGGGAGAAAGTAGCAACCCTAGTTGACATCAGTGTCTCTAATGATACAGGATTGAATAGAGCAGCAAGGGAAAAGATTACGAAATACCAAGGTCTTATGTATGACATGAAAAGAAACTGGAATCTTAGGAAAATCTCCATCATACCAGTAATTATAGGAGCAACAGGACTAATGAAGAAGAATTTCAAGAACTATCTGACGAGTATATCCGGTGAACATAGTGCAAGAGAAATACAAACAACTGCACGTAAGGGGACGGTTAGAATCTTAAAACGATCTCTAGGTTGGAGTGTCTGAAATAGCCGGTGAATGTCTGGCATCTGGTAGGAAGTCCAATCTCCAACAGAAACAGAAGGATAAGAAAAAAATATATAGTTTCACTTGAGGTAGAACGTGAATGCCTACAGGGGAGGACTTGAATTTCTACTGGGGAGGACTTGAATGCCTACTAGACACCACCCGCGGGTGTCTTCGGTCCCTCTGTACAGGGGTTTGTCAGAGACTCTGACATGGGGATACTTTTTACTTGAAGTAAACCCTGACCAAATATTCAAAGAAAAATGGTGTGCTGTCTCCTCAAGCCATCCAGCACGTCTACCATATGGCGGACGGGGGCACCCCCTCTATTAACAGAGGGCAGCTTCTAATAAAGAATTAGAAGCCGTTGACAATGAGGAAATGAATAATAACAAGCAGTGCGTGCGTGTTCCCCCTCTGTATGTGACTCGATGTGGCGAGTGTAAAATGCAATAAATTTAGGCAATTTGGTGCATTTTTGTCCCCCTTTTGACCCCCTGGGGGCGCGAACTAGATTTTTTCTGAGGTCAAGGATGCTGATTTTATATCCAGAACAATTGCCTCTACATTTTGGCCAAGTTTCAGCAAAAATTCGAATGGATGGGAGAAAATGGTTATTTTTTGCCATTTTGGGGGCTTTTGACCCCCTGGGGGCATGAACCAGACTTTTCCAAGGTCAGCGATACTTATTTTCTATTAGGAACACTTGCCTCCACATTTTGGCCAAGTTTCAGAGAAACTGAATAGATGGATGAAAAGTTATGGGGCAGAAAATGTCATTTTTTGCTATTTTGGGGCCTTTTGACCCCCTGGGGGGCTAACCAGATTTTTTTTCAAAAATCGGAGAATGTCACTTTCTAACCTGACAAAAGTTACAACTTCATGCAGAATTTCAGAGAAATTCAATGGATGGTTGCGGAGAAAAATCCGGACGGACGGACGGACGGACGGAAATCCCTCAAAACATACGTGACTAGATTTTATAAATCGGGGGACCAAAAACTATCAATAAAAACAAAAATAAATACTGGCAGGCCGGCACCCAGGAAAAAAAGGGCCTATCAACCCGTTTATACACCAGGCGGGAAGAAGTAAGCAATGCTGTAAACCTTCCTACCTCTGGAAATGGTGCTCCACCCATGACAGAGGCCAACTTGTGTCAGCCATCAGACCTTGAGACAAAAGGTCATGGCCCCTTATCTTCATCAAATGCAGCAAAAAAAGAAAGAAACATAAGAGGCTTACAAGCGCAACCATGGACTGTTGCACAAAATAAGGTGCTATTGTTTTGCTACCACTACTCAAAGTTTGAAAATGGGAGAAAAGCATCCAATGAGATTTTAGCTGATAAGATCGAAGAATCTACCCTCACCGAAGAAAATATAGTGCCACTAATGCTGCTGGCTTAAACAGAGGTTTAAAAGAAAAGATAACGAAATACCAAGGCCTTATTACGACATGACAAAAATCAAAATCTAAGGAAGATCTCTATCATTCTAGTAATTGTAGGAGCAACCGGACTCATGAAAAAGAATGTCAAAAACTACCTGGCGAATATTTCCGGTGAAGCAAGTGCAACAGGGATATAAACAATTGCATTTAAAAGGACGGTTAGAATCTTATTTAGATCGCTCGGTTAGAGTGTCTGAAATAACTTGTGAATGGATGACCCATCCCCAGCATAAACTAAAAGATAAGAAAGTTGAAATAGGAAACATATATAGAGAGAACTTGAATGCCTACTATAAACTGCCATCGAGTGTCTAAGGTCTCTCTGTACAAGGGCTTGTCAGGACAACCTGGCATTAGGATACTTCTTCCCCTACAAGTAAACACTTACTAAATATTCAAAATGACATAGTATTCCCAGCACAAATAAGATCCCCTTGCTATAGCTACCCCACGCTGACGTATACGAGGAATGGTTAACTTCTCCAAGTGATGTTGTCTATAGTAATAGCACTAAGCTGGATATTGATTTACTCCTCTCCAGGAGTTAGGCACAAGGCCAGTTTTTATCTTACTCCCACAAGTAAGATGTGACCCAAGGTCGGGTCGGGAAAGTGGGGTTTAAAAATTGCCTGGGCAGCCCCGTTGGCATTCCCCGGTAGGGGCGCCTCAGGCAGTAAGCAATAAACTTACTCCTCCGAAAGAGGGGAGGCGAAGCCTGGGAGGATGGACCTCCTAGAACTGCACAGGACAAACCCATAGACAGGCGTAAATCAAGCCCCGAAGGCCAAGACAATACCAGTCTATGGGGTGCAGAATCCATCGGAACAGATACTACACTTTGATCTTAGCCAAAAGAAGCTGGATACTTCACCAGACTAGATTAGTTCTTTTCATAGAATCCTATAAGAGCAAGGGATGACAAAAACGATATAACTATAACATAGTTGACTGGTCAATTGGGCAGAGTAAATTTAATGTTCTTAACTTTACTAACTCAACGTTTAAGAAGTAAAGGAGAGTTTCAATGGAATATTCGAATATCTTTGTATCTCATATAGAGATCACGTGTAGCCCCAAGAAAAGCCCCTTGATTTCTGAGAACCTCAACTGAAGTAAAATAAAAAATAAGTTTGGTACATTGTATATTTATATATTTCTACGTACAGTTTAATTTGCTTAAGTGATCATTATGAATTTTAAAATATATATTCTATGAAACACGGTGAGTAATATGGGCACATTATTTTTGTAAACCTTACCATTTAGGAGATGTATGTGTTAAACATTAGACATGTGTATATGTTTATATATTTCTGTGTATATGATGTGCTCATAAACTAATTAACAGATCATTATGAATTTAAGAACACAGATTCTAGGCGTAAGGGTGGGTAATGTGGTTAATATATAATTTAATTTAAACTGTGTAGCTGCTATTGCTCAGAGACAAAAAGCATTTCGACAATTAAGTTGCCAATTGTGATTATATAGGAAAATACAGTATCTTTTAAAAATAAGACATCTCAAAAAATTATATTTGGATTCTGAACTACTGTTCTCATCTTGGATGTTATTCTCACAACGTTTCGACCGATGTAACCTCCGACTTCCTTGTCAAATTGGGAAATCTTTCTTCAAGTGCATCTGTTCAAACCCGGAAATCTCTACGAAATTTCGAACAGAACCTTTTTTCTAATCAAAGAGAGTAGTTTGCTTTCATTCCGCCAGCCATGACCGGGTATAAGTCTTAAGTAAATCGCAATTGTTTTTTTTTAATATCGTTCGCACTGAGGATTGAACTTTCAATCTTCAGAAGAATATCATTAGCAACTGATTTATACTTAGCATTTATAGCCGTTACGCTACAGGAAGTTTAATCCTCAGTGCGGGCGATACTAAGAATAATATTACGAATTACTTAAGACTTCTACTTATCATGGCTGACGGAACAAGATCAATCTACCCTCGTGGATAAAATCGAGGGTTCCATTCGAAGTTTCATACAGGTTCCCGACGTCGACGGAAACATTCCCGAGTTCGACAAGATGTACCTAAATACGCCAAAGATTACACAAGATGTACCTAAATACGCCAAAGATTACACAAGATGTACCTAAATACGCCAAAGATTACATCGGCTGAAACTCTGTGAGAATATCACTCGATATAAGGATAGTAGTCTGAATAATCCAAATGAGACAAATTATCATCTTCATCTGAAAAATTCTGGAACACAATTAAACACAAGTTTAATCGTACATGTGAAGTTTTGAAATTGAATTGTCGTACACACATTTAATTTAAACAAATTCAGTTATATTTTCAACTGATAACAAAAAATGGATTGCTTTTAGTACTTGACGTTTTTGCCTTTTTATTTAAGTAACGAATATATTAATAGTAACAAATAGATTTTTGAACTAAAACAAATCGGATGCAAAGAATCGCGATTAGAAACGGACCTTTAGATCGTCTGCCTGACGCTATCCCACACTGAGCTATTTAGGTTGGTTCTATATTGTAATTCCGAGCATCTGGTATTTGTAGTCGCTACTTCTGAGGCCATTGCTATTGCGTTCCTTATTGAAAATTGTGCGTCTATTTTAAAATCTTCTTAGGCGGATTAATTATTTATTGAAATCAAATAAATCGAAATAAATCTTCCTTATTGTAAGTCTAAGCCGTTTTATATTTGTACTCGCTGCTGTTGCGGCTACTGCTATTTAGTTCAGTAAAAGTATGAGCCCTACGGCCCGAAATTTTAGTATATATTAAATATGATCTTTTTTTACGCAAATACGTCATTAGAGCAAACTAAATTGTTTGTACTGTGAAAATAATTTTCAACGCTATTGATAATGTTTACCCAGTTATTTATTTTTCTAATTATCGCTTATTTTGAATTCATGAGAAACGTGACGTGATTCATAAATCTATGACGTCACGCCAAAATTATAATGATTTTGTTAAGGTAATGTTTTAAGCTCTATTTATAATAAATGCGAAATAGTTCAGTTGGTTGAACGTCAGACTGATGATCTCAAGGTTTCGGTTTCGATTTTCTGCTTTATTTGTTGGACATTAATCATCTATATATTAATACGCTAAGGTGTACGTACACTCACGCTACTAAAGAAATTCAATAAATAAACATCAAATAAATTGGAAAGAGTGACTTGGAATCGGAACCGTAACATCTAGCTGAAAAGCGGGGACTTTACCAATGAGCTAACTAAATGAAGTTGTTAAATAGATCGAAATTAACTTAATTAAGCAATTAGCTGACCACGCTCGCTACTGTCGTTTTAGCATGGAAGGGGGAGGACATTGTTCACGGAGGAGGAGACGACGTTGGGAGAGGAGAGCGAGTCATTATTTATTTAGTAAACTAAACAGTTTATGCACTTTTTTCGGTTAAACATTCGAACGACGAGAGAGAGAGAAAGAAAGAGAGAGAGGGAGGGAGGGAGAAAGAGAGAGACAGACAGAAATGTAAAATATTTTCATCTTACAATGCAACATCATCAAAAACAAAGATAACTTCTATGAATTTCTGTGCTTCAAATACTGTCGCTTCAGCGTGGAAGGAGGAGGAGACAACGTTATGAGAGTCATTATTCATTTAGTAAACTAAACAGTTCATGCACTTTCTGTTCGGTGAAACATTTGAACGAGAGAGAGAGAGAGAGAGAGAGAGAGAGAGAGAACTGTGAAATACTTTTTCAATGCAACATTATTAAAAATAAAGGTAACTTCTATGAATTTCTGTGCTTCAAATACTCCTACATATATAAATAAATCCAATATATGTTCTTGAAATATATTTAGAACATTTACGAATAAAACTAATGTTTGGAATACAGTGAATACTATGAGCTGTGCCAACGCGAACGCTGGCAGACGATAACTTCAAACGTTAAAAATATTTATTTCCTTTCTTTTTGTTGGAGAGACAGCCAGTATTATTTTTTTGTTGTTTTATTTTTGAACTCACATTAAGCAATTTTTTTCTTATTCTGTGAAACACAGAGAACGCGTACGAAAGAAAGAGAGAGTGTGTGTGTTCGTAAGAGAGTGATAGAGAGAGAAAATAGAGAGAGAGAGAGAATAAACGTAATTGAAAAGTGGAAACGGAAGAAAAACAAATAAATAAATCGCAAAAAGTAAAAAAAAATGTAACAAAAACGAAAGAGACGATAGTCGTGATTCAAAGCAGAATAAGAAAGAAAATCGAAAAAAAATAACAAGTACATTTTTGTTTTCTTTCGTTTTTACGGCATATCAACCATTTTTTAGTAGATATGCGCAGTGTCCATTGTACACGAGTTATTTGAATGTAAATTACTATTCTTTAACATTATTTCACTCTTATCGGGGGGGGGGGATAATAATGCAAGCTTAACTTACTAACAAATAGAGAGTGCTTTGTTACATTGGGACCCGCATAACTTTGACCCTGTCGTTAATGTTAGGGTCAGTGGGGTGGGGTTAGGGTTAGCTATAAAGTTCAGGGTCATTGGGAGTTAGGGTTAAAGTTAGGGTCACGGTCAAAGTTAGCCCGGGTCCCAATGTAACAAAGTACCAAATAGAGACGTAAAAATAAGATAAGGGCAATGATATTGTACAGTTACCATCTGAGAAATTAAGTTTTTTATTTCAAATATTTATTTAGTTATTTTGTCAAATTTGTCAATCAAAAATGGCGTTCGCTTATTTTAGGTGAGGTGGTCGCTAATTTCAGACTTTATAAAAGACTAAAGTGTCCGAATCCAGTAGAGGATCTTTTTACATTAGCGACTAACCCGATATGTAGGGAAGTGCGCCACTCTTTTCCCAGGATTGCTTCATTGTCCTTGATCCTGACCTTATAATACTGAGAGTTTTAGCAAAGATTTTTTAGTCTTTGCTATAACTCAACCGAAGATAGAACTCTGGTATCCCGTTCCATTAGTGGAAACGCTTACCAAATGGGCCGATTTCAGGCTTACGATATTTATTTATTTATTTATTTATTTTAATATTTAAAATTTCTTCTTCTTCTTCTTCTTCTTCTTCTTCTTCTTCTTATCATTATTATTATTATTACTATTATTATTATTTATATATTAATACGATAGAGTGTGTGTTATTTGTTTTGTGTGTCACGATCTGACATTCCTATTTAAGAAGATTTGATATTTACTTTTGCCCCTGACAACGGGGGGGGGGGGGGTAGGGACAGGGGAGGGAGGGTGCGAGTTAGAGGAGAGTCACGACCGATGGTAACTGCTGAAGAGACAGCTTTTGCCCCGGCAACCGAGTAATATAAATAAATATATATACTTCCATCCCGTCACGCAAAATTTTGGTGAGTAAAATATGTGCATATTTCTAGCCACCGGATAATATTATTAACAGTAAATTATACAGATTGATGTAGAAAACACTGTGGAAGTTCCACAGGGTCCCGCTATTTATTATTAATACAATATATTCTATTTTTACAAGTAGTTAAACTTTCTGATATTTCAAAATGAGGAAAATTCTGCAATGTATTTTTAACTTTAAAATTGGTATAAGGTCTTATCATGAAACACGTATTTCGGTTTAGTTTATTTCAATAAATAATTAATCTGCCTAGTACGATTTTTAGAATTGGTACATTTTTTAATAATAGTATATAAATAGAGATTTTGTCGATCTGTCAGTTACAATTTTTCTATCAGTCTATACTGAAATACATCAGTCTGATAAAATAATTGATACTGACAGACTAACACATTTTTTAAAGTGTTATATTTTTAAATACTCGTATATTAATGAAATATACGATTATTTAAAAATATAACACTTTAAAAAAATTTCCTAGGCAGATTAATTATTTATTGAAATAAACTAAAGCGAAATACGTGTTTTCTTGTGAAGACATTTTGCCAATTTTTCACAAAAGAAACTGACGAACCAGAATGAAACATTCATTTTGTAGGAAGAATTATATTAATCACACACACTCGAGAAAGAAACTGGCTTTACGTTATTATATAGAGAAAGAAAAATAACCAACAAAAATGAAATAAAAAGAACAAAGAAAAAGGTAAAGATACAGAATAATGAGAAAAGGCAAAGAAAAGAAAACTAAAGAATTAAATCTAAGATAACGAAAAGGCGAAAATGTAAGTAAAAAAGACGTTTCTTAATGGAAGTAATTTAGAAGCCTTTATTATGAACGGTGTTAGATAAACCCAGAACCCATTATGGTCGACCATTCTCATTTCTTACAAATAATTCCGCGTAATAAAATAAAGTATGGCCGATATCTTAGTACGACGTATGTTTACTGTACAATTAGTGTGTGGAAATCTCACCATTGGTGACGTAAGAATATGTAGCCTTTCAGAATTTCAATGATAATAACTCTGTAATAAATGGATAAATATCATAAAATGAAACCGGTTATTTGTAAAATAGGAGACGGCAGTGGTGAAGTTGTTATCGATGTGAACAAACGAGCTAGGCGTGCCAAGTTCGAATCCATTCCGCTTCCATAGCACAACTTCAATTATACATGCTCGCAACTTTCACGTGGTGCATCTTAATTTATATCAAATCTATTCAGTCACATTTCATTAATTGATTGTATTTATAGTTGTTGCTGCTATTTAGGTAATTATTGAAAAAAATGTGCCCATTTAAAAAAATCTCCCATGGCAGATAAAGTATTTACTGTAAGAAACTAAATAGAAATACATTTTTCTTGTTTGGAAAATAGACTAACGTTTCACAAAAAAAACTGACGAACCAGAATGAAACATTTATTTTGCAGGAAGAATTCTATCAAGTACTGGGAACAGAGAATCTTGTGGAAACGAGGAGGGAAGTCAAGTATGCTATTTTCTTTGGAGGTTAGAATCAATACTGTTTGAATAAAAAAGGAACTTAGAATGTAAATCCATGCATTTAAGGGGATAAAACAAAGTTTTTTGTAGCTAACTTTTCATAAGTATATTTTATACTAAATATATATAACCACTTTGAAAAGTATAAAATGACAAAATATTCATTATTAAGTATATATGTTACAATAATTCGACATAAACAAAGTTTTTAATGTACTTATGTTTCAGAGATAAATTTATTTAGTTTCTTCATCAACACAAATGATGTTTTTTTCTAAAAGTCCAATTAGACAGTGTAGCCACAACAGACACATATGCTATTTTTTCTCATTAGGATACTGTCAAAGTTCAAACTTTTGACTTTACTTGTTATATATATATATATATATATATATATATATATATATATATATATATATATATATATATATATATATAGTATTTAAGTTGGACCTGAAGTCTTTTCATGTTACATCACAAATTTTGGACATTTATATGCAATTCAAGGTTAACAAAGAGCAGAAAAGCGACTTTAAAAATTGATACTTTGATATGAAATATGTAATGTGTATTGTCATTGTTTTTTGTTGATTGCACTTTTTTCACTTTGCACTGAGGATAACAACACTAAGAAGTTTTTACACGTATTTTTAAGCGTATTTATTAAGCGTATTTGTGGATGTATTTTGAAACGTACTTTTTAAACGTATTTTGAAACGTACTTTAAGACATATATCTGTAAATAATTGTAAATACGTTAGGATTTTTAAAAACGATATCCTTGGTTTTTAGCTGAAACTATTGTCTGCCTAGATTGAAAACGGCTTTTACCTGTGAACATATATTCTTCATCATTTTTCTGGAAAAATAAAACTTTGTAAAATAGCTCTAGTCACGCACTATAGAGCTATCCCGTACTTTATGTTATAAAATAATGCTACATTTGAAAAACTTTAAATGTGGAATTAAAAGACACATACACACACAGGCACACACACACACACACATATATATATATATATATGTATATATGTTCTTGAGATGAAAGATGAGAATAAAAAAGTGTAAAGATACAATATTTATTAAAACATCAAAATTTTAAAAGTTAAATGTTGCCGATAATATTTACAATTACGTTGTTTGATTTTCTCTATCCTCTGATGAAAAGAGTTTATCTTTGAAAATCCATAGATTAAGGATATGAAGCTCCTAGCTCTGAACTTTTGATGTTCTAATAAATATTGTATCTTTACTATTTTTATTCTCATCTTTCATCTCTAGACTTGATTGCTCTATTCAATATATTGAGCCTAATATTATAACTATAGATTATTATTAAACGATAATTGAATTATCTTTAATTTATTTCAACATTTAAATATTATATATATATGTGTATGTGTGTGTATCTGTGTGTGTGGAATATGAAAATAAAGATAAAGATTTTATTTCTTAATTATAACAGCTTATAAATTTATTGAATCACCGCTTATTTCTCTTTATTATTAACAATTACTACCATTTTTTATATACAGCTAATGGAAGTAAAATAATTCCTTTTTGACACGTCTTCTTTCTGATTTTATCAATTTATTACAATTTCATTCAAGACTTATACTTCTATATTTTTTGGTCATTAATCTCATCACCAACGAACTCTTACTTTTAATTTGAATACCAAAATCTCCCAGAATAGAATTTTTCCCAAAATGCAGATGCTTGAGTTACCATCAAATTATCACACTTGCTTCGTGCCTTGAATTCTCTGATTTAATTAAACGCACTTTCTAAACGCATTTTCAATAGTGATAATTTTCTTTGCATATTTAGAACTTTTTAAATTGTTTGTATTTTCATGTATTTTATATATTTATTTGTTCAAATGTTTGCATTGCAGTAAATCTTCCAGACTTATCTGTCGAATTTTCTCTGGTGATAATAGCTTATCTTTGAACATACATGCACCTTATTCCAGAAAGAACTTAGAAAACCAACCCAGACAACAGAATCGCGCTTGTCAGAAGACATACCTTGCTGCTTCATACGTAATTACGTTTATCTATGAAATTAATACAGTCCCATTTATTCTCTGTTATAGACATTTGACTTTTTATTTTCGAAATCCAAAAGTCACAGAATAAAAGTAGGTATTGTACTCAATACAACTCATGTTTTGAGAGAGACCGAACAAATAACTTCAAAACACGTAACATTAAAATGGCCTATCTATATCCAATTTGATTTTTTTCTGCTTTGATTAACATTTCAAACAATCGATAATCTATAGTATACAGGTTATTTGAAAAAAAAATGACGATATAGCTTCGGCAATATGTTCTATATGTGTATATAGGCCTGGAAACACTTGACTTCCGAGTTATAATTCATTATAATATTCTTCTTTGTAAACATATACTATGTCAAATGTGTGTGATAGTGCAATGTTATTTCTACATATGTGATAGATAAATACTATCCCTATAAAAGAATCTTGTATTGCCACACACACCAACAAAACTATGAAAAATATGACACCAAACAAATATAAACGGCGTGGGGCTCAGTAGAAGCATCATGATCGGTGTGGGCTCTTTGATAATCAACATGAAGAACCTGGTCGGAATCCTGGGATAGTTGGCCCTTCTTATTTCAGGTTAACGTATGCAACTGACCAAATACAGGCTAATAAATATAACTAGAACGAACCAAAGACCACGCAAAAGTAGAAATGGATCACAATGAAAACTAGACTCGTAATAGAGTGCTATTATTAAAGCAACTCTCACACAAAAAAGGCATCATAAATCACGAAGTCACGCCCTCAATTTCGCAAATACTTTACATTTGTGACGTATCTTTCTGTCTACCCTTTTATCCGGGGATACAACTGAAAACAAAGCCTTATACTAAGATCAAACACAACTTTACTCGAGCAATGTTTTACTGTTAATTCAATATTTTAGAACGTTCTACAAAAATATCACGTAGACCCCATAAGAATAATATTTTATTCATTAGTTCAGAATTAAAAATTATATAAATTAAAACGGAATAAAAATGCTAATATTCGGCTACGTGCTGTGAAAATGACTACACAGGGTTACTCATTCAATTCAAGTTAAGTCGGAGTACTTAGAATAACAGATCGAGAAATATTGTTTAAAAATAAAGATATACAGGGTGATTCATAAGTCACTTAGCTATTTATTTTTGAAATTCTGAAGTTAAAAAATACGGTAATACAAAACAGAAAGTTTATTCGACAAATTTATTTATGGGAGTTTAAAATCACAGCAAATTTTCAAAATGTCCACCTTCCTTTTGCATGCATAGCTCCGTTCTTTTTTGCAATGAATTTACAACTCTTTGTAGCATATTTGATTGATTAATTTTAACAAACTCGGCAGTGTTTTTTGATTTGAGGTCGTCATTGCCTTTCAACAAGTGTGGGAGATTCATCAAATTTGGCCATATGAATAACAATAAAAATTCGCTCTTCAATTGTAAATGACATACTGCTGGAAAAAAAGCACATATGATGATTTAAACAAATTTAAATAACTAAAAATAAATATATATAGAAACAAATACATAAACGAACAAATTAAAAATAACAAATGGCAGTAATTAGAGAGTAAGATGACAATTATCAAAAGTTCATAATATGTTTGTGCTTCATATGGTAATCATTTTAAATAGCTAAGTGACTTATGAATCACGCTGGAAATTTATCCGCATGGACTATAAATACACATACACACATACTTACATATAAAGAATGAATAATAAATATTCACTTAACTTTAACACTTTACTGATGTTGTACGGTTTTAAACGATACTCAGAAGTGTTGTGTCATGTGTGATTTGGTATATAACAAGGTGAAATCAGACTCATGAGTTTTCAAAGATAATTCTTCTCTTCAGAGGACAATTACCGCAGTTATAACACTACTGGTAATAAAATTAAACTTTGAAAATATATAAAAATATATACACAAATACATAAAAATACATAACATCAAATTATCTTAGAAAACTCATGAGCTAAGGACTTTAAGATATTTTAATTGAACTTTGAATTCTAATAACATTTGATTGACACCTTATTTTATTACTTCATTTTATATTATAATATATATATATATATATGTGTGTGTGTGTGTACACCTACGTAATCTCATAAAGATAGAGATATATACTAAAATATCATTATGAACCCCATAATTTGTTGATTTTGTGTGAAATATTTTCAATCATGCGAATTGGATTTTCGTTCAAAAACCATTCATTTCACTTTCATTGCTCGACCCTTTCTATGAGCTATTATTATTTTTTATTTAGCTTAAATATTTTCAGTTCTACTTCCTTAAAAATGTCCGAGCAGAGGTTAAATTCCTTTCTTGTAATTCTTAAAATTCGTGAACAGATTTCTTTACTGATTTCTTTCACTCACTCCATTGTTGATGCTGGTAGCTATTCCCCCTTTAACCCTACAGCATCTATCTCCAGATGTAGATGCTCGTGGTACTTGTGTTTGCCATTTTAACAATCATTCTACTTGCACTATTTGACCCTACTGGAGCAGAAAAGGTTAATGGGTTCTATTGGGCGATGCTGTCCTTTTATATTTCCATTTTTAAGCCACCAGCAACTTGTGGTCACTATTGTTACAATCACAACACGTGTTATATTCGAACCAAGTCCTATCATGGCCCCTCGGAATTACTATCAATTGTTTCCGTTTTATTTGCTCTGATACTTTATTGAAATGTTTTTACAAAGAGTAACGGAATTTCGTGCATCAGTTTTCAAACTGAGAATGAAGTGTCCGGAGGCCAAGTGACAATATCAACAGTGCCTATCTTTTAGAAGGAGAATAGGTAACAATAGAATCCGATTAAATACGGAAGACCCAACAAAATGAATAAAGGTGAACGACTAAATTTTAAAAGAGTTATGGACCAATATTAAATACCTTTTTCTGAAAAAGATGCGCCGTGATACATATTTTTGTGATATAAACTATTATAATTCAGTGAGATTTAAATTAACGGTTTCCTTCACTTAGTATCGTTTGATTTTACTCGAAGTATATCTCTCGAATTCTTTAGCTTCATGTCGATCAAAAATAGAGCCAGATAATATAGTATTTATGGGCACATAAACATACTACACTGACAGACCTATACCATCAAAACTAAAATTCAATTAAATACGATATGCCCAACAAAATGAATAATGTTCAACGGCAAAATTTTCAAAGTGTTATGGAACAATGCGAAATGGTTCTTCCGATGAAATGGTACCAGTTTTGTCTATTTTGCCGATATTAACTATCAAAATTTAGTACAAAAATAACGCTTTATATACCTGGTGTCGTTTCGTTTCTTTTGTTTAGTCATAGATGAACCCCTTTTCTGAGTTATGTTCTGCTGAAGTACGGTACCAATTTTAAACGATTCATTGTATACGATATATATATATATATATATATATATATATATATATATATATATATATATCCCAACCCATACTGCGTGATATTCGTTTACACAAAATTTCGAGTCATCCGGGAAGTTCTAAGTACAGGAATCAGCCATCAGTAATCACCTGGTTAGTACAAATAGGTGTTTTGACAGGTATTCCCATGGGTGGTTTTCTGTTTTACACAGTGCCAGGTCGAACTACCATCTCAATATTATTAAGGCGTTAGTTATTAACAATTTGCGACCTAGCCTTCTGTAGACAAAATATTTTAAAGCATCAGTTGGAGATCTTTAATGATTCAAATCCACAATAACGTTAAGAGATTTACCTTTTTTTTCTTCTATCAATCGTTTTCTCCAACTTAAACAATTTTCCCCTGATATCTCATTCAATTTTCTTAGTTTTGCCTTTATAATTCTGACATTTCCTCTGAGAGGGTCAGACGATAAGGCCTTAAGGAAAATGTTAGCAATTTTCTTTTTTTTCCACCTGCCCGTTTAATTCATTAAAAATGTTCCCTCTTAAATTCATCTTACAATTTTGTTGTACACGAAATTTACTTGTGACCAATTCTTTTTTCCTTTTATTTTCCTAAACTTGTCACTATTTTAAGTTTTTAATCGTAGTGCATGAATTATTTCCACGTATTTACTTACTCTGATGAGTGTGGACGAAAGAAGGCTTAATAGATTTATGTATTGATTTTTTCTCGGTCTTACACTTTTAAATTTCATTCCAACCAAAAAAATATCACAAATGTCTATATTCCTTGCCTTCATAAAATTTTGTACCACTAGAAATTTATTTAAATATATATATATATATATATATATATATATATATATATATATATATATAGCATATACCATATACCATAAAATAGTTGATCAAAAAATATAAAGTGCTAGGTCTACAAGTGCTAACCACGAAGCAGGGAAAATATAAGACCTATCCATTCACCCCAAACCTCAGCATGTAAACCATTTAAATAATATGAATAACTTATGTACCCTCTCCAAACACCTTTCACACATATCCATTATCAAACAGAACTATAATACAGCCATACAAAAACACACTGCTCGCACACAGTACACTCCACATACAATATATATATATATATATATATATATATATATATATATATAAACTATAAATCTACAAATTATGAAAACAAAATTTAAATGATATAGATATAAAAAAATAAAAATAAAAATAAAAATAGAATAACATTACATCTATTAAAAAAGAAAACGCTAGAAAAACCAATATTACCCCCCAAATATACATAGAACCCAGCCTTAACCCGCTTCATCAGTGGAACACCAAATCACACACACAAATTATATATATAAGGAAGAACTAACGCTGACATGAAAAATGTTAACAAAGAACTCAGCCCTTTCCAAACACTCGATCTCTACATCCCGACTCGAAAATGAACAACCCCACAAGCGCAGCGACAACCTCGAATCAGCCATTTGAGCACTTTATTATGCTTCTTGATTTGATATGAAACACAATTTCCGGATTAACCAACAAGATAAATATAAAGATCACAGTTTCATCTACTTCCTAAAAGTTAACCTTTAACCCGGATCGAGATTTTGGAATCGTCATGTTGTCATTATACAACGATTTTTTGACAATACGCACCCGATTCAGTCCACAAATATGAGAAATCGTAAGAGAAAAATTCCAAGACGTATAAAAGACACTTCTAAACAAACGCACAATGAAAAATAAACACAAGTAATAACGCTTACTAAATAAAATTTAAATAGAAAAATAACTCAAAAACATTGAAAACTCAATCTTAAACAATAAATAACTTTAGGCGATTCTATAGGAACGCGGATTATCGGAAACCGTACAAGAGAGAAGAACAATGTGTATAACACAACCTTTTATAAACACATATAAACAAACGATATACATTCATAAAAAACACCATTTAAAATAATACTAAAATACTAAAAATAATAATAGAATAAACAAACAATAAAAACAGAAAACTCTTCGCGTTCGCAAATATTATGTTATGAAGTAACACAAAAGAGCGGCATACGTTTGCCCTCAACCGGTTATTTCTGTTTCTTTCGCTGTTTTTCCAATTTCCCTCTAAGTCTTTGAGTACTGTTGAAGATTCAGTATGACAACATGATATGTTTTCTTATTGGAATGTCTAGAACGATGATACACTGGTACACTAAGCAGACACTGTTATGTATAGCTTTTAAATAAAATACTTTATATATATAAATATATATATACATATTTGTTATTGTTTATTTATCTATGGACGTATACGTTTCGTATCTTTTCAATCAAGACTCATCAGCATAGAACTATTCACTACCGGTCACACGATTCGAAACCCTGAATCCAACGTCGCTAACCGATAAGCCAATTCTGAACAGCTTATAAACAATAATAATTTTAACACATTGAAAGCGGCGAGACATACAGGCATTCAACTTCTATAAGTGAAGGAATGATGCATATAAAGCAAGTGACGTCACGCTGTGTTAGTACTACCATTTACAGTGCTCTACGTTTTAACGAGGAGCTTCAAATATAAATATTTGTTATTGTTTATTTATCTATGGACGTATACGTTTCGTCTCTTTTCAATCAAGACTCATCAGCATAGAAGTATGACTATTCACTACCGGTCACACGATTCGAAACCCTGGATTACAAGTATTTTTCAACCCCAACCCAACGTCGCTAACAACGTAGCTTATAAACAATGATAAATATATATATATATATATATATGTATATATATATATAAATATATATATATATATATTTATATATACACACACGTATCTCTCTCTCTCTCTCTCTCTCTCTATATATATATATATATATATATATATATATATATTACTTTATAATATGGTAGGAACAATCCCAGCAGAGTGCTCGAAATATTAAGAATTAAAGTTAAAAATTAAAAATTAAGAGCGTAATATTTATTTATATTGGTACAGAAAAATTAGTACAACATTCGTACCGTCGGTTTCACACACGGAAGGACTTAGCCATCCGGCTCTCCTCAGCTGTCATCTGTTTCGGAAATGTGAAGTCACGTGTCACTCTCGTTTGGACGCGTTATTTGCTTAGAGTGTTGTGTATGTTTGTTTAAATTTAGTGTAAGGAAAGTTTAATAATGTTTGAAAAAAAAGGGGGAGGGTAAAAAGTGACAGTTGAGATTTAATCCGGAGGAGATTAAAAAGAGATATAAAAAAAAATATATAAAAAATTTTATAAAAAAACAAAAATTAAAATAAAAATAAAAATAAAACATAAGAAATAAAAAATAAAAAATAAATGTTAAAAAAAAAAAAAAATAAAAAAAAAATAAATAAATAATAAATAAGAAATAAAAAATAAAAAATAAAAATATTTCTATATAATTCCCGTCAGTCAATATGAGTTTCGTATATGTGGCCGTTACTGTTTTGGAGTTTGAAGATGTGTGTTCTAAAGGAATTAGGGAGCGGGAATATGGGTTTAAGGATTAGAGGTGTTTCAAAGGAACTACATTAATTAATTTCGTGTTTAAATCCTTGATTAAAGGACTTTAAATCAATCCCGAAGGAATTTAAATAAAGGTATCATTCGGGCGGTCTAAGGGCAGTAATTCTGTATGAGTTTTAAATGGTTTGAAACCGTCTAATTGGATCTGTTTGGGAGATGTGGTAGATTAGTATTATGACCGAGGAATGGTGGGGACTTATGGGAGTAATAATAAAGTTGTGAAATGGGGGTGTTACCCTCTTAATGACTGGAGAAATATATTGAAATTATTTCTCTTGTAAAGTAGTGTGGATATGGGTTGATTAAGGTATTTGTTCGTATTTTTTAATTTTATGAATATTTGGATAATATGTTTTCCTATTACTAAGTGTAATGAACTATTGCTCTGCTGATCAGCAAACATAAATTTAACACTATATATTTCTGTTAAATTTCCTGTTAAACGTGCGTAGGAAAAAGTATTACATTTTGAAAAATAAATAAAAAATGTTGTTTTCTGAGACAAAGACGAAATACAGGTATTCGCTGAAATATTAAAATAACGAAATTGAAACAACAAATGATAATTATGGTTTTTGATTTATTTTTCCTATAGTCATTGGAATGCAACTATAAAGTATATATATATACATATATATATATTTATATATACATATATATATATATACATATTTTTAATGACATATCCTTATTTTTTGGGTTACAGCGATAGTCATTTAGAGACAGAGGTTCAACGGAAGTTCACGGAAGTTGATCTTTCGAATTCGTTAGCTCAACGCTATATGTTGACCCCAAATTATATAATGTTTCGAACACCCAAAAATACTCAATTCATTCTCCTAACAATAGAATCCTGTTAAATACGCACAACCCAACAAAACGTTTGTCAATCCTCCAATAATGTTCAACAGCTAAACATTAAATTAAAAAATAATTCTGGCACAATATCAAATGCTTCATTCCATAAAGAATACCCATGCTAGATTATTCTGTCGATATTAACTATCAGATTTTAATAAGCAAAAATGATAGATTTTATTTTTCTTGATTTTTCTTAAAAAGGAAATTGTCCTATACTTTACACAAAAAAACGGTTTCATTAGCTTTGTATTGTTTGGTTTTCCTGATTATCAATAAAAGAACTCCGTTTTCTAGTTATTTGATACTGAGGTACAGCACCAAATTCAAAGAATCCATGTTATAAAATAATGGCATATCATTATTATTTGGGATGCGTTAGTCAACCGCTTTCAGTGGATGCGAAATATAATATTTTGGATACCCAAAACATACTCAACTGCCACAATAGAATCCGATTAAATAGGAAAACTCTAACTGAATGAATGGCAACCCTTCAACAAGTTGACTGGCTGCCATAAATATCGCCAGAATAGAATAGGAGTGTGCCTCTTTATCGGGGGAAGCAGTTGACATTGTTTTATAACTCTTTTACATTTTCTAGTCTAGCCATTCAACATTGTTGAAGGGTTGCTATTCATTCTGTTAGTTTCCTTATTTAATCGGAAACTATTGTGACAGTTGGGTATGTTTGGGTGTCCAAAATATAATATTAACCGGCTCTATTTTTGGAACAATTCTAAATGATTTTTTCGATAAAGAGGCACACTCCTATTCTATTCTGACGATATTTACTATCAGAGTTTTATCAGAAAAAATGAACTAGATTTTATGTTTCTTGTTTATCTTTTAACGGGATGTATCCCTTATCCTTTCATAAAGCGGTTTCATTTGCTTAGTTCAGTTTGGTTTCTCGGTTTAACAGACAACAGAAGCAATTTGTCAAGTTAACTAAATCTGAAATAAAGTACTAGATTAAACTAATACATTGTATATGATATGTATAAGTGTTGTGGCTCTGTGAAAGTGTTGCATAACTACTGACATTAAACGTAACGAGCAGCAAAGGGGGGGAGAGAGCTTATTTATTACTACAGGCAAAAATCCTTCCGACTGAGGCAGTTCTCCAAAACCACCTCAACAGTTCGCTATCACATCCTCTCCGGCCGAAAATAACGCGAAATGTTCACGAGAGGATTAACAGTGATTTCAATCTTTTTTTTTTTTAATATTTAATTTTTCTATTTTAGACCGCAAACGTTGTCAGCACCCATGGTTCGAATTCAATCTGTTCCATGTCGAAACAGCTGGTCACTCAGCACCAAATTAACCCAATGTAACAATACATCAATTTACTCTATACTTGGACCACGGTCTTAAATCTTCACGTATCAATTTACGGCATCTCAGGCCTTTTTAAAACCACGAATCTGTTCACGGCATCTCAGGCCTTTTTCAATTACGGCCTCTGTTCATTTATACGTATCTTAAAGTCTCTAAAAAGTTCTCAAATGAATCTCAAGGTTTACCTTATCTTCTGTTCTCTTCCTTGGCCTGTGATTCGTCTGGTCTTCGCTGGCTGTGTCATCTTGATCGAAGGAGGAGGTCTGTCTCAGACAGAATGAACACACGAGACACGAATTTTCTTGAAGGGATATTTCACACAAATTTCTTTATTCTCACACAATTTTCTTACTTCCTGGTTCGGTTGCTGTCAGGGGGATTCCGGTTTCGACTCTCTCATACTCGGGCTATCTTCTTTCCTTTTGGGATATCTTCTGCCTTCCCGGAGCGGGGCCTTGCCGGTTTACCGGCTGCATGCTCGCACCCGGTCTGAACGGTATCGCCTCTAGGCCCAGACTGATTCTAAAGGGCTAATTTCTCGTTCTCTGTGGTGACGTGATCATCGCTCCCACGCACGATATGGGGACAAAAATGACTCACTCTGATCTCTGACTCAAAGGTCACGTCAGGTCTAAATTTATTATGACTATTCTTGGATCAAACACTTCTCTGACTCATTTCTGAGTCCAGAAACAAAACCTATCTTTCAATAACAAAATTGGCTATTTGATACTAGCTAACCTACTGTGCCTTGCATAATGGGGCCCTACGGTATTGTAACACTCCTTCCTTCCCTATAAACAAAAAAAACAAAAAATCCCAAGATTTTCTCTTTTTTTAAAAAAACCAACCCCTCCCTGGGACTGGTGGAAATCCGAGCCTGAGCACTCCTGGGGTTGCCATCATTTCACCCCTGCCGGAATTTCCTTCGGCACCACATGACAATGTTTCCGGGATGTGGGAGAGTTTGCTCCCTACGGTCGTTGCCGGCTAAGAAGGGCCATCCCCTGTCATAAATCAACATCAGGTGTTTCTCGCCTATATCTCCTGCAAAATCTACCACATAAATTCGCTCTTGCTCGACCACTTCCCAAAAATTCCCGGTATGTCACACTTTCGGGCCACCGTCACTTTCTTAGATAACTTCAACAAACGGTCGGCACACAACCGATTAAAACTAACTGCGCGTTTTATTCTCGCGAAATAGGGGAACAAAAAAACAGAAAAAAAACCCTTCATTGACCTATTCTCTAATGGTCAGCCTCCAGTGTCTACGCGAGGTACCGTCCCTACATTGCTTACTAATCTGGACCATATACTTCGGACATCCCAGTGCCCCGGCGCAAATGTCCGCGAACAATCACCCATGTCCCTAGCTCCCAGCCCTTTTCATTAAACGTGGAGGACCCCATCCCATGTATCTATCTAGTCGATACGGTATTGGGCGAAATGTCACATCGAATCACCTCTGCTCCCGGAGCACGCCGAATGACCACAAACTAGGCCCAACCTATAATCTTATAATTAAATCCAATTAACACCCGGTACCTCCTTTTTTTAAAAATCGATCCCCATGGTTCTATCCGCCCCGACGCGCGCACCCGAGTCACACCACACCCCAGCTTAACTCCATCCCCACTGGTGTTGAGCAGACACCAATTCTATGCGTTCCCTTCCCGTGTCCCTATCTATGCGGTGAGGGGGTGGGGTATCCTCGCAGCACACCCGTCGGCAAACATCCAAAATCCACAAAAAAAAATGGGACCACAATTTCAAAGCTTAACATTTTACACAACTTTCACACACTCTATCGGCGCAGTTGGGCACACCTGGGTCACAAAAACAACAATTTCCATAACTGACCACCGTCCTTTTCTCGTGGTCCCACAGGATGACCATATCACCGTCATTCTCCCGTTCGCAATTTTAACGTATGCAGGCTTTACCACAAGCCTCGCCACTAACCCATGGGTACTCTATAAAAGAGAGCATACGAGCAAGCGCCGGGAATCCCTCATTGACTTTTCAAGCCTGTACATACTCTGTGCACGGGGATTCTTCCCGATAAAATCAACCCAGTCCAGGGGTTTCCGCGATCCGACCCAAACCAACTCTGGCTGCCGCCAGCTGCCCGAACCTAATCAACTCAAATCGCCCGCCTGACCCACGTAACATTCAATTTAAGAACTGTTTTTTTTTTAATTACATTTTTAAATTTCTCCATCCTCTAAATGGTAAAATATCATTCACTCAAGCATTAGGAACCCGGAATCCTCCATGTAACAAATACATCAAAATACATCAAAAAACAAAAAAAAAAAAAAAAAATTCATTCCACCCAACAACAACAAAAAAAATCAAACCGAAACCGACAGAACCAATGGAGAACATATCTCCACAATACAATACAACATAATTCAAAAGACAAAGGGAAAAGAGAACAGCGCCCGACACCATATTTTCCTGCAACACTTTTTAGCAGTTTTCAAAACCCACGGGCGCTTTCTTTCTCTCTCTCTCTCTCTCTCTCTCTCTCTCTCTCTCTCTCTCTCTCTCTCTCTTTTTAACACGCATATACATTCTAACAACAAGAGATTTCGGCCACAGAGTGGCATATCCATCCCTCTCTTTCCATGCTCTTTCCGTCTCTGTCTCTCTCTTTCTAATACATTCTTTCTTTCTTTTTTCTAAATACGCATATTCTGTCCTCGCGTGCACATGTCATTTCAGCACATCCACCCTTTTTAACATTTCCATTCTTCCTCTCTTATTTAATTACATACTTCCCTCGTTTTTTTCTTTCTTTTTTCGCCTGTTATTGCTTTCACCTTTGTCCCCCACCAACACAAACCAGAAAAAAAAATTACAGCAACAAATTCTTAAAACACAACACAAAAAAACATAATTACGGCAAATCGTCCTTTTTTTCTAACTAGAATGTTCTTTTCCTACAAAGTCCTAACAATTGTTTTTGCGCGTGTGTGTGTGTGGGTGCGTTCTTTTTTTCTTTTTTTAACAAAATGTGTCTTTCTTTTCTTTTTTTTTTTGTGAATCTTAACAATTAACAAAATGTGTCTTTTTCTCTTTCTGCGTAATTTAATAATGGTATGTGTATGTGTGCGTTCTTCTTTTTTTTCTTTCTCTAACAAAATGTGTCTTTTTTCTTTTCTTTTTTCTTTTCTTTTTTTTCTGTGTCTTTTAATTAACTAAGTGTGTCTCTCTTTTGTGTATCTCAACAATTTTCCACCCCTCGTGTCTCGCTCCTTTTTTTTTCTTCCTTTTTCTATTAATTCAGACCACACGATGTGTTCGTACTTCATGACAGCACCAGATCGATATCGAACCGTTTCATGTTTGAAACGGCAGGTCACGGCTACCAAAATAAAATATTTGTTGCATAACTACTGACAGTAAACGTCACGAAACTCAAAGGGGGGGAGAGAGCTTATTTATCACCACAGGCAGAAATCCTTCCGACTGAGGCAGTTCTCCAAAACCACCTCACAGTTCGCTATTACATCCTCTCCGGCCGAAAATAACGCGAAATGTTCACGAGAGGATTAATAGTGATTTCAATCTTTTTTCTTAACACCCCCGATGACACAATTTTCATAGACATTCTCATAGTCATTTTACTCTATACGTTTCGTAACCACAGTCTTAAATCTTCACGTCATTTATACGGATCTTAAAGTCTCTAAAAAGTTCTCAAATGAATCTCAAGGTTTACCTTATCTTCTGTTCTCTTCCTTGGCCTGTGATTCGTCTGGTCTTCGCTGGCTGTGTCGTCTTGATCGAAGGAGGAGGTCTGTCTCAGACAGAATGAACACACGAGACACGAATTTTCTTGAAGGGATATTTCACACAAATTTCTTTATTCTCACACAACTTTCTTACTTCCTGGTTCGGTTGCTGTCAGGGGGATTCCGGTTTCGACTCTCTCATACTCGGGCTATCTTCTTTCCTTTTGGGATATCTTCTGCCCTCCCGGAGCGGGGCCTTGCCGGTTTACCGGCTGCATGCTCGCACCCGGTCTGAACGGTATCGCCTCTAGGCCCAGACTGATTCTAAAGGGCTAATTTCTCGTTCTCTGTGGTGACGTGATCATCGCTCCCACGCACGATATGGGGACAAAAATGACTCACTCTGATCTCTGACTCAAAGGTCACGTCAGGTCTAAATTTATTATGACTATTCTTGGATCAAACACTTCTCTGACTCATTTCTGAGTCCAGAAACAAAACCTATCTTTCAATAACAAAATTGGCTATTTGATACTAGCTAACCTACTGTGCCTTGCATAATGGGGCCCTACGGTATTGTAACAAAAGGTCCGGATAAAAAACACGACCTCGGAGTTTAAAGAAACACAGTATATTGAAAACAGTATAATACAACAGATAACAAGAGTGGTTAAACGTCTGTCTTGACTGCCAGTATCAAACTGGTGTTATTACAACACTGAGAAGCATTTGCTCCCAGTATTTATATTGAGCGGACGAGTTTATGTAGTCAGTAATGTAAGGTTCAATAACAATAAAAATTGATGGGAATTGACGAAAGTTTATCTCTGGAATTTGTTAGACAGCCGCTTTATGTCGATCCAAAATAGAGCCGGTTGATAAAATATTTTGGACACCACAACATGTTCAACTGCTAGGCCAATACATTACACAATATGATCTGATTGAATACGAATATCAATAACGTATAAACAGTAGTTCTTCAATAAAGTTGAACGATTAAATTAGAAAATGTAAAACAATATTAAATTCTTCCTATGATAAAGAAGTGCATTGCTATTCCATTCTGTTGGTATTAACTATTAGAGCTTAGTAAAAAAATAACAAGATTTTATTTTACTAGGTATTCTTAAAACGGGATTGATCCTTTAATACATAAATATAATGGTTGCCTTCACTTGGAGTACTTTTGTTTCACTGTTATAAAAATGAAGTATTTTTAGGCGACGAGTTTCGAAATGAAAAGAAAAACGTTTGTTATAGTAACGTGGTACCTTGTGACCGCTTCCCCATTATTAAAAACTCCAAATGAGAAATAATCAGAATATTTTCTACTCGGCAAACAAGCCACATCATAGTATTAGATCAACCTTTGTCCGGGTATTTTGTAGTGTAAATGCGGGCTTAAATATGAAAGGTAATATAAAAAGAGATACATGTTTAGACGGAGGGGCCAAATAAAAAAGAAACATGTTTTGACAGAAAGGTAAAGTAGAATAAGAGACATGTTTAGACAGAAGTGTAACGTAAAAAAGTGACATGTTTAGACAAAGGTGTAAAGTAAAAAAAGATACATATTGACCAGAAAGGGCCAAGTAAAAAGAGAGACATGTTTAAACAGAGACATGTTTAGACAGAAAAGTAACTTAAAAAGAGACATGTTTAGACAACAGGGTAAGGTGGAAAGAGAGAATGTTTAGACAGACAGGTTGAGTAGAAAAAGAGACATGTTTAGACAGATAGGTAAAGTAAGAAAAGGAGGCATATTTAGACAGATAGGTTATATAGAAAGATAAGCATATTTAGACAGATAATTAAAGGAGAAAGAGAGACATGTTTAGATAGAGGGGTAAAGTAAAGATAGTGGCATGTTTAGACAGATAGGTACAGTAAAACGAGACACATGTTTAGACAGATAGGTAAAGTACAAAAAGAGACATATTCTAAACAGAATTGTAACGGTAAAAGAGAGACATGTTTAGACAGAGGGGTAAAGTAAAAAGAAACACATGTTTAAATAGAAGTTTAAAGTAAAAACAGAGACATGTTTAGACAGATATTTAAAGTAGAACGAGACACACTTAGACAGATAAGTAAAGTAAAAAAGACATATTTAGACATACAGGTTGAGTAGAAGAAGAGACATGATTAGACAGACAGGTGAAATAGAAAAAAGAGACATGTTTAGACAGATAGGTAAAGTAAAACGAGACACATGTTTAGACAGACAGGTAAAGTAGAAAAAGAGGCATATTTAGACAGAGGGGTAAAGTAAAAACAAAGACATGTTTAGACAGATAGGTAAAGTAGAAAAATAGACATATTTAAAGAGAAGGGTAAATTAGAAAGTGAGACATGTTTAGACAGGCGTAACGTTAAAAGAGAGACATGTTTAGACAGAGGTGTGATATAAAAACAGAGGCATATTTGGACAGATAGGTAAAGTAGAAAGAGAAGCATATTTAGACAGAGGGGTAAAGTAAAAAGGGAGACATGTTTAAACAGGTAGGTAAAATAGAAAAAGAAGCATATTTTTACAGAGGGGTGAAGTAAAAAAAGAGACATGCTTAAACAGAGAGGGAAATTAGAAAGAGAAACATGTTTAGACAGATAGGTAAAGTAGATAGAGAAGCAATTTAGACAGAGGGGTAACATAAAAATAGAACATATTAGACAGATATGTAAATTAGAAAGAGAGGCATATTTAGACTGATAGGTAAAGTAGAAAGAGAGGCATTTTTAGATAGATAGGTAAAGTAGAAAAGGAGACATATTTAGATAGAGAGGGTAAAGTAAAAACAGAGACACATTTAGACAGATAGGTAAAGTAAAAAGAGAGACATGTTTAGACAGAAGGGTAAATTAGAAATAATAGATGTAGGCGACGGCCGAGTCTTTGTAATCTACTATATGTTAATATATTATATGTGGCGAATGAGAAAAAGGGACAAAGTATACTTTTATGAATGAAACGGTAACCATTTAGTAACTACTAATAGGCTGTTGTGAAAAAAAAGACAGACACATGGTTAATAAACTAAACATCTTTATTCATTTACAAATTTACAGTAGAGTGAAAGATATTTTGAGTGAGTAATTGTTTGTTAGAAAAGGTAAGTGTATCGTATTTGTAAAATGTTTCCAGTGTGACGAAGTCACAGGTTATGGACGTGTGTATGTTTATATGTTTGTTTTTGTTACTGGAAATATCCGTGTTTGAGTTGAGGAGACATTGTGCGTATGCAGCCTTTGGCAGTGTATGAATATATGTTAACATCTGTGTACGGTAGTTTAGTATTGCATAAGTACAATACCTATTTAAAATTATCTGTTGTATACGATAGGTTGAAAGCAAGTTGTTACTTTAAGCATTGATTTGTAGTGCCTACGTCACAAAAACATTTAGTTCTGTAAATTCACTTAATCAATATGCAACGATACACTGACTGTCAATTTCGATGTTTTATTATGTTTTTGTTCTGCACGTCTGTTACTGTAATTTCGCTTCAACAAAAATCGCTCGATACGCTTTCTGATAATAAAAAGAAATGAATTCCACAACAACGCGGCTTAGAAGATA
>OY744515.1:121940129-121955129 GCA_963556195.1 Sepiola atlantica
ATGTATATATGCATATATATTGGTATATATATATATATATATATATATATATATATATATTTATATATATATAAGTCAGTTCATATTATATTCCAATAACCATGGTTTTATTTTATAATTTTAATTTTTCACATTTTCAATATATAACATTTCTGTGAGATATATTTTTTACGGTCCGTTTCATTTGTCTTGTGCCAAACAATATTTTTATGTCAATATCGTCTCTGCAGCAGTACAAAATCATCAGAAAAATTTACAAAGAGTAAAAAGTTCTTGGATTAAAGTGTCTTGAAAAAACCTAAACTATGCAGTGGTTCATTTTGGGGTGAAAGCAAACAGAAAAAAACAAAGAAAAGAGAGCAAAAACTCACACGTATATATATTTACTATAAAAATACCTCGATTTCAAAGTTAAAAACTAGGCAAAGATGAAGTTTAGATGGATATATTCCGACCCAGAAAATAGCAATTCTTCCTCTTTGGTCAGAAACATCGCTCATAGAATGTTAGGACGAAAGGACAAAATAAGAGAAGGGACAATTACGAGGCTGCCAAAAGTAACCCAAGGTCCACTTTCTACTTTCCTCGTTCGTTTAGTCGGTTAGAGAGTTTATTTTAAGTGTATTCAGATAGCTGCTATTTGTTGTAATTTTTATTGGAAGGTCGAATTTGATTTTGTTAACCAACCTATTTTCAATGGATTTATCTTTAAAGAATAAAATATATAGTGCATATATAATGTAGCTATCAGCTGTTTCTCATTTTTATTCACCTGTAAAGTGTAAGCGTGCTATATATTGAGTTTCGGTTATCTTAGCAAGTTTTTGATAATGATTATATTCTGTGTGTTCTGTTAATAATCGTTCAAATACAAACTGTCTGGCAAGGTTAAAAAGTAAGATAAGCTTAACGTGGGAAACAACAGAAAGCAAATGTAAAACGGATGAAGAATGATATCACTGGGGAAGTTAGAAGGGATTTTCTAGATCAGATAGCGACTGGAAACAAGTCGAAAAACACGTATTAATATGGTTTAGTAAAGCTGAATTAAAACTATTGTTCAATTGAAGAGGGCCATCAAAATCAAAAATCAAGGCAATGCCCACGAGGAAAGTGTATTAGAGTTATTGACAGTTTTGCACGTTGCATCCAGGTGAGCCAATTTTACTAGATCGTATAAGTGAACGGCGATAAAATACAGACTGTTTGACATTAATAAGTCAAACTTGGTGGACAAGTCAGGCATAGACTGAAGTTTATTTTTCCGAAACATGATTGGATTGTAGAAAGTATTTTTTAATTTTATTAACGATTCCATAGGTGGCATTAGTTGAGTGTCACCCTGTATTTAAATCTATTTGAAATCTATTTCGGCATCGCCACTGCTGGTTCAGTATTTTTAGACTTGGCTAGTGTTTAAATAAACGGACAAAACTATAGCTTATTTCGCTTATCTGAAATATAAAAGTATGTTTTTAATAAATGGTTTGCTTGTAGGGTTATGATTAGACTGGGAATGTTTACAGGAGCGATGGAGAAAATTAATATATCATTTGGGCTTTCGGTAACTATAATATGCTTCGGTAATTTTGATTATTTGTACTACAGTCCTTATCTTAGATGCTATTCTAACAGCGTTTTGACCGATGTAAACTCCGACCTTTTACAGGTCTGTCTCGTCGTACTCGGAAATCTGTACGGATTTCCGAACGGACCTCTTTTATTTAATCCGCGGTGGAAGCTTGCTTTCATTCCACCAGCCACGACCGGCTAAAAGTCTTTAGTAATTCGTAATTTTATTCTTAGTATCGCCTGTACTTATGCTTGCAGCTTTGATTTATAGAAAACTGCCCCTTATAAATAGTTATAAATTAGCACTTTTATCCGTTGCGACACAAGTCCCCGTAGATTAAATAACGGATTTTGTTCGAAATTCTGTACAGATTCACGAGATCGATACAGAGAGTTTCGAGATCGATAAAACGCACTGGAAGAAGGTCGAAAGTTACATCGGCCGAAACGTTGTGAAGATAACTTTCAAAATGAGAACAGTAGTCCGAATAATCTAATAAATAGGTGTTCGTACTGGTATTCATATAAAATAACGCCTGAAATAAAAAAAAATATATAGGAATGACTTGAAGAGATCATCTCAAACTAGCAATCTTTGAAAAATAGGCAAAAAATAAAGTAAAAAATGTTTAAATCCGTATAAAAAGCAGAAAGTAAAAAAGAAAGAAAAAGGTTTCGGTAAGAAAAAAAATTGCTATTTGCTTTCTCAGTTCTCCTATGTATTTGGAATGGATTCCCTGGCGGTTTTTATTCGCTAACGTCTGTGTGTCGGGACGGGTATATATTTCTATATACAAATAAATACACATTTCTCTTTATTATAGAGTGGAGTGTGCGCATAGGGTTCATCTCTAAATGCGTTGTGCTTCCTTGTATACGTTTTGTGAAGAGACAGGATTCCTTTGTCTTTTCCGCGTTCGACTTTGAAATTTCGAGTTCGCTAATTATTTATTTGGATTCTTGCTCTTCTCCTACTTTACTTGTTATAATCTTTTCATTGTTTATTTACTGTGTCTTTATCTACGAACCTTTTGGGAGTCTCCCTGTCACCCCTAAACCCCCGATATCCCGCGCAGTCCTCACGTTTTATTCTAATTCTCTGATCTTTATCGTCCCCAGTCGAAACGATTCTCGAAAGTAGTTGCTTCCTTTTTTTAAATTACTTATTGTTTCAGACATTGTTTTTGTTCTGTCTGTTCGTCACTTCATTTTCTGTCTCTCCGATTCTTGTTTGCTTTACGCACGAATGGATGTTTCTTTCGTTTAAACAACTTCATTCATCATTTGTTAATCTTTCTTTTCGCGTGTTTACAGTTTTCGTAGTTTTTGGTGTGACTGTCAGCTTCCTTTTCATTTATTAACACTTTATTATATATTCAATGTTCACACGTGATGTCTGCTGGTTCACTAGGTGCCGCCATTTTATACCTGATTAACTCAGACAAAGAGGTTATATTTTCGGTCGAGTTTAGTTCTTGGTTTGTCGCTATATTTATTTGTGTAAAGTCTAACACCCACATCGCCTGACAAAACGTCACCCAACTTGGTCAAAATATCGATCATGGTCTAACTTTGAATTGATTTAATTTTGATATATCTATGTCGAAGTTCAAGCTGAAAAATCGTAAGGGTCAAAATTTTAAAAGAAATTTTCACTTCCGATTTTTCGGAATCTTATGTAGGATCTGAAACTCTTTGATAACAGTAACCACTGTGTATTATGTCAGCCATATTAGATGAATATTTTTGAGTTATCAAGCTTTCCATGGTATAACTTCGGGAATACTTTATACAGTATGGGGAAGTAAGGTTCAGATAAAGATGGCAGACGGAGATGGGAGGCTAACAGCAGACTTATGCTCTTGTTGAATCTCTAAACGTTCTTGCCAATGAATACCTTTCTGTATGTCTATCTGTGATTGCAGTTAAGACTTCGCAATGTCAAGCCCGATGTTAACGGAATTACAAAGGCATCCGTAGGAAGTCTTCAAAATATATTCGACCCACATGATTTATTAGTGCGTCAGTATAGCTGAAGTATCATCGAAGTTAAGCGACGTTGAGCCTGGCCAGTACTAAATGGATGACTATTTGGGAAGTCATCTGCTGTATGTAATAAAAATCTTATCAAATTTAAAATTAATCTACAAATCAATCGTATAAAACATATACATTAAGCAACGTGGAGCCTGGCCAGTACTAAATGGGTAACTATTTAGGGATACCATGGAACTGTATGAAACGTCGAAATCTACAAATCAATCTACAATCAATCGTTGGCAAAAAATACGATTTCGGCATAGATATCAACTATATAGCAAAGACTCCGTTATTTCAGTTCGGATTCTTAAGGATCAATCTAAAGGTACTACATGTTTAACCTACCAACGATAGATTAAGTTAAATTTTAAATGAATGTATATACAGTTACGGCTTCGTTAGTTTAGGATTGATTTAAACTAAATTTTCAGGGAGTGATAAAAACATCCATAGGAAGGCTTTAGACTTAAATCGACCTACATTTCTTATCGGTGCGTCTTATAGCTGATGTAGCAGGCATGTGAGTGCTATGGATAGATTTTGTTAAAATTAAAAATGTCAACTTCGGAGTTAAAGTTAGAGAAATTACGTAACCGTCCCGCGAAAATGATGTAAGAAAACAAGAAATCGAGATAGTGATATGTGGCGAAAAGTGTAGATTGTCCCCTTCTCTTTTGGGGTTGACCTGCAAAAGTTTGCAGATGTGTTCCTTTCCTTCCCTTAGAGCGATGAACTGGGGATATGCTAGTAAAAATATTACTAAAAACTCAAAGCAAAAAGATGCTATGTATATCCGCGTCCTACAACTAATACAGCCGCTGCCACAAAGAATGAGAAAAAAAATCTACAGTCACTAATACCACATCTACTACTACGGTAGCCTCTAGAAAGAGCTGAAAAAGAAGATGCGTGATTCTAGGTGTGCTACTACTTCTACCTGTCTGTCTGCAAGCAGGACATGAGAGCAGATGGCACCGACTCAACAGGCTGAGTGTCTGTGGCTGAAGACTGCAACCGCTGGAGAAGTGCTGTGAAGGCATGCAACAAGAGGAGCGATGAGATGACAGACCAGCAGTGGAGGCAGAGGAGAGAGCACAAATGGCAGAGGGCTGCAACAGAACTCCTGAAACCAGGCACCACTTACATCGGTAGCTACTGCAACACAGCCTGCCGATCTGCGATAGGCTTGCACAGTTACAGAAAACGCTGCATTTTGGCACCGGACTAATCGCAGGACTCCATTGTTTCCCGAGACAGACGGATTGCCAACGACCAACTACTACTACCACTACTACTACCACTACCACTACTACTACTACCTACAACACGCCGACCACGTGTAACGTTTCGAAGATGCGACCGCGACATGTTTTCTTACATCACTTCCTTGAGACGCTAACGTAATTTTCATCCTTAGTGTTTATGTATGTATATAATTTTATGTATGTATATATATATATATATATATATATATATATATATATATATATATATATATATATATATATGTGTGTGTGTGAATGTGCATATATGTATGTGTATATATATTGTTATATATATATATATATATATATATATATATATATATATATTGTTATATATATACACTTAGAAATTTTCATGGCCCACTTATGTTTTGAAAAAATCCACAACAACGCCATCTAAGTTGATGCTATCTTTAAGTAGGAAGATGCATGGATTAACAGACACGAGTCACATGTAAACATGTGCTATACGTTTTCCCCTGCTACCACCACCAACCGCACACACGCATACCTCTTAATACACTAAAGGAAGGCAAAAGGAACGACCGAAAATTTTGTTCTTTCAGAAATAATATTTCATTTAAAAAACATTTTTTTATACCTATACGTAAACAAATAATAAATAAATTGAGAAAATATATAAACATTTTTATATTTTTCATATTTTTAATACATACACACAGAAATATATATATATATATATAAACATACAAATGCCGGTTGGTCTTCTGGCGAACGAAACGAGACCATAATTATACAAAACGTTTTTGTTTTGATATAAATGATTCGTAAGATGAATAAAATCTTGGTCTTTGGAATGTAAGAAAATGTTGTTTATATATATATATATATATATATATGCTCTGTTGTTACATGTTTACCATCATTGAGCTTTCACTTTAAAGAGGTTGTTATACAAAGAATACATATTTTCGCACTCATATATATATGATTTAATAGTTGTTTCTGTTGACGATAACAAGCTGTACTTTATCTACTGATACATTTGGCTTTTTTTTAGCCGTATAGAGTTTATTTTCGGGTTGTTTACATAAGTTCGTCCGATTGTATGGAACGTATATGTACACACACACACACACACACACACACACATATATATATATATATATATATATATATATATATATATATATATATACATGTATATATATATTTATAGAAAAATAGTTATCCGCTGACAGGTGTTTCGTCGTACTACGACTTTTCAGAGCGAACCAGCTATGACAGATCATGAAACCCGACCACGAGTGCCTTACCATTAAACAATAAGGCCTTTCTAAAATGCGCGATTATTTTTACAGTGTTTTTATAAATATGATTTAATATTTGTTGTTGTTGTTGTTTACGATAACTAGCTGTATTCGAGACATGTCATAGTCGGTTCTTTCTGAGGAGTCGCTGTACGACGAAACACGTGTTAGCAGGATGATTGCTCTGAAGAAAATAACACACAAAGTACAAATATTTGAAACAGTGGTAATAGGAAGAAAGAAGCTTAAAAAGTCGCTTATGAAAAGATAAATTATGAGCAACAAATAGATGATAGCAGTGGGAGAAATTTAGTTACACAGACCGCTTATTAAAAAATAAATTGCCAGTTGCATAGAAAATGCCTGAGAGTTCCTCGTTCCCCACATTTGCATTCATCATCAATGTCTAGTCTCCATCGAACAAGATTCACCGGTTAATGGATTGCATCGTAGGTAAATTTTATTAGTAATGAAGTTCTTGCTCGCTCCTAAGCCCATATCTCATTCCATCTTATCTCTGGGTTCACCACACACTTTTCCCAGAGAACACACTAACATTGTTGATGACACTGCACCATGTGTAAGTATCCTTTTCTCTATTCTCCATTCATTAGCTCACTCATTACAGAATCTCTTTAGCGCTTTACGTACTCATACAGAAATCTAAAATGTTGCATACCTAGTCCTTCTTTTGTATCTTGTACAGCACCAACAGTATCCGCATGCTCAAAGATGTAAATAGCTACCCCAGTCGCTTTTTCTTTTTTACACTTTTTTCAAGTTCTTGCTTCAGGTGAATCGACTTTTATATTTCTTTTGGTCGTTAGAGAAACGGAGCATTATGACTGTCCTTAATTTTTATACTTTATACTCCTCTACAACTGATGCAACAGGTAACTTCAGCTGATTCAGCAGATAACTTCCCTCTTTTCCAACTATTATTGAATCTTGGCAGTTACAACCACTTCCTTACGTACACTCTACAACGTTGTTTGATCCGTTCTAGTCGCGTTAATGGTACTTTATACATCTGCAATGGCCATATTATTCTAGGATACAGACCAAACTGCAGACACCAACATTTATACTTTCCAGGTAACTCGGTCTTATCAATTACATTTAATCCTCTCTATGTCTGTCGTTTTATTTCTGCTCCTTGGCGTCTGTCGCTTAATGTGTCTCTGTGCCATCTACCTAAACTTTTTACTGGTTACTCTTTTACTTTTGGGATCACTACCTTTCCGATCATATACCTTATTTCATTTTGTTTACATTCTTAGGTTACACTTCTTTATTTATAACTTAAAATCTCATCCTTGACCGCTCAATAAGCTGTTCTAGTTGATCCAATACTTCTTCCATTCCTTCTGCGCTCTTTCACTTTACAGCAACACCGTGCATAAATGCTCGTAGTGACGTCATAACAAGCGTATTCTCACAATTTGTTGATCCTAAGCACATGTCCATCACAAGTACGAATACGATCACTCATATTGTACATCCTGCTGCAATCGCAACCACCAACTTTTGCCAGTCCGTTGTGTAGTTACATGTCGTAAAGCGCACTTTGAATTTATCGTAGTATTTCAGGATCATACTCTGAAATGTCTCTGGAATCCCCAATAACTCCATCGCGTTCCGAATCATCTCATCATTTATTAATTAATTTTTGCGTACATAAAAGTAATCCATGGACACGTGTTACTGGCTCTCAGCTGTCATCAGTATAACTAACTTAGACAGGGATCGAACCCTCGATTATCTTGTCTGCAGTCTGAAGTTTTATGCACTTTTATGTACGTAAACATGAATTAATAAATAATATATATACATACTTATTTATCAATCTATCTATCTATCTATCTATCTATCTATCTATCTATCTATCTATCTATCTATCTATCTCTCTCTCTCTCTCTCTCTCTATATATATATATATATATATATATATTATATATATGTGTGTGGGAGGGGGAAATTAGTTTATGAAATAGAGAATAAAGAAGGACACAGGCTAGTAGAAATAAGGACACCAATACATCGTTAAAGCTAAGTTTGGGCTTTATTCTTACTAGAGTTTATCCACCATTCAATAAACTAGTTTTCTGTTTTGTCTGACATGTTTATTTTATATTTACTCCCTCATACATATATGTATGTATGTATGTATGTATGTATGTATGTATGTATGTATATATGTATGTATGTATGTAATGTATGTATGTATGTATGTATGTATATATGTATGTATATACACAGAGAGAGAGAGAGAGAGAGAGAGAGAGAGAGGGAGAGAGAAAGAGAATCGAGTGAATGTTCCGTGTTTACGTGCATACGCCTAACTGAGTCCGACAGATACAGTGCACATGTGATGCCAGTTCCGACTATAAAGATTGCAGACTAAACAAGTTTGAACTTTCCTTGATCTTCACTTCAGGGTAAACATGATTTGTTATTCATGTCCCGAGTCGGCTCTTTCGACAACGTCAGAGAATCCGACGCATTCGAAATTATCTCCGCTTTGCAAGACTACCCTCGAACCTACAACCCACAGTTCCCCACATACCGGCCGTGAATTTTCTTGCCTATCCCATCTAAATCATGCCACATGTGTCCTGCTTCGGGGTCAATCGTTCTACAAGGTCAAAAAGAAAAGTAAATTTATGTGTCGCAAAGCTTTAAACTAAAAAAAGAATACATTTTATCACGTAGTTATTCCTCGAAATTTGCGTCACAGATAGACGTAATTTAAGATCTGTCTGCCGGAAATAAAGAGAAGTTTAGAAAATATGCAATTTCTGGCATTATCTAAGGTAGACATATCAAACTCCAGACGTGTGGACCGATTTGTGTTGTCATGAGGAAAGCGCTCGACTAATTTAAGTCTTTACTCAAGTAATTGCAGAATATTCTTTTTAATTATTTTTCTTACTTAGAAACATAACATATGTGTACATTTCTTTTCGATAGTACACTTGACATAACTCTAAATTTCATTTAAATTCATGGAATTTACTGAAATTTCAATTCATTGCGGTTTTGATAAACGTAAACATTTTGAACACAGCATCTTACAAATGCGTGTTCATGTCCCATTTTACCTGTCTCCCTACGAGAGCAAAGTAAGACACAAAGTCGGTTTTTAATGTGGTAAATTTGCTGCTCTCCAAAAGGGGGATATTGGCAGATTTTTTTTGAAGTAATAGGGAAGGGGAGGTAAGACGGTTAACGTAACTCGAAGCATAAAAACACCCGAACACAACGTCTGATCGCCTGAAACTGCCACTTCCTGCACCGATGAGGACGTAAGACCGGAATAACGTTGTCTGTAGGTAAATACACTTAAACATTTTAATAAGAATTATATATAGATTTTTTTCATTCACGGAGTAAGTTATGTTGTGCACCACCTTGCCCTCACTGAGACCAACATATAATACGAAATGTGTCTAGGAACAGACAGAATTATAACCAACAGTGTAACCTGATTCTGCTGACTTCCATTTTACAAGGTGTAACTTTAACTTTTCTATCAAACACCACAGTGACTGTGTTCCAGAACTTCGGCGTCACATACATTTGCCAGATTATTTTTTTATAGATCGATACATGCATATATACATATATAAAAATGAACCATTTAGGTTTCGAATACAAATCGATAGACAAATAGGCATATAAATATATATATATATATATATATATATATATATATATGTATATATATATATAAAAATTTGAGAAATTTCATTTTTTAAGCATCTTCAGAATTTTAAACAAAGAATGAGGCAAAATGCCTTCATAAAAACCATGTGTTAGATGCACATATTTTTTTTATTAAAAGCAAAACAAAAAATCAAAACATTTTTTTGCCTTCATCTTGACTTCGCTTGATATAACAAACCTCGTCAGACAGACAAATAAATAGTATTAACCTTTTTTTTTTCGTAATAATCATTCCTGGTCTTCTAGAAGTCATGTCCTATGTTGTGTGGACTAACGGTTCAAATGTCTCTTTTAAATTGAACTTAAATCGTGCATGGTCGCTGGTAGGTATAAATTTGGGAAAGTTCATATATCTGCATCTAACACTTGGTTTTTATGAAGGCATTTTGCCTCTTTCATTATGTTTAAAATTCTAAAAATGCTTAAAAGGTTAATTTCTTTTATTTGTCTAAAACTCTGACGAGGCTTGTTATATTAAGCGAAATATCAGATAAAAGAACTCGAGATAAAGAAAAAATGTTTTTATGTTTTATTTTTATTTTAAAAATATCTGCATCTACTACGCTGATCTGAGACGAAAATAAAACTGACTGTTCCTAATTAAGATACGAGAATTTAATTTACGTTTAAAGTTATTTTATGGAAGTAACTTCAGATTTCTGAAGTGCAAACTATCAGTAAGGAGCTAAAGGAACGAAAGATTATTAACACCAATATAAAAATGCCCCTTGACCTTAACTTTTGACATACTAAGGCTATAAGAAGAAGGAAAACCGTTCAACAAGCCTGCAGTTCTGTGAATAGGAATATGTATTACAACAAGGCAGCTGAACAGCGAATTGATGAAGACCACTAGACTAACGAATCAAACGAGCTGGAACAAAGGAAGCAGGGAATAAAGCAGGCAATTCTGAAGAACACATGTTATAGTAGTACTTATAGAAGAAACTGAGACTAGCAACAGCATGACCGTGAGAAAGAGGATGCAGAGAATAAGAAAAGGGTAACAAATTACAGATACGCTTCTAAACTTTATCAACAACCCTTACATGGGAAGTTCATCAGCTTAAATATGACAACAGTACTCCATACAGAGTCTGATAGTAGATTTGTTAAGATAGATAACAGCGATAGGTGTGATAAAGTGTTCGGAGTGATAGAGAGAACCGACAATGAAGCAGAAAAAGCAATAGATAACACGCATGAAAATTATTATTTACAAATCTGATGCAAACAAAATTAAGTGAAATTAAATGATAAAAATATTTTTTACTAAGAAACAAGATGATTTCAAAAACAAGACAAAAAACAAAACAACAAAAAATAGACTTTGTTTGGCATCAAAAGAAGAAGACATCGATATACTTGATCGGATGACGATATGCTGGTCACTTTCTGTTTACAAAAAAAGTGTGTCTGCTGTCCTGGCAACCAGTCTTCCCGGATGACGATGTCTGCTGGAGACAAAAGTACGCTACCATTACGACTATTTCATCACAACAGAGACACACACCGATGTTTACTTTTTTTTTTAAATAACAAAGAACGAGAAACTGAATATGTTTGCGTAAACGAATTATATACATAAAGGGATGTTTCCGCATGCTCTTTTTCTTTTATCTTTTTGTTTTTAGTTCTTTTTTTATTAGCTTTTTTGCTAACATACAGAAATATAACGCACATACGAAAATTCCATACGCACTAATAAAGACTACAACAAGCTAGTAAGCTGATAATATTTTCCTTCTGGTCTTTTGTTTACAAAACGGTCTGGTTTCGGTCAGCGCGAAGTAAATAATTGTCTAGCTATACTTAAGAGCATTCATACAGCGAAATATTCTGTTTGGAAATGAATATATATATATATATATATATATATATATATATATATATATATATATATATATATATATATATATATGTGAGGTAAGGTCATGAAAATGAAATGTCGTGGTAGACAAATGTTTGAAAAAAGACAAACGGAAAACAGGTTAGAATGCAGGAGAAAATACAAATACAAGAGATTTGACCGGTTTCGTTCGTATTATCGAACGTCTTCAGAAAAAGTGAAGATTTGCAAACAATTTTATATTGAAGGCACACACATGGGAGAAGGAAAAGATGATCCGATTAAACCATATGAGAAGACTTTTTGCTACATTGAAATATGATTTGACAAGTAGGTGACATATTCTTCTTTATTTCTTATTCTTTTTTTATATTTTTATTTATTTTCTTTTTCTATTCCATTTCGCACCTACCGAGTTAGTATACGGGAGGCGGTAGGAAGAGGGGGTAAAGGCAATAAGAGGGAAGAAGTTTGTCTGTCTTTTTTCCTTTTATCTGCATTAAAATATATATTTCCACTGACACCCCATTGTTATTTCATCCAGTTATTTCCGTTTTCCTTCAGGTTTTTAGTCGTCTTATTCTTTCTTTTCTTTTATTTGTTACATTATATTTTTATATCCCTAAAGTTAGGTTACTTCCGTTATTGCCGGATATATGTATATATATATATATATATATATATATATATATATATATATATATATATTTCATGATATTTTGGGGATTACAAAATATTATTATCGCAAGCATGAAGGGAAGACGAATTCTATCGTTTATGATTAAAAGTTAATCAAGAAGAACAAAATTCCAGCAAACCGGGTTCGCTCTCTCTTAACAAAGGCTGTATCGATGGATTTACAAACAAACGGGGGATTAAAAAAACGGGGTGAAAAGAGAGAGTACAGAAAATAAAATGGCGTTATGTGATATGTACAATGGAGGATGAATCTTAGAGACTGATCACTTCAAATCCTTATAGGCACTCCCTTTGTTTACAAAGGGAGGGACGTTTAAGACGAACATGGATCATCTCCAAGATTTTGAGATGGTATAATAGGTGAGCATGACTGAGAGTAGTGAAGGAGTCCATGGTAAAATTCCTAGCGCACGGCGGGTTTGTAAGTAAATGGTCTGTAATGCAAGACCTGTATGTGTTATTTTGAACGTCCGTTGAGCGAAAGGTTCCATTCCTGATCTTACTCGGAATGTGTTGTTGGACTCAGCTATCCAATCTTAACCTCGTCGTCCTACCCACGTAGTCAGCACTGCACCTAAATTTTAAATGATAAATTACATTATTTTTAAGATGGGGGGAAGGTAAAACGTTTTTACAAGAGGACGCCAATAAAGGTTTTGTAGAAAACACAAAACGCACGTTCGAAGAAAATTAACATTTTTCTACTGCTGAGCTTATTTGCTTGGCGAATTTCTCACTTCCTATGCCTAACCAAGGCGAACGAATGTAAATTGGGCATTTACTCACCGTATTTAGTTTTATTTCGGAAAAAAGTATTTATTTTCCTTTGGGTGACTGGCCTAATCACATCAAGAGAATAGCCGTTATCGGACAAAGTATTAGTTATAGTTTTAATTTCTTCGTCCAATTTAATTTTGAACAAATAATAAGGGCTCTGTGTGTAAATGTCCACATCAAGTTTACCTTTCGTTACTTAGGACAAAATGAATCCCAGCGAGTATATAATCCTGTAAACGTAGGTTTACGGTAGATTGATGTAAGGTAACTCGATGGGGTTTTTGTTACCAATACATCGAGGAAGGCTAAGTGGAATTACGCTCTCCTTCATAGGTATATTTCAATGTGGGATGCATTTTATTAAGTAAGGAAAATAACGTATTTGCCTCCGTTTTATTATTAAAAAGGCAAAATGTATCGTCTACATATCGAAAGTAGACTAAAGGTTTAGTGGGTCCAGATAATAAAGCCTTCTCAAAAAAAATCACAGTAATATTTGCCATAGTCGGTCCAAAGACTGAGCCCATAGATACGCCGTCTATTTGCATATACATTCATCGTTAAAACTGAATTCAACGGATGTAGTGGCAAATTTAATCAACTGCACAAATATACTTTCAGGAATAGAAGGAGACAATAAATGGCTACGATATAAAATATCGGCACAGATATCGATAGCTTCCAAAGTAGGGACACAGATAAATAGGTTGCTAATATCATAGGAACACATACATTTATTAGCAACCTTAGAATCTTGAATGTACTTTGCAAAATGAAATGAATCTTTTAGACAGTATTCACTATAGTACTTCAATACTGGCTGTAAAATATTGAAGATCCATTTTGCAACCTTCTGCTGTGATGACCCTACCATAGATAGAATGGGCCTTACTGGGATATCCACTTTGTGAGTTTTGAGTAATCCATATAAAACTGTGCGAATAGAGCCCGAGGGTCTGATCTCACTGGCTACATCGGAGAGGAGTACACCACTTGTCAGCCATTTTACCAGTTGTTTCTGGAATTTAGTTTCTAAGGAAGTTGTTGCATCATGAGTGCCGACAGGGCCCAATTTGACAAATTTCTCCGTGTCGTTTAATATCAACATCATTATGTCGACGTAGTCTTGATGGTTCAGTACAACAACCCCTGAACCTTTATTCGGTCTGGTTATTACCAAAGACTTATTTTGTCATAGAGTTTTAATGACGGCGAAATGTTCTTTGCGCCATTTAAACTCTGAATGACATACTGGTGTACTCGCATAGCAGTGTGCAGGGGATTTAATTTAGCCTTTAGGTCCCTTACTTTGGTCTCAGAAACTGGTGGAAGTCTCACCGCTTGAGAATTGAGAATTTGAAATTCTGAAAATACCTCCTCACGTCCAACACCAGATGGTTGAAGACAGAATTCTAAGACAACTTCTGAGAAGATAGATTGAGGACGTTCTGACCTACATCTGAGTTAGTAGAGCAACCACATCGTTTGTATATTAAATGCTGTTACATATTATTAAACTGAAGCATTAGCTTTTTACAACTGCGCGCCTGTAAAATTGCAACATACCATGAGAAACGAATTCTATCACAGAACGAAAGAATGCCCACCGTTTCCCTCCATACTTGTACATGTTTGGCCTTACACAATTAGAGATTTAATGCTAATTTGTCACAAAAAAAATGGATAAATGCATTTTCTATTTCATGTCCTAGGTGTAACTTCGCTTTCTTTATTTTAAATTAAATAAACGAAAGACATACATTATTACTTACACAAGAATGTAGAAATGATATGTTTTCTT
>OY744515.1:121957629-121965129 GCA_963556195.1 Sepiola atlantica
CGATACGTATATGCGCTTATGTTTATCTATAAACGCAATCGAATCGTCAGTTCACACTTACTATCCTGACATTTAGTTCAATTTCACATAATTAACTTAGATTCAGTCTGGCGCTGTTTCAAGCGAACCTCTTATACATTATACCCTTCTTTTACAAAATGACCGAAATGTTTCACATCGCCGGTTCAGACATTTTTCTCCGCCATTTTCTTTTTAGTTTCTTTGTGTTCGTGTGAGTTAATGCGTTTGGGGGGTTGGGTGTGAGTGTAGGTTTTTGTGATGTTTGTCTTATTGAATTCTTTCTATGTTGTGTTGTTCCTTTATAGGGGTATGTATTTTGTTTGTTTTTTTGTCTATTTTTGACACTTTGAAACGACTATTTTCTCTCGTCTCACCATCATTATCGTCATAAGAAACTACCGAACTGTTTTTCAGAAAAAAGATCTGCAGACATATGATACCTTTCGTCGATTTAATACACAAAACTGGAGACACATTTTATCTGAAATGAAGATATATGATAACAATGAAGAAGCTTCAATTATTAGAGTCGTAATAGATATCTAATAACATCTAATTGATCATTGTTATCTTCTGTATACGCTATTATTACAATTACGATATAGAAAAACATGGACACCAATATAAACTTATGTTGCTCTTCGATCATGTGCCATACATGTAGAGAGCCACGTGGTCGTCATTTTTAAGAAAACACATAGAAGTTCATAAAGTTTGGAGATAGTATTAATGACTACTGGATACGTGCTTAAGGGTCTTCGGTCTCTGTACAGGAATTTTGTCACAACAACCTGACACAACGATGCAAGAGAGAGTTCGAATGCCAACAAGACACAATCTTCTCGTGTCTCCGGTCTCTCTGTACATGAATTTCGCAAGAAAACTGACATGAGGATACAGGAGAGAATTTGAATGCCTTCTAGACACGATCTCCGAGTGTTTACGGTCTCTCTGTACAGGGGGTTGTCAGGAAAATATGACATGAAGATACAGGAATGAGTTTGAATGTCTACTAGACATCCTTTTTGAGTGCCTTCGGTGTCATTGTATAAGAGTTTGTCAGGAAAACCTAAAATGGGGATACTTCACCCTACAAGTAAACCCTGACCAAATATAAAAAAAAGCATAGTATTCGAAGCTCAAATAAGATCCCCTCATCATGGCTACACCCTGGCCCATATGAGGAATTGTGCACTGTCTCCTTGTGATGTCACCCCGAATAATCGCACAAGCTTGATACTCCACCAGACCAGATGAATTATTGTCCTGGAATTTGATCAAACCAATAAAATACAACATGAAACATAAACTATTACATAGTTAAGTGGTCAACAGGAGATGAATATCGGTGTTCTTCACTGATTTACTAACTCAACATTTGATAGGTAGAGAAGAATCTTGATTGAATACTTCAATATCTATGTATCGCAAAAAGAATTCAAGTGTTAGCGCCAAGAAGTAGCCCTTTGATTTATGTGAACTTACACTGAAGTAAAACGAAGAAAGTTAAAATTGAATGTATTCTTATCTTGGTCGCTACATGATTCCTTAGTCGCCTTCTTTTGGTGAACTTTCAGACCACAGAAGTCAAGACGAAACTGTTGGAAGACAGAAGCGATTTATTTGACTTGAGCTTCGTTCCAAATCACTTAAAAGTGGAGTAGGGGAATACACTCACACACAGAGATAGAGATAGACAGAGAAAGAGAGAGTGGGAATCACTGTTTATTCGTATCTTATCGGCGCATTTTAAATCTAAATGTTCACACTGAAATAAAGATATTTGATAATGGTGAAAATATTTCAATTCTTGAAGAAGTCGTAATAGATATCTAGTAAGATCTAATTATTCATTGTTATCTGCTATATGTTACACGCTATTACACTATGTCTACAAATACACCTAGGCATGAAATACATAAATAAACACTCATATAAACCTTTATATTTATTTTAAATATTAATTATTTAATGGAACCATTACAATAAAGTACTAAAACTTATTTGATAATACTTAGTTCACCCTCCCGCGATTGTAATGCATGCTGGTGGATCTTTGGAATCTTAGTGTCGAACTCAGGAACATGAGAGGAATTTCGAAATATTTCAAATAGTGACTATAAAGTTCCCAAGTTTGAAAGGAAGCACCTGAAGAAGACCTTATGTTACATCGTAGCATCCTATGTTACGTTCCATGGGGTACTATCTTTGGTATGTCTCCAAATGATGCTGCTAAGGTGGTGTTGGATAATGGCCCATGAGAATGGACGTATCTCTTGGAAGTCGTTGGTTTGTCTTGCGCGAATTAGCGGGGGTGCAGTCGAGTGCAGAATAGGGCCTGTTATCACAGTCAGAGCTAACAGACGTGAAAAGGTCACCGTGTGACGATATCCCAGATCAAGGGTCAGTATGCACCTGCGAGAGGCTCTGTGACGTCACAAGCCCTTGCGTGGGAAACAGAGGGATCCGTGACGTTACTCGTTCTTCATGAGAAGCGAGTTTCGTCAGTCTGGGTTTTGGAGGCAAACCGATGAAACGTGATTGTTACCATGTAAACTACAACATATAAGGGAAATATTTCCCTAAGAAAATACAGGCGAGAGATATCCTTTATACCCCTCCATGAATGGTTAAGAAAATATTTGTTAAGTAACTACGATAAAGTAGTGATTTGCTCTCTCTTACTCTCTCTCTCTCTCTCTCTCTCGACGTAGTGAATGTCTCCAGGCCGATCAATAACTAACGCTTGTGATGAAAAGAATTGAAAGTTAAGCGGATTGTTTGTCTTCGGAGTCCGTCATGAGGATTTTGTTGCAGACAACGGACGGCGTGGTTCACGGCAGGAAGGAAAGAAGAAATAATTCATCCACTGGACGACATCGGGGCGGCGACCCTCTACACGGCGAGGGAGAAATCTAAAGGTATGCAAACAATATATGAACTATGTGAATTATGATGTTTTAAAAATGACGAGTATTAAATGTGAACTGCCACGGCCCTTTCAGGGACGAGTACAGGAAACGAGTACCGCCGCGGCCTGAGCAGAGGGGCTATGCAACAGGTGGTAGCTGACTGGTTTCTGATTGATACTGACACCTTCAATCTTCATCGTAAGTTTCAAACCAAACTTTATTCTTCTCCGTCGTTTACATCTCTTTGTTCGTCAGACATTGCCCATTGCAACCATTTGTTTAATCAGTTCCGAGGGTTCTAGACAAGTCTCACAGAAGAGCTAGCAATGCCTACAAGAGAGTTATCTCTGAGGCTAAGTCTAGTTATTTTGCAAGGATTCGTGACTATCTAATCTCAAAAGGTTGGCTCTAGTAATTTTGGGAAAATCTACAATAATTTCGTTAATAGTGGCAAGTCTATTTCTCTTTTTTAATAGTCTTCGAGTTGTTTCATTTTCTAAGAACTAGGCTGATCTGTTCGCTCGTCGTTTTCGCTGAAAATTCATATCTTGATGACTATGATGCTGGTCTTACAGATTTTCATTTGAAAACTGCTTACTTTCTTGACTCTGTCATCATTACTCCGAAGATACTCTCAAGGGTTTTTATTTTTATTTAGTCTGATGCTTCCGGTCTTGATTCAATTTATGTTGCCGATGTTGTGTTCCTGAACCTTCTTTCATCTTCTCGAAATTATTCAATCTTTGTCTCAACCATGTTTCCTTTCTTGTTAGGAAGAGTCCTGTGTTGTTCCTATCTTTAAAAAATGCTTGTGATCGGTCTGACCAAACTAAGTACCTTGCTGTTAGTCTCCTCTCTGTTATTAGTAAGCAATTGAAAGGTTGGGCAACGGCAAGCTTGTTTATTTTCTTAAAAGTGCAGGCCTATTTAGTAATGTCCAGTATGGCTTCCGTTGATTTCGGCCAGTTGTTGATCTTTTAGCTGTATAATTGAGTGGATCCGTCGATTAATGAATACTTCAGGAGATAGTAAGCGATTGCACCTGACATTTCAAAGAAGTTCGACAGAGTATGGACTTCTGGTCTTCTACAGAAGCTTAAGGGTTATGGTATTAGTGGTAAGGTTTTTGCCATTATTTGGTCTTTTATTTTTGATCGAAGCTTGCGAGTAACTCTGGATAGACCCACTACTGTTTATTCTCTATATTAATGATCTACCGGAGAATATTATAAAGAATAAGTACATTCATCTTGATGATACGACTATCTCTTCTGGTGTTTCTTCTCGCCCATCTCCCTTGGATATGTTGAAATATTCAGCTGATCGAGAAGATGACTTGGGTTCGGTTGTGAATTAGGATACGAAATGTCATGTTTCGTTTATTCTTGTTAAGACCAAGCCAGTTTCTTTGATTCGTAGGCGGGTCTCTGTTCATCCTTAAATTATCAATGATGGATTTGTTCTTGAGAAGAAATCGTGCCTCATCTAATCTTTCTTGGACTCCATACATTATATCCATTGTTCTTTCTGCTTCTCGTAAAGTCGGTGCTCACCGCACACTTTCCCACACCTGAGGCTATTCTATATCTCTATAAATATACTATCAGACCTTGTATGGAGTACTATTTTTCTATTTGGGCTGGTGAATCTCTGTTAGATTTGATAGATCTTGATAATGTTCAGAACCGCATGTGTAATTTGGTTGGCCTTCTGCTTCTTTTCTTTGCATCCTCTCTCTCTCTCTCTCGCTCTCTCTCTCTCATCTCAGTTTTTTCTATAAATACTATTATGTTATGTGTTCTTCAGAGTTTTGTGATCTATTGCCTGCTTTCTATTGTTCCAGATCGATTGACTCGTTTGTTTTAGGTCTTCACAAATTTGCTGTTTTGATACCTCGATATAATACACCTTCTTATTCAAGTAGCTTCTTCTCAAGAACTGCAGGCTTGTGGAACTCTATTCCTGCTGACGGTTTGATTCCTACTAATAGCTTTGTTTTTTCAAGACTAAGATTGATAGGCATATCAAGTCTTTACGATGATCCGCCCACACTAGTAATTCGAGCATAGTCCATACCATCAATTTATTTCGATCATGTCATCAGTCTCTTAATTCCTCAACTAACAATCATTCTATCTCATTAATTTTTATCCTCGAATAACGTTTGACCTTGATTAGTTGTTAATGTTAGGAATAAATAACACAGAAACATTTCTCGACAATTAACTTCATACAATGAATAAATGAAAAATCGCTAATTTACCCATAGCTAAGGGGCGGTTAGCAATATTCAAAAGTGTGTGTTAAAAACTGAATTTTTCATGTGAATGTAGATTAAGTAGAACACTCGAAAATTCCACTAGAAAACTAAGAGTACGAATTTAAGCTGACGTGTTCAGGAAATTGTATCATATGACTGAAGTCTCCACTGACATGTAACGGATTAGCATAAAATGTTTCTCTTGCTTCAGAGGCGGACATGCTTGAAACAGCTGCTCTTACCTTATGCAGAATGCGTTTGGAGAAGACCAACGGGGTATTATGTAACACCAATGTATACTGTATCCTTCACATGAAATAGAAAATGAAACTAAATAATTATTAAACCCAAAATGTGTGCCGTCAAATAGAAAGGAGAAACTAACTATAATTTGAGCTGCTAACTAAACAGAAGAACGGTGACGGTGAATATCAATTATACACATAAGTGTTACGACTAGACGACACTTGCTCCTAAATTCATTGAGCTGTCTACCCACGACGTGTCAAAAACGAAAAATAAACAACAGCTGTTAACTGGTTATGTGTCAAACTGTTGCATAGCCCCTTAATAATTCATACCTTCGTTTGCACTGTCGTCTAGTGGTTGAGTACTTTCTCCGCCTCTGCACTGTAGTGGCCATCTCCGGGAGTTGTCTGTAACAAAAGACCTTTCTCACACGCTTCATAAGACAACACTCTTTTCATTTTAATTACTTTTTTATTCGGTGTCAGTTTCTATTGCCCGTGGAGATGGTGTGCTATCGTTGAGAGAGAGAGAGAGAGAGAGAGAGAGAGAGAGAGAGAGAGAGGGAGACCTATGAATATCGTGGTTAATTCTTAGCTAGCTTATTGTCTAATCAGTCTTTTGCTATTTGAGGTGACAGGGGGAGAAGGACATCTTGTGCGCCAGTATTCTTTCTTAGGGAAAACATTTCCCGTTCTGACTTGGCTACATCTTAATTCCTTCGTCCGACTTCTATGCCTCCTAAGTCCGAACTGGTTTTAAAACTCCAATTTTCTCACATCTCAAACTGTGACGTAATATCACGTGATCCACACAGGTGCAGGATGACTTTTTGAACCAGGGTCAAACATTGTCTCGTCACTTGTCACGTTTTGATTCCCGGAAACAGCATCGCACTCTATGCCCTCGGCGGCACGCACTTAAGTCGCACCAGCCAAACCAACAGCCTCACACCCGTTCTCCGCCACACGTCCATTATCATATAACATTCTCATGAAGGTTTTTATAATCCCACAAGTTACGTCCATCATTATATAACATTCTCATAAAGGTTTTTATAATCCCACAAGTTACGTCCATCATTATATAACAAAACGAAAGATTAATTCTAAGAAGATTTGATCATAACGTTACAGGAGAAACTGGGTTTATATCTTTCCTAACATTATTATCAGATTTGAACTAGGAATAGTTTGTTCCGTACGTGGCGACGATATCTATTAGGTCAATCAATAATCCCATCTATTTCATAAAAGACTAGCTGTACCTACCCGGCATTGTTCGGTAGTATGTTTACATGCATTTATATTTTCTTTGTGTAAACAGTACCGTTCTTTTTAATATATTATTTGAAACTCAATGAAAGGGAAGTAAGTATGTATTGACGAATACAGAATTACGTACTTTATTTAAGATAGTGGCCATTTAAACATAATTTACAACTAGGCAAAAGTATTTTCTGGAAAATATAAAATCGAATTACACTTTAGTTTTACTATGAAATAATCTACAAAAAAACTGACGAAAGCGAATCAAATATTGATTTTGTAGGTAGAACGCTATATAGGCTAATAAAAGGATAAATAAATTAACTATACTCTTTATTATAAACAGTTCTATATTTAAGATGGTGGCAATTTGAAAATTATTCTGACACGAACAAAATATATTTTGGATGGAATTTACTGCAATTACATGTTATTGTTCTTAACAACATGCGGTAATAAGCCACAAGAAACACTTACAAAGCAGAAGCGAATATTGATCTTGCAGAAAGAAATCTATCAATGACAAAGAAAAAATTAAGAGACGGACTTAACTAAATATATTAGATACAACAGGGGACAACGTCATTTATTCACGCGTGCGCTAATCCATAAACTTCAAACCGGAAGTTTACAATTTCGACATTTTCGTGTGTGGAAAATAATGCGATAAAAAATTGTGTATAGGCGTGAAAAATATTGTTATGTTTTTGGTTTTTAAATAATATTTTGTGATGAACCATTGCGATTTTAAAATCTATTTAGTACAAGGCATGTCATCTGAATAAAAACACGT
>OY744515.1:121972629-122065129 GCA_963556195.1 Sepiola atlantica
GCCGTGAACATCGCCGCCCGCTATGTCTACAACAAAACCGTCATACCACAAAATTCACGAGGCAACAATCTTTTACTTCGATTTGTTTATTACAGACGTCAATTACTGTCGCCGCTTGAGATGTTTCACTAACGTTTAGGGCGAGACCAAATTACTACTCTATCGTAGTTAATTCCTAGCCGAAGTCCTTAGTCATTCGAGGAGGGGGGAAGAATGAATCTCATACCTGTATTCTCTCAGGGAATTTAATTCCCTCTAATCATTTGAAGACTACATAGAGAAATCGTCTGTTCAGCTTGAATGGCAAAACTCTGTTTCCCACACAAAAACCCGTGACGTCACAGAATCCCTATGTGCAGGTGACCTGAGATCTCGTCAACGCGCTGGCCCTGTCAACGTTTGTGAGCTCCACTGTAAGAACCAGTTCATTTTGCACTCGGTTGTTCGGGTTCACCCGCACTAAATCGCGCAAGCCAAACCAAACGATCTTCCACACATACGTCCGGCCTCACAGGGCCATTATTTAACAAATACTGTTATATATAGGGATAATAATAATAATAATAATAATAATAATAATAATAATAATAATAATAATAATAATAATAATAATAATAATAATTGTGTACAGTGATCAGGACGATTCATCTAATGTACATGTATAGTACATAGAATAATGTACATTAATCAGGCAAATGAGTGATGATATCCATATGTACATGTGTGTGGAGGAAAACACCAGATGTAGTTTTGTCGAATTTGGGGAATGACAAGGCTTTAAAGAATGTAGTGCCTCAGAGGCCAACAACTGATGCAGACATTTCCCATGCTTCAGTGATTCTGAGTGTGAAAAAATGCTTTCGAAATTCATAGGATCCGTGCTTTTTTTCTGATTTTGTTAGCATGTCCACATATATTAGACACGAGTAGATTAAAAAAGGTGCTCATATTGTTGGTGTAGAGATTAAGGAAATATATATTATGCATACGATATGCTTTCATATTTTTCCGTACGTTATCACCTTTCACACATGTTTAAAAAATAGATAGTCCTATCAGGAAAAGATGGTGATTGGTGATTAATCTGGCTCATTTAAAAATGCATCGTTACTAAATCAAATAAATACATGTCAAACAGTGATATTCAGTTTTATTAATTTGAAGAATATTATAATAGCTTAAAATTATTTTTACTGAAAGAAAACTGAGAATATTTATTCTTTCTAAAAGAATTAGATTACTACAATTTTTAATAAAAATACAGAAGTTGCGCATCCGTTTTTTTTTTAGCTGAAAATGACAATTATTTTTACGGACGAAGACAGAGTCATTTCGTCTGAATAGTATTGACACTGACAGAGATTATTTCAAACGAAATATTATTTTCAAAAGAAAACTATACAGACTGATGTAGAGAGTGCCGTGAAATTTCAACGGGGTCCAGCTAGTAATATAAATGTTATATAATGATGTATATTAATTTTAATGCGTGTAGAAAAGCCTTTATAGTTCATAGTTTATAGTGTAAGTGTCGAAAAAGCACATTGGTTATAAATAATTTTCTGTCTTTGTGGAAAATTATACTAGGTTGCCAGAAAGATGGTTCGAATCTTTACAGTAAAGGAAAAGTAAAACTACAAATATTCCATTTAATATTCAATCAAATGCTTATGAACGGTAGATTGCTCTTCTTCTGTTGTATAATGTGGGTTATTTATAATAAATGTCTTGATTTAGTCGTCATCCGTAGAGAGTGGTCTGCCTTGGGGTTCTTCATTATTAAAGCTAAAATCTCCAACTCATCTTATTTTGTTTGCGAAGCAGTTTTGCCTTTATGGAAATAGAAAAGCATCAATTACCTGAAATGAATCTTCCAATCTTCCAATTGTAAATGACCCCATAAATAACACAAGTCAACTAATTTTTAACTTTCTTTCTCATGAGTTTGTTTGACGTATGCTCTAACCGGAAATGTAAATAATTCTACATGTTTATAATGTGTCGAAGCATGAACTACTATAAATCGACAACCTGATAAAATAAATTTACCAGTAGTGCACATGCGTCTGAGTATAACTCTTCAATCAGCTTTCTTCAATAATAACTGCTACACAAGTTTTCACAGTAAACAAAATTTATAGTAACTTTCAGATAAAAGGAGATAGAAGCGACTCCAATATGGCGGAAAGTGGAAAAAGTGACATGATACTCACTTTAACGTAATCGGAGAACACACAACATGATAATTCTGTAAAAACTAAACTAAACACAACAATAATTAAAATAACAAAAAAATAGAAAACTAAATTATATATTCTAAAATCCTTTTGTAATTTTTTTTTTCCCCAAATTATAGTCTTTGGAACTTTCCGTTAGTTTTATTCATTTTCTAGCATAATCTTTAGTCTTATTCAAATAATCGCTTTCAGTAACGCGATGACTTTGGTTTTCTTTTGTTTTTCAGCAATTGCGATTGTCTTCGCGATTAAGTATTTTTACGAGAGTCGCGGACTTTTATTTCTGCCATATAAAAGAAATTGCTGTGCTAGATAGAAAGTATAGGAAAACTTGACAAACAAATTGGCGGGATACAAAAGGAGAGAAAACAAATAACGAGGAATAGTTGTTAGAATAGCGTTGCGTTAGTAGTTTCAGATCGCTCTCAGCTGGATGTACTTGTTTGTCTAGTCACATAAAAAGCTGTGATACAGCGAAACAGCCTCTCTGTCTGTAGATCACTATACATATATAGTGGGATGAAAATGTTGAGTCAGTTAGAAAGGAGGTGAAAGTATGTATGTAAAAAATGCTAAGTAGTACCTGTGTCTTCTTTCACACACACACACACATACACACATATATATATATATATATATCAATTGATTTTTACGTACATATAAAAAGAAATGTACAAGAAAATTTGTAAATATATATATATATATAATTAAAAACAATAATTACACGTCTTATTAAAAAGGTCGACTTAATGCAATATTCTTCACAGCTTAGGAAGTTGTAAAACACTGAGAAAATAGCTATTTTTCTATCGCTAGTAACAACTATAACAAACTCTCTCTCTCTCTCTCTCTCTCTCTTTATATATATATATATATATATATATATATTTATATATATATATATATATATATATATATATATATATGGTGGCTGTCTATTCGATTTCGAATATGACCACTTTTGGCGTATCAATGTAATATCAGTGTGAAAGTTCCCAGTTAGAGGCGCGGATGTGGCTCTTCAAGCCTGCCAGACATTACAAACCATACCACAGATGGGGCAAGTGTTGTGATCATCTGAGGGGATGCCACAAGTGAAGCGATATCTTGTCTGTGCTTGATTTTGCAAAACATGCACTCATTGGTTATTTAACAAACGTGCGCGTGCCATAGTTATCAAGTGGCACGCTTGGCATCTTAGGTGTTCCACGTTTCCTCCATGTGCTGCAGGTGTCACGTTCCGTCTTTTCCTCGCTGCTCTCTTCTAGTGTTTTATCCCATTTCTTTCAAAAAGCGCTTTCCTCCACCTTGTCCGGTCTGCAGCCACCCCTACCCATAATCCAACACCAATAACCAAGCACTTTAAATCGTATTTAACATAATCTTTAAATCGCTTACGAGGTTTATGCAGTGGGGGAGTAATTTCAGTTAGTTCTCAATAGATCACCTGCTTGGGTAGTCTGTCATCAGAAAGACGAAAAAAATGATCATCTCTTCGTTTTCTTATACGGGGCTCGATGCTTGGAACAGCAGCCCATTTCAACACTTCGGATTCGGGGTAAAGTTATCCAAACGGATGCTAAGCAAGTGCCTAACACAATTCTGCTGGAAACGGTTTAGCATGCGAATGTGAGCTCTGTAAGTGGTCCATATCTCACAAGCATATAACAACATTGATACCACACGTGCCTCATACACAGAGATCTTAGTTTCCAGTTTTTTATCACGTGGTGCCAACACCTGCTTCTCCAAATGACCAAAAGACACACTAGCCTGTTCAATACGTCCATCTATTTTAGCACCCAACGACCCGTTCCTAAAAAAAACTACCCAGATATATAAAACGATCCAGCACAGACAATCTGCGATTTTCAACAAATATATCCGGTTCCTGATACGGGCTCTCAGGAGCTTGGGCACACATAACCTTTGTCTTGCATATGCTTATTGCAAGACCCATGCTTCTACACCCCATGTAAAGCGATCCATGATATCCTGGATATCATTTTGCGAGTGAACCAAGAGATACACGTCATCTGCATAGAGCAAATCCCGAACAACAGTAGAGAATATCCTTGACAAAGTCTTAAAACGCTGTGAGTTATACAGCCGACCTGATGTACGAAATCGAAGATACACATCTTTGTCACAGTTAGTGAAAGCCAACGACAGAGTCACAGACAAAATAGATGGAAAACAAAGTAGGCGCCGGTATATCGCTCTGCTTAACACCGTTATCACCTCTAGGAAACCATTGGAATTGAATTGTGCTCTTATGTTGTCGTGCAGCTCACGAAGGAGTTTAAAAGAGTTAGGAGGGCATTCTAACTTATCAAATACCTTCCACAGCTCACCCCCATTAACTGTATCAAACGCTTTCTTCAGATCAACAAAAACCGAATATAGGTCTAAACGATGTTCAATACACTTTTCCTGAATTTGACGCGCCGTAAAGATGATATATGAGTGGTACCCCTATTTATTCTAAAGCCACACTGACTCTACGGAAGCATAAAAAAGACAGATGTAGGCATTCAGGCGATTCAGCAGGATTCTGGTAAATACTTTTCTTTTCCCATTTAAAAGAGAGATTCCTCGATAATTGACGCACTCATCTCTCCTCCTTTTGCCCTCGTACAAGGAGACACTAATGGAGTAACGACAATCTTAGTAAACATTCCCATCACACTAGATGTTTTCAATTAACCCTTTAATTTGAACTACTAATGGTCTTCCACCACAGAGAAGGACTAACACATGTATACAATCTTCATTAGGTGCCCCACATCTAAACTACTATATAGCCTGCTCCACCTTGAGGGAAAGAACAGAATCCATTTCAGTAATGATAGCCCTGTGAGGCAAGCTATCTATCACATCAGTACTGACAATCGACGGATAAGTGAACAGATTAGTATAATGCTCTGCCCATCTATCAAGTAGCTTGCTTGGATCCCTAATCAACTCTTTGCTATCCTTAGATATTAATGAGGTTACACTAGAATGGCTAGGACCATAATCTGTCTTCATCAGGTCATACAATATCTTACTGTCCTTAACATCAGCGGCATGCTGAATATCACAATCCTTCTGTCGCCACTATTCATCCTTCATCCGTCGAAGTTATTTCTGCAACTCTGATTTAATAGCTAAGTATGACTGTTCCAAAGACCTCAAATCTTAAGGTGATACGCCGCTATCAAGCTGCCTTTGATGAAGTTCATGCTTTTTCTGTATCAGTTCAGTGATGCGAGCATAATTGTCATCAAACCAGTCATGCTACTTTCCCTTCGTTAGCCTTTGAGCATCTACAGCTGTTTCCTAAACACTTCTTAAAACACTGCCACGTACCATCAAACGATATCTGCCTAAGTATATTCTGTAGGACTAGAGCAGTTTTCTCATACGTCAGCTTTGCAATATTTTTTCTACAAGGACACATGACATTAAAGAATCGCCTCTTCAGCCTAATTACGAACCTCATGTCACCACACATCAGACGATGATCTGTCCAGAAGTCGGCATTCCTTCTGACTTGCACTTTGCAGACGTCCTTTAGATCGCGTCTACGGGTGATGACGTAATCGATCAAATCTCATTGCTCGGATTGTGAATGCATACTTATACTTTGGTTTCAGGTGGAAACACGTGTTAGTTATAACACAATCCAGTTCCGAACACATTTGCAGTAAACGTAACCCGCTCTTAGTCATACTTCCAACTCCATAACGTCTGAGTGGACGCCATGTTTAAAATATCTTACTCACCCTCGCATTGAAATCCCCGAACAAGACAATTTTATTATCTTGCGGAGAATTGAGGTTAACTATAGTAATATCTTCATAAAAGGATCTTCGTAGCTCAAGTGGGTTGTCTAACGTATGTATATAAACAGAAGTAAGAATTGCATATCGCTGACGAGATAGCGGTAAACGTAAGGTCATGATGCGCTCATTTAGACCACCAAGAAGATTCTCAAGTTTACAAACAACCCATTTCTTAAGAGAAAATCCTACTCCATGTTCGTGTTGTGTCGCCTTCTTGTTTCCCAATCCAGTAAAATAAATATTCAGAGTCCTCGTCTACACGATTACCCTCTAACAACAAGCTTGTCTCTGACAAGGCTGTTATATCAATCTTGAAACGTAACAGTTTTTGTCAAACAAGTCTTGTTCGTCTCTTCGGTCAGTGAGTACCATCACGATCATGTAAGGTTCTGACGTTCCAACAAGTCATTTTCAAATTAAATTTCGTATTACTCATTGCATTCACCCCGCTAAGCTACACACATAGTTGGTATCTACGCATGAATCACATAGGCCGAAAGTACCAGATCAGCAACAGAATTATAGTAATCAACGCCTCTGCGACATGACGACCAATCCCTAAGTATCAGCGACTATGAACCCGATGACAGACAAACAGGTCGATGACCAGTAGTCACTTAAACCAGAGGTGTTAAATCGGAGTTTTACTTCTAGATGCCTGCCTTAACACAGGCTAAAGAAGACATCTCACGCCATATACCCATTTATATTTATATATATATATATATATATATATATACATATATATATAAATATATATATATTTATACATATATATATATACATATATATATATGTATATAAATACATATATATGTATATATACATATATATGTATATAAATACATATATATGTATATATATATATATAAATACATATATATATACATATATATAAATACATATATATATATATGTATATGATCATCATCATCATCATCATCATCATCATCATCATCATCATCATCATCATCATCATCATCAACCGGTTTATTTGTTGAATCAGGCCACAATTAATCCTCTGATGAGGGTGGGGCCTGATTGTCTAGTCTCGAAATCCAAGTCTTCCTCTCCACTCCTGTCTTTGGCAAGGCTTGATGGAATCCATAGGCCCCGAAGATCCACGCATCCTGGGATCTACGAAGCCCAAGACATTACCAGCAGCATTAGTGCTACTGGAACTGCCTTTCTTTTTTCCTGCTGTATTTCGACTAGACGTTGTATTTAAGACAATTTTACGGCTGGATGCCTATCCTTTACCAACTTGAAGACTTTTGGCAGTCCAAGACCTTCACCGTTCCCATCTAACTAGGGCTGATGTCGTTTCCACTTAAGCATGTACAAATGTCATACATTACCAGTGAGTTGCTTATCAAGATGTTGTTGGTGAAGTATAAAACAAGAATTCCACTTGTATGAACAAAATAGTGACACATAAGTGAAGTAGACGTGCCCGAAATGTCGTTAAATATTCCTTTTTTTACCTGGCGAAAGAAGGAAAACAACGCTTCTGTTGAATTAATCAAAATAAAGAATACTTTTGAAATATACTCGTGCGATGGTCGCGAGTAAAAAAAACAAACGTCCTTCGCTGCCGATCGGGTGTTTTTAAATGAGGAATATGAAAACGTTTCGATGTTTCACAAATAGACGAGTGATGACGACAAAGGAAAATAGATCCGTAAGAACAAGTTGAAGATCGTCAGACACGGGTGTTTCTCGTGGTGTTTCAGCAATTGAAATTTTAAAATAAAAATCGTTGGAAACGGTTATTAGAAATGAGAAATATGAAAACGTTTCGGTGTTTCACAAATGGACGAGTGATATAAATATATATATATGTATATATAAATACATATATATAAATATATATATAAATACACACACATATATATTTTCACCTCCTTCTTCATCTTACTCTTCGTCCTCTCCCCCACCATCTTCTATCTTCTTATTCGTCTACGTTTTCTTCTTTTTCTTCATCAATTTCTTCTACTTTAATTTCTATTTCTTCTACTACTTTTCGTCTTGTTCTATTTTTCCTCTTTCTTAATCTATTTTTCCTCTTTTTTTCTTATTTTTCCTCTCTTTTTCTTCTGTTATTTTTCTTTTATTCTTCATTTCCATATCTTTCTTCTCCTCCTTTTTTAATCTCCATCTTCTTCTCCTACCTCCTCCTTTTCCACCTGCTTCTTCTTCTTTTTCTTTCTTCCCATTTTCTTCACACTTCCCATCTTTTTCTTTTTCTCCCTCTCCCCATCTTGCCTCCTCACTACCCTTTCCACTCCGATGCGTACTAAATAATGATGGATTGTTGGGAATCTCCTCCTAAGTATTTTTTTATTCGGAGTTCCTGTCAGCACTAGCGATTAAATTGCCTTGAAGGAACCGACCTTGTTTATATTAATCGCCTCACAGACGAAAAGTATTCGCCTTTCCTCACCCCCACCCCTCTATAGATTGGACCCTTATTCACACATAAAATGGCGGCATGACTAATCCGTCTACTTAGTCACATCAAATCCCGCCCATTCTTACTTCAAGCAGCCATTTTTTATAACCCAGATATTTTTAAAGAACATTTTTAGACCAGCCGCCTCGGATACGTATGAGTGAAAAGATTTACCGTGATGAAACCTGTCATCCTGCAGTTGTTTGTGGCACATCCTTAAGACCCTTCACGTGCCAATCGCGATCCAGATTGAATCTGTGCAGTCGCTGCATTAAGCCAATTCTACCCAACTAGCTTAAGTACTCAACTACGCCGGGGAGGGAAGAAGTGCTTCCGTACGTGTAGTGTTACGATACTAATGAAAGCACAGTAAGAAGCGAGCTCGACATTTTATGTGGGAAATATTGTGGTCCCCGAAAATAGGAACACTCTGGATGTGGACAAAATTTGAAAATTGCTTCCGTCTGGAGAGATTCCTCCATTCACTGACGAAGACAGAAAGGATGAAATATAGTATCAAAACAAATACTACACTTTGGTTATCTTAGCCAAAAGGCCAACGACGTTACGGTGGAGATTTTATTCGACTCAAACCTATTGCCCGTTATCGTTTTGTTGACCGAAACAGCTGATATTTTGTTGACACGTTGTAGATAGTCAGCCCAATTGGTAGTGATATCCCTCTGCGATGGTGGCGGTAGTAGTTGTCGTAGTTGGCACGTGACGGGTTCCCTTTCATTGTCTCTTGTTTTGTAGATAGCAGCAGTGTTGTTGTTTCTCTATCTTTCTATTTCCATTAGTTTTGTTATAGTGGCTGGAATAATGTAACAATAAAAAACAACACAAACAGCATTCTTTGATCTATGGTATCAAATTCTTTTGTTGGTTTATTCTATACAGCATATTGTAGAGTTAAACACATATTGCATATGCTTCTGCTCGCCCTGAAGCTCTGGAAAATACGTCTTAATCCCTTCCGACCGCGGGCCAAAGAGAAGTATGATGTTATCTTATTCACTACTAGTCACTCTAGACACTTTATTGTTTATGTAGCCGTGATATAGCAGCAGGAATATATTCATTCGCTTTCTTTATTTCTTGTTGTGTTGATGACAGCAGTGTTGTTTCTCTGTTTTTCTCTTTCACTTAGTTCTGTAACATGGTAACATTAACTAAAAAACAACATGAGCTTCATTTTCACTCGCTTCGGAATAGACAACTGAATCCAATCAGTCCGCGCTCTAAAGAGAAAGCGCTGGTCTTCTCATTGGCTACGTGTCATTGCAGACTTTCTGTCATGTAACGCAACTTCTAGACACGTTAAATCTGAATCTAATCTTAAGAGACCCGGGAGCAAATGCTGCTACATAGTCTATCACCCAATCCACAATATTTTAAAAGAAAATCGATATAACTAAACAGTCATTGTTGGGAAAGAGAAGAACATTTGCCTAACCTAACTGTAATGCGTAAAAAAATCGATGATTCATGCAGGGAAAATTAAAAAAAAAATGACGGTTTGCAAAAAGTAAGTTATTGACTTGACTTGAGTCACTCTATGCGGGTGGACATAGATGGAACGTTAAAAAAAATTCCGTGCTGTAGGGGTGGTGCTGTGATTAGCCAGGTGTTTTCTAATGGCTGTATATGTATACCGATCGCCATACCTGTACACGTATATAGCGTCTGGTATTTCCAAATGGTCACAACATCGCATAACGTCTGAGATCAAACAAGTACAAGTGTGTCAACGTGATTATGCCGTACACTATATATATATATATATACATATATATATTCGAGGTGAAAGATGAGAATAAAACATTGTAAAGATACAATATTTATTAAAAACATCAAAAGTTCAGAGCAAAGAGCCTTTCTTTATCCAACGCCTCGACATTTAACAACGCTAAAACTCGGCTCTGACCTAAAATACCGAATCTCTATATATGGATGAATATAAATAACCTACCGATATTCGTTTCAACAAGGAAGCGATGGTTGCTCGAAATCCTCATTTTTTTATATACACCGAACCATAACAAAAGAAAATAATTCCAGCAACAAACGGATACAAATATTACACAGAATAAATTGGAATTTACCAATTACCAAAGACCACCAGCATCTTGCAAAAACTTTTTGGACTCCTGAACAATTTAAGTATCGCTTTCTTTTTCAAGCATTCATCCCTAAATAACGGATGCCTTTATTTTTGTTTTTATTTTTTATTTCATCCACTTTGACTCTACGCTCACACCTCAAAATAAGACTTTTCACCCCTGGCCCTAATTTTGTTTCTTTACTTCTGCTTTGTTTTACTTTATATAACATTTTCAAAGTTAATTATTGCCGACAATATTTATAATCACATTGTCGGCTTCCCCATCCTCTGATGAGAAAAATATTTTCTTTGAAAATCTATGGATTAAGGATATGAGGCTCCTTGCTCTGAACTTTTGATGTTTTTAATAAATATAGTATCTTTACAATGTTTTATTCTCATCTTTCACCCCTAAAATAAATTGCTCTATTTAATATATTGAGCTTTACACTGTCACGATAGATTATTATTATTAAACGATAATTTAATTATCGTTATAATTCTACACTTATATATATATATATGTATATATAAATATATATATATATATAAATATTTGTTATTGTTTATTATCTATGTACGTATACGTTTCGTCCTTAGCGATATGACTATTCACTACCGGTCATGCGATAAGAAACCCTGGACTACAAGTATTTTTCAACTCAAATCCAACGTCTTTAACCGCTCCGCCAATTTTAAATAGCTGATAAACAATGATAATTTTAACACTTTTGTCGACGGCTTAACGTCAAGGCATTCTACTTCTTTTTAAGGGAAGGAACGATGCATTATAAAGCAAGTGACGTCACACTGTGTTAGTACTACCATTACAATGCTCTACTTTTTCAAGGAGCGATATATATATATACATATATATATATATATTATACGGCATAATAACGTTGACACAAAAATGTATATATATATATATATATATATATATATATATATATATATAAATATATATGTACATATATATATATTTAAATAAAATATTTGTATATGTAAATATATACCCATTAATACCGAATTTCAATTAACAAGCGGTTATTTCAACTAGGTCTTTCTTCAATGATAAGTATCTGTTCTTTTATAACTATTTGAAAATAATGTGATGATTTCAAAGTATCTGATTTCTGTTGTTTGTTTCCACGAACCCTGTGCTTGATCTGCCATTTCATATATGTCGTTCATTAAGGTATCTGAGGAACAGCAAGTAAACGAGGTTAATGGCTGCATTTTACTTATTGAGAAACAAATGTTAGACCACAATCAATTCTGCCATGGAAAAATGTAAATAAAAATAAAATAAATGATTTTAATAGAGATTTAATTTTTTGGTCAATGGAATACAAACAACCACTATATATATGCGTGAGGAATACTCGTCTCAGGACTGATCAAATTCATTCTCATAGAAAAGAACAGTTTTTCAACACGTTTATATTCTCTTACGAAGATTTAAATCTGAATATAGTGATACTAAATGTTATGTCTCGAATCATTATTCTCGTTCTGACCAAAAGCCATTACATGATTTTTTTGTTTATTTTAGAACATGCCTAAAATTCAAAGCTTAAGCTTCAATGAGTTTAAGAAATAAATGAAATTCAAGTAATCCTGCTATATAAGTGTCTAATTATTATGGATCAAATTCAATACAAATCTGATATATTTAAATTTTAAAATGAGAGGTCGTGCCCATCCTATTACCTCTAAGATACTTTTAAAATACTCTAAAAAACTGAAAATATGGGACTATTTATTAATTGATGTCTAATACGTATTGTTAAACTCATAACCATCGGATAGTAGGTATAGGTAAAATAAAAGAATAAGTACATGGAAAAAAAAACGAATTAAGAAATGTCCAACTTATTTCGATATTTTGTTTCGTTTACCATACTCGTTCTTTTATTAAACATATTGTAAATTTTACTCTCTCTTTCTCTCCATCTCCCTCCCCCCTCTCTCTCTCTCTCTCTCTCTCTCTCTCTATATATATATATATATATATATATATATATATATATAAATTCACAAAACAGTTTTTCATGGTAAACAACTGATGATCCCTTAAAAAATGTTAGAAGCAAACTAATATAATAACTGAAAAAGTTAAATTGACTTACATGAGTGATTTTCCACTGAACGACTTGGGACTTAAGGTTTTTGTTGTTTTTTTAAATATAGTTTTAATGGTTGAAAAACCTCCAAGACTATATATATATATATATATATATATATATATAAAATAGTGTTAGGAGAAATTTAATTTAATATTTAGATAATATATATATATATATATATATATATATATATATATATATATATATATATATATATATATATATATATATATACTAGCAGGGGTACACGGCGATGCCCGGGTGCAGTATCAAAAAGCAATTTGGTTGACAGATTAAGTTATCACTTTGATCACTGTTCTCACATCATTTGCTTTCATACTCTTAAAAACTCTTATCACCTAATATTTGCAATAGTGGAGGCAGTGCACACATGAACAAGTAGATTACAATCTCATAGCTCAATAGTAAGATTAATATAGCTTGTTCTATGTACAAGTGGGAAGATATGTTCTATTTATGGGTGGGGATTTTTTATACATGTTTTCCCAAGACGAATGAAGACATGGAAAGTAAATAACATTTTTAGCACCTTTTCTTTAAATACAAACCACAATAATTTAATTGTCGATTTTATGACTTTATATTTTATCACGTTTTGTGTTACAGCTTTACTCCGTCAAAGCATACTTCCTATAATTTTTTGTTTTAGTGTACATTTTTAAACCTCTTCCAGTTAAAAAAAAAACAATCATACAAGTTAATAAAATGCATCATCATCATGTGCTGTTGATGAAATAAATATTTAATAAGTAAAAGTAGAAACTTTGAAAACTTTAAAGAAAGTTTAAGGAAGTACAAACTTCAATCATTTAATAATAATCAGAAAACCATCTGGCATTAAGATGGAACATCTCTTTATAAACAATGTTTTTTGTTTTATTTTGAATATGGATACACAAAAAGATTTGTGTTTGCATCCACACATAAAGCTGATTATGTGAAAAGCATGATTCTTCAAATTGCAATGCGACAACTTTTAGTGTTTGATTTTGACTTTTATTGATGGACATAGAGAAATAAAGTCGTACAGGAAACTGCAACCGTTTAACATTAAAGGGAATATTTGATGGTATAATTGGTATCTTCGGTATGAAAACAGTTTCACCTTTGCCACAATAAATGAGAATGATTGTCTGAATACAGTTTATCATTAATTTACATGTTATTATTTGAAAACTTGGCAATCGAACTTTGATGAAATGACTTATACAATTATTGATCCCAGACAACGCTGAAAAGCACAAATGGCCACTGTCAATTCTTTATTTCTGCTCCTCCTCCATTTCGACTCGTAAAGCATGTTCGTTTATCTAGCGTCCTTATCATATAAAACCATGTTCATATGAAAGAACCCATAAAGCCTGTTCATTTATGTAACCGATATATAAAAGAACTCATAGAAATTATGAGTTGGCGATATCTTTACATATCAGGTCGTGGTTGGTATCGTCTACTAAAATGTAACATTATTAAAATGCGGATTCATTTCCTATTTTGAATTATGAGTTGGCGATTTCTTTATAAAGCTGCCAATGACGGACACTGGCGGATAGGTGCGAATACTGGCGGACACGGGCGCGCAGTATCTACAAAAATGTAAAATCTAATAAATGCTGACTCATTTCCTGTTTTGAATTATTAGTTGGCTATTTCTTTATAGAGCTGATAGTGGCGGACAGTGGCGGGCAATGGCTGACAGTTGCGGACAGTGGTGGACAGTGTCTACTTAAATGTAACATCTAAAAAATGCTGACTCTTTTCCTGTTTTGAATTATGAGTTAGCAAAGTAAAGCCTGGGTTTGTCACCCTCTTCCTTCTTCCTGGAATTATCGTATTAGAATTTCGAATTCCCCCTTCCACACCACATTCTCCCTATGATGTCATTTCCGGTTAAATTTGAGGAAATGACTTGCATTTTTTCTCAGAAATGACTTGCAATTTGTTTTTAAAAAGGACCACATGATATAATTATTTTCTATTTAAATTAATAGATGATTAAATTGAAATTAAGCCGTCAATAGCTGCAATAATCGACCCCCAGACGAAAGCAGTCCCATAGGGACCTTAGGTGTGATTTTACAGATTCGGGAATACGCCCATTAACTATCGTTGTGAAGTTTACATTAGAATACACTTTTAAATTTTATCTAGATTGACAAACTTTTTTCTATAGGGCACACACACACACACACACTCATACACGCATACATACATACATATATACATACATACATTGAGTTATATATATATATATATATATATATATATATATATATATATATATATATATATATATATATATATATATTATTTGTCGCTCCTCGAAAAAGAAGAGCACTATAATGGTAGTATTAACACAGCATGACGTCACTTGATTTATGCGTCGTTACTTCCTTTAATAGAAGTAGAATTAGAGTTGAAAAATACTTGTAGTCCGGGGTTTCGAATCGCATAACCGGTAGTGAATAGTCATATCTCTATGCTGATGAGTCCCGATTGAAAAAGGACGAAACGTATACGTGCGTAGATAATAAACAATAACAAATATTTATTATATATATATATATATATATATATATATATATATATATATATATTATATATAAATTTGGGAAAATCATCTTTTTAAGCATCTTTAGAATTTTAAACTGTCGACGTTTGTTATATCAAGCGAAATATTAGATAAAAAAGTCAAGATGAAGAAAAAAAAAGAAAAAAAATGTTCTGATTTTTTATTTTGATTTTAATAAAAATATCTGAATCTAACACATGGTTTTCATGAAGGCATTTTGCCTCTTTCTTTATGTGTGAAATTCTAAAGATGCTTAAAAAATTCACTTTCTCAAATTTATACCAACCAGCGACCATGCGCGATTTAAGTTCAATTTAAAAGGGACATTTACACCGTTAGTCCACACAACGTCGGACGTGACTTCTACAAGACCAGGAAGTATTATTGCCAAAAAAAAATAAGGTTAATAACTTTTATTTCTCCAAAGCTCTGTCGAGGCTTGTTATATAAAGCGAAATATTAGATAAAAGAGTCAAGATGAAGAAAAAAAATGTTTTTATTTTTTATTTTGATTTTAATAAAACTATCTGCATCTAACACATGGTTTTTATGAAGGCATTTTGCCTCTTTCTTTAGGTTTCTCTCTCTTTCTGTCCCTCTCTCTCTCGCTCTATCTCTCTCTCTATCTCTCTCTCTCTCTCTCTCTCTATATATATATAAGAATAGCGGTAGGGGAAAGCAAGGCCCAAAGTAGTTGTTAGTAAGGTAAGGCGTAGTGTTTATGTGGCAAGGCGACGTTTGTCTTAAAAGATGATTTGTTGGTGGCAAATATATTGGCAGTAAATAGGTATGTAGAAAAGGAAGTGTTTTTTTAAATGGTGAGGGGAAATTAAATAAGGAGACACGTTACAATGAGGTTATGGTAGTTTGTGGAATACGAGATGATGGAAGGAGATTATTGAAATGGTTAAGTATGCATACAAGGTCTTTAGTAGATATTATGTAAGTTTTCTTCCAAACTTTTGACTGGTAATCTTTCATCTATTTTATTTCTTTCAGAGCATTCTCCCTCAGCTGATTTCTCAGCATAAGTGGCCAAACAGTTTTCATTCCATTTGCCAAATCTATAACAGTTTCAAAATTCAAAGTCAGCGGGAAACAGCACATCATTGGTTAAGTGCACTTATTTTGCCTATTCTAAATTAAAAGTCAATGAACAAGACAGGTAATATATATATATATATATATATATATATATATATATATATATATATATACAATAAAATAACACGGAATCACATAATAACTGGTGCAATAATTTATTTCGACACTGTGATTCCATGTTACTTTATATTATTTTATTCTTGCTCCCCTTACTACATTGAGCTCTCATACTCGGATTTCTTCTGGAATTTATTTCGCTCTAACACACACAATATATATATATATATATATATATATATATATATATATATATATATATATATATATGCAGTATCTTCTCTTGCAGGCAAGTATTGTTGAATATAAGAGACAACTCATGTCCAGATATCCTTTGGTAGATTTTTTTTAATAGTTCGAATCAGGAACTTAGTTTCGTACTTAGTACATAATTCCCGCCAAAACCTTCTATAATACTAACACATTGTCTGTACCTGATAAACCTCATTCGCCTGAAGATGGACCCGGATAAGTCCAAAAGTACTTGGGAGACAAATCCAAACTGTGGCAAATTCATCAGCAAATTCCCATCCAAAACTAAAATCCTGATGTATTTTCAAATGTTCTAATGAAATGCTTGATATCTTGTTTTGCATTTATTCTCCAATTACTTTTTTCCTTAGTATAGAGTGAGCGCAATAATGGTTAAAATTGCCTCGTGATCAATCACGGTTAGTAATGGGATAATACTGTTTGGTATGAAGTCCTATCGACCCATTTTTTGTAAACTTAGTTTACCCAAAACAAGGCAAGTTGCCATTGTAGAAATAAGGTGTTACTGAGAATTAGGTTGAAAGTTTAGAGGGGGTCATCCTAAATTGTGTAGCAACATATTTGCTCACATTAGTTTAAAATTTCTGCATCTCGGTACAGCTGAGGAAACAAAGAGTAGGGAAGGAATTCCAAAGGCCGGCAGCTCGAGAAAAGAAGCTATTGGAGTAGAAAGCTCTCCGAAATCTTGGGACATTCACAGTGAATGGATAGGATTTACCTAGTTGTTTGATTGGTCGAGTTTATTTACGTCAATGGAACACCAAAATAGCAAATACATCGGAGCACATTCTATTTAAAAGTAATTGTAAAACAAGCACAATGATGCAACATCATTTTTACTTTGTCTAAGACAGAGAGACTGTTGAGTGATGCACCAGCCCAGATGTAACAACAATACTCAATACTTCGGCGGATGGTTTCAGGTGTGAGACCTTTTCTAGTCAACTTTTTTTTTGCAGCAGACTTGGACATGTCTTCTATGTATTTGTTTTAATTAATGTTACTTGTAAATGTTAGGCCGATGAGTTTGAACGTCGTACTCTCCGGTAAGGTGTTATTTGCCATGGCAAACGGTGAAGAAGAGGTTTCCTGAAGTTGTGAAGGAGCTTTGTCTTAGCAGCATTAAATGTTACCATCCATTTATGACCCCATTCCACTACATACTGAAAGTCACTTTCTAAGGAATCAGCCATTGCTTCGAATATGTGCGCGTCCGCTTTACGCACATGACGAGAGTAGAGTGTAGTCTCGTCAGCAAATATACCCATCTGAGACACAGTGTCATCAGCCAGGTCGTTTAATAGTTAGAGTCTACGCTAATGGCCTTGGAGAGCCAAGTTATACCAGAGACGCCAAAAATAGTACTCGGTATCACTTGGAAACACTCAGCATTATATGGGAAATCAGTGGTACCCTCCCCTACATCTCAGTGTATAAGCTAATGAAAAAAGAGCTTTTGGGTCGCCTTTGAATATTACCGTTAATTAATTTAAGCTAAAAATAGTGGTCTTGTTTACTATGCATAAGCACACTTCACACATTGTGTAACGCTATCTTGTCGACCAGAACTTGTTTAGACCACGCGGTAATTAAAAAAAACAATCGTCAACTGGACTTGTTTTATCAAATAAATACGAAACTAAGCTCTATGCCCACTTTGCTGACTTTTGAAAGGCTGATTTATTATCTAAAGTAATTTAATTGCATAGTATTCGTGATGAGCAGAACGCAAGCTATGAATCGATTTCCCGCGGAAAACCGCTACCGCCATTGTATTTCAACTTCCCCATGCTTACATCGCAACAATTGCGGTTATCTTGGGCTATAGATTATACACTAGCCCCACAGTCAAAAAAGCTAACCCCCCGGCTATCTCACCGGCGATGAAACGAAGTTTGATATAATTTCCTCGGGTCGATGGGGAATCCGGTTTTCTTTGAGTGATAAGTCTATATAAGTAGAAGTGATTGATAGGAGTTGATAGATTCTCTTATTTTATTGGCAGACTTGTGCTATAATGCCATTAAGTGATCGATTATTGGCCGATCAAAAGCAATTGAACGGAGAAATGATCGAGCGAATATAACCGGAACATGGCGTGTTGGGACGAGAGCAGGGGAGAGGGGGCAAATTGAAGATACGAAAAGAATACGCAGTAAAAAGAAAGAAATAACATTCAGAATTATTACAAAGAAAAAAGTTTGACAAGGGAATATTAAGTTTTAGACATATGAATATGTATATATATATGTGTGTATGTACATATATATATTTATGTATATATATATATATATATATATATATATATATATTATGTATATATATATGCTCTTGAGTATCTATATGTGTGTGCAATATATGAGTATGTATGTTAACCTACATATATTTATTTAAAAGAAATATTAAATATATATATATGTATGTGTTTGTGTGCGAGTATATATACGTGTATTTTTATTTTTCTGTTTCATTTTACTTCAGTCGAAGTTCTCAGAAATCAAGGGGCCCATTTCTGGGGCAAACACTTAATCTCTATATCACATACATAGATATTTGAATATTCTATTTAAGTTCTCCTTTCGCAAACGTTGAGTTAGTAAATAAGTAAATAACATTAGTTTTCCCCTCCCCAATTGACCAGTTAACTATGTTGTAGTATATCTTTCTTGTGGTCTCTTGGTCTTATCGGATTCCAGGACAAGAATTCATCTAGTCTGGTGGAGTATCTAGCTAAGTGTTGTCTCCTGAGGTAACATCACTAGAAGAAGGTGCACTATTCCTCATATGAGCAAGTGTATAGCCGTGCTGTTGGGATCTTATTTGTGCTGCGAGTACAATGTTATTTTGAATTTTTGGTCAAAGTCTACTTGTAGGGTGAAGTATCCTCATTCTAGGTTGTCCTGAAAAACCTTTGTACAGAGAGACCGAAGACACTCGAAGATAGTGTCTAGTAGGTAATTCAAACTCCCTTATCTATATAAATTAGTGTGTATGTGCATATACATATATTTAGTTGAAAAAAGTTCGATATATATCTGTATATTTGAATATCTCAACAAATATATTTATTTGAAATAAACATCATATATAAACGTGTTTGTGTGTGCGAGTATGTATCAGTTTGTGCACATATATGAGTGTGTATGTTCATATACATATATCTATTTGAAAGGAATGATATACATATATGTGTGTGTGTATGTTTGTGTGCGAGTATGTATATGTGTGTGCATATATATGAGTGTGTATATTAATATACAAATATTTATTTGAAATAAATATTTAAATATATATGTGTGCGTGCGAGTATGTATATGTGTTTGCATATATATGAGTGTGCATGTTCAATACATATATATATAGTTGAGAGAAATCATATATACATCTGTTTGCGTGTGTTTGCGTGAGATTATGTATAAGTGAGTTCATATTTATAAGTATTATGTTAACATAGTTATATCTAATTGGGTCTTCTTAAATATTATTTATATATGTTCAAATATTTCAGAAATATAGTGAAAGGTCAATCATATTCACTTATCTTCGGAAATTCCAAAATACTAAATTCTTCCTCAAAGGAAAACGAAACGAAAGATTCTTGTAAATAAAAAAAAATCTGTTTTTTTCAAAAATGGTTTAAAGAATTTAGTAAAAGAATTTTAAATAATTATTTAAAAATTTAATGTGAAGCTTTTGCAAAAATACTTCCTCCCTAACAAAATATCATCTATTTCTTCTAGTAAAATTATTTAAATTTTTCATAAAAGAATAACAACTTCAATCATTTTGTTTAGACATGCCACACGACATTTTAACAGCTTCGAATTTTAGGCGAAATGAGCTGACATGTTTTTAATCTATTATATTAAGGACCCATAAATATATACATGTGTATATTTTATGCGAGACAGTTTGCGTGAGCATGTGTAAATTTGACATCAATGAAATATATTTAAGTAAACATTGTGCATACGCTCATGTATATATATATATATATATATATATATATATATATATATATATATATAGAGAGAGAGAGAGAGAGAGAGAGAAAGAGAGAGAGAGTGCATAAATCTGTTTACAAAAACGTATTTGAAAAAACCTTTTTGATTCAATATATGCCTATGTACATTAAAGAAAGCAATGTTTACTTATTAACAAGTATTATATATGCGTGTGTATATGCGTAGCTTAGTATGTGGAATTGTATGTGTGCCTATATATACATATAGTATGAATAAAATATATGTTATAAAGTAACAATAATTGATGGTCTGAATGAGAAAGTATACTATCACTTTTATATCTGAATCCGAAACTATACTATTACTATTATTTAATGCTCAATTCAGTTAACTATGCTATTTCAGAAAAAATATGCTATCTTCAATGCTGAATCCAAAGGTTGGGTAGTGTATTATCCTTTTTTGTCATGATAACAGCCTCCCCAAAAGCATTCCCTTTCTTAGTTTTTGGAGTGGTACTTTAGTACTTTCTGTTTAGTCATCATACCATCTTCCCAGGTATTACCTCCTCCTTTTTAGGGGAGAGGGTAGTGTATTATCTGTTATGTTATCATAAGACGATCCTCCTAAGCATTACCTCCTCCTATAGGGGTTGTGTAATATATGTTATGCTGTAATAAAACCACGCTTCCAGGAATTACCTCTTTAACTGTGTAGCAGTGTTGTATATATTCGTTCATCATATATATTCTTGCTAAGCTGAACAGCTAATATTTCACAGCTATTGGACGAATCGATTTAAACTATTCTCAAATTGGAGCTTCACTAACCGGTTCAGTTTCGTATTCTACGAATGAGGAATTCTAGCTATAGATCTGTTACTCTGACAGGTACTACGATTCCTGGTTTGAAAATGGTAACTAATATCAATAAACCAAATCAAATCGAATTTATTGTCAAAACCATAGCAAAGAGCAACACGCCATGTAAATGGACAGTTAGAAGATGTGCACATCTATATACTTTCTGGATGTTTTGTGCAAGGCGACTCAAAATACTAGATATGATAGACATCGTCACGACCTTAGGTAGGCTGTTTCACGAAGCAGAATCACGTACAAAGAATAATGCTCTTCTTTTAATGAGATAAAAACGACTATGGTGTATATTTTGCTGGGCTCCGTGGAGACTATGACTTGGTATTGGGTAGAACACTTCTGTAAAGTTATATTTAAATTCCGGTTTTGCTTTTACGCTAGAAACGCGTCCCCACGCATCCTCCACTGCTCAAGTGAGGGGTAATTATCCAAAGTTGAGTGGCCATGATGAATCCAGCGGTGCCTGGTGACGAATTCGTGACTACACCCCTGAAGATCCTAAATTCGGGAGTTACAATTAGATTTGCTTTCAGGTTTTACTCAACAAAAACCCTTTATCTTACTATTTAGTGATTACTTATCAAGACCAAGATCCACTCGAGGATAAGAGTCAATGAGACCGCATGATTGTCAACCGAGAGTTAAGGAATATTATTGGAGTGCTAACATTGGTCAAATATATGAATTGCGTTTGATTACTCATGGGAAGGTTTATATAAAAAAATTATTGACTTTAGATTTAAAGACAGCCAAATTATTATAAACAGAAGTAGCCCTTCGGTAATGCGTTCCACAGGCGGGAGGCTCTTGCAAAAAGCTTTTCCAGTATTAAATTCCCCCGGACGCTAGGCACTTGGAAGAAGAAATTCATTTTCCGTTGTGGTAGCAAGGAAACCTTTAGCTGCGAATGTCGTACAAAGAGGAACCAGTCGAGCAGCTTCCATGGAAATAACTAGAGAAGAAGAAAGAGGGAAAGATAGAGAAATACTGTCAACGGTTTTTCTGTGAGAAAGAAGTTTTAGGGATAAGAAGAGATCACCCTTAACTAACTGACACAATGCTACATTCAAAATAAACACTTGGTCTTTTGAAGATGCGGAATAACAGGTTAACCATATATTATGTATAGAGTGTCTCAGTAGAAATGGGACCCATCTACACGTTTACAACTTAGATTCTTCATAAGCTGAAACGATAACAATTAACATGAGTGCTTAGTCAGAAATTCTTGTTATCATTTATAATTCTTAAAACATAGATTCTGGCTTACAAATCTACAAATTTTTTTTTATTTCTCTCAAACTCTCAAACTCTTGTATTCACTGTCGCTGACGCTTTCTCTATCTCGTGGCTTAGCTCAACCCGTTGCCAATGACACCCAATCAGATTCTTGTTCTTTTATTGAATAAATATTTCTCTAAAGTGTCATCGTCACAAATGAGGAAATTATCCCAAAAACAACTCCCCTAATATTAATAAACTTCCTACGAGGAGATTATTTAATTATTTGAAGTATCATTTTTATAGTTGAAAATATCACCCTCTAAAATGATTCCCCGAAGATTGACTCCACTAAAATTTTTACTTACCTCCCCATGACGGGATCTATTTATTTCAATCTATTCTTACTTAAACAACGAGGGATGCAACCAGACTTTATTCTGGAGTACAATATTATCAACGAGAATGTAAATCTACCTTTCGGAGAGTTCTTCACCTCAGAGCCAAGTTGTCGTCTCCGCGGGCATCCGCAAAATATGTACCACCATGACTTCCGGTTCAATAAATGAAAGGCAGTATTCTCTGTGCCTGTTTCTTCTCTGACGATGTTTACCATATCCATGTTTAAAACGCCGTTAGACAAACATTCTGACTGCACATGGATGTAAATATCTTCCATCTGTCTCTTTACATGACTTGTTGCACTATGCTATTTTTTTACCCCAAAATTTAATTTGATTTGGTTTGATTTGAAGTGTGTGCCTTACTGCTGATGGCATGCTTGGAGCCGTCGTGCGAAGTTGTCGATTCGCTTGAGACACTACTCCATTGTTATGCCACGAATCTGCTGAGTGATCGCTACCTTAAGTTTTGCAATAGTTTGTGAATTGTTCTGGTGTACATATTTTTCCAAAAAAGAGATTCATCTCTTCTATAGTAATGTTATGTGTGTAGGAAGATGCTTTGTCTTGTTGAAGCTATTGCGCCTTTTGTTGCATGCGACGATCGGCACCAAGTGCCCTCCAGAATTAAAGTACCACAATATAACGCTCTTGAATACAATAGTTTAAGTGAATACAAAATTTTAAGTGACACCTTAAGTGTCAAAAATAACTCAAGCACGGAAGTTGATGAAACATTGTCACTTCCGGGGGCGTCTTTTCTGCCGACACTTCAAGCAGAAAACATGTGTCCAGGGCTCCGTCCCCAATGGGAAGAGTGCACACAATCTCGCTAGATATAGCGAGACAAGCAATCCGTCTATCTATCTGTCTGTCTTCCCCACGCGCACGTAAGTAGCCGCCCCCTCTATTTTTGTCAATGTCTGTTCAACTCTTTTTAATGATCGCTTTTAAAAATTAACATCAGCGTTCGGGTGTTTTTGTCAGCAAACCAATAAAACCTGGGTTTCCGACGGGTGAATAATGTAAATACACGCATCGGTTAGTGAAAAACGAACCCGATAGAGAGAAGTGGGCTTCATAACTAAACCGCACATTCTGGAGTACATCTAGCAAAAATAAATTTAAAAAGGTTATTCGAATCTTTACCAAACCTAAAAATTACTGAATATCATTAATATTGACAAACTTAATACGTTTATACTAAGACAAGAATGTTTAAAAAAAATAGGTTTAACATTAAAAAAGTGTGTTTTACATGTTTTACATATAACCAACCAGACGCGTTTAAATAACCCTCACTTCTCTCATGCTTCATAATTACCCTCCATTTCCACATATGGTTTCCAGTGTGTCATTATGTGGAAGATGAAAAAATGTATTTCAGAAGTAAGAAAAAATTATTTACTGCGAACTGCATTCCAGGAGAAAAGAAGTGGCGAATTTTACAGACTTAATAGGCTGAATCATGTAGAGAGATAACGTTTGCAAAAAATGAACTGATTATGCATGAATGAAGATCGACCTAGCAAAGTCAGAAATAGTGAAAATATATCAAAGATATGAAAGAAAAAAGTTAAATCGCATATCATTGGAACGATTTTAAAAAGAATGACGTTGACACACAAACATAGATACACACGCGCGCACACACACACACACATACATACACACACATACAAACACACACACATCTATATATATATACATACAATAATTTTTATTTAATTTTATACGATACTTAGGCCGAAACAATTATGCTGAATAAAGAACAAGTGTGTGTGAAATTATGGGAATTTGTCCTTCATAACATCGTATATGGTATAAAATTAAATAAAAAATATTGTAGCCTTACATTATTGAACTATTACATTTGCTTTATTTAAAAATATATATATATTGGAATATAATTTTTTAACATAGAAATAGAAATACCCCCACCCCACACCCATATATATATATATATATATATATATATATATTACATAATACACTTTGCATTGAACAATCGAAATTTGAAATAAATTTGGACATTCGAACATGTTTATCACTCTTATTTCTTCTATCTTTATAATTGCTCTATCTCGTATATTGAGCTTAACGTTTTCACTATAGGTCCTATTTACTAATAGTTTACTTTTGGTTTATATTTGATTACACACACACATATATATATATATATATATATATATATATATATATATATATATATATACTTTATGTCTACTTAACAAGATTAAATCAATTTATAATGATACGTAACATTTTGTCCACAATACTAATTTCTAATTTTAATCAAAATCTATTATATGATTTCGAACTAGAAAATGTTTACAAATTTAAAGCTTATACGTAGGGTGTCATGAAAAGAAATGAAATTAGGACACATGTATCATGGCATTTATTAGTATTATGTACCATACTGATTCTTTACCAGAGTTCAACTATCGTACCCATTGTCTCTGTTACCATGCTCTGTTAAAAAAGATCTGTTTAAACAAAGTTCACTCCAAACAAGGCATGTCGCCATTGTAGACGTAAGAAACTACTGAGCATTAGGGTGGAAGTTTTTGGAGTAAATTATGAATTGGTAGCTGTGCAACGAGATAGTTGTTCACATTAGTTTTAAACGTTTGCATGTCGGTAGTCGGGGAAACAGGGAGCAAGGAGGGAGTTCCAAACCCGGCAACACGAGGAAAGAAGCTATTAGAGTAGAAGGCTCTTCGACACATGGGGACATCAACAGTGTATGGATGGGATTTAGCTGATTGTTGAGTTGGTCGAGTGTATTAACGCCGAGGTGGCACCAGAACAGCAAGTTCATCGGAGCTCATTCCATTAAAGTACTTGTAAAACAGGCACAAGGTTGAAACGTTGCGGCGATGGGACAGGGACTGAAGCTTGGGGGGATAGTAAAAGACCTATAAGATTAGATACTCTTGTTTAACCTTGTCTAAGAGAAAGAGACTAGTAGATTGTGAACCAACCCAGATGTTGCACCACTACTCCATGCATGGGCGGATAGTGGCTTTGTAGATATATAGGATACTGTCAGGTGTAAAGAGTTTTCTAGCAGTCTTGGGAATGTTTTCTATGTATTTGTAGCAATTCATACAACATGTGAATGTTAGGCCGAAGAGTTTGAACGTTGGAATCTCAGTTAGCTTGTCATTTGCCATGGCAGTCGGTGGTTGAGGAGGTTTCTTGTAGTTGTTGAAGGAAAGGAGTTTTGTCTTAGTAGAATGACATGTTACCATCTATTTATGACCCAATTCCACCACAAACTGAAGGTTACTTTCAGAGGATTCAGCGATTGCCTCGCATATATGCACGTTCGTTTTACCTACAAGCGAGAGTTGAGCATGTTGTCGTCAGCAAATACATTCATCTCAGACACAATGTCATAAAGGAGATCGTTTATGAAAATCTGGAACAATAAAGGTCCAAGAGTCGATCCCTGGGGTACACCTGCACTTATGTCATGTTGTTTGGATGAACAGCCATGAAAGACAACCTGGATCATTCCTTTGATTAGGAAGGATCTAATTATGTTAAATATTCGTTAAGTAATACCATATAAACTTATTTTTTATGAGACACCCTTTATGCCAAACCCAGTCAAAGACTTTGTATATATCAAGCGCTAACGCCCTAGCTTCACTTGAGTTGCCCAGTGTATGGTATATGCGTTCAGTGATGACTGTTACGATATACGTAATAGATCGTGCTTGCTAAATCCATACTGTTGGTAAGAAAGAAGTTTAGCGTAACGAGGTGCCGCCTTACTGCTAGATTCATTAACGATTCAAATATTCTAGCGACGAACGGGGGTAAACTGATGAGGTGATAATTCTGAGGGTCAGTTCTATCTCCAGAATCCATGAAGACTGTTACCACAGAGGCAATTTTCTAGCATTTAGGGAAGCAAATTCGACGAGGCATTTGTTGTAGAGTTCGGAGAAGACAGGAGCCAGTTAAGCAGAGAATTTCTTTATTACCATTACTAATATAATATCAGGCTCACATACTTTGAAGGTTTGAAAGTTTTTTATGATATCCCTGACATGAGATCGCGTGAGTATAAGGTCATCAAGTTTGGCTTCACTCCGAAACAGGAAGTTGTGAATGGAGCGCTTTGCGCAGTCAAAAGTGAAGTTTGAGGCGAAGCGATGGACAAGTAGTTCAGCCTTGTCAGTTGCCTCGTATTGTCTTGGCCTTCGGGTCTTAGTTTACGTCTATCTATGGGTCTGTCCTGTGCAGTTCCTTCTCACCCTTTGAGAAAGGGTTAGTTTTTTTGCTAATCGCCTGAAGCGCCCCTACCGGGGACTGCCGACGGAGTAGTTCAGGCAATTTTTTAAAGTCCCAAGTACTCTTCTTCTAGAGTGCGCAATTCCCACTTTCCGACATTGTGTCACATTTTACTTTGTGGGAAGTAGATGAATAGGGATTGAACGGTAGATTTGTTGATTGCCTATTGTTCAACACACTATTGTAAATTTTCCAGAAATCACGAGTATCTAGTTTCTGTGAGTGAATGCGTTTTCTGGTCATCTCTGTATACCTTCTCATTGCTTCACCAATCACAGCCTTACAGTTTTTTTTCTGTCTATTCGTAGTTGACTTATGGCGGCCGAATTGTTGAAATGCTTGTTGCCTCTGAGCAATAGCAGCTGCACATTTCTAGGTGAACCATTGTGGAGAGTGTGGCTTTCTGTAGAATTTTCTCATGGAGACATATGCTTCAATGCCTGCTTTGACCCATTAGGTTACCTCATTTGCGAACTGATCAACAGGGAGAGAAAAAGTCTCACTCCATGGGGCGTCGCTGTGTGGTGTCCGAATGATTCTAAATCAGCCTGCTTGTAGTATCTGGTCGTTTGGCGCAACGGCTCATCAGCTTTTGGACGAGACTTTAGATTGATATGAATCATTCCCACAAGATGATCAGCGTTCCCGAGCGGGCTATTGACATTCGTCGCACAAGCATCAAGCAGTGAGATCAAGAACACGTGGAGAAGTGAGGCTTGACAGTCTACACAATCAGGGAGAAGGATCGGAAAAGTGAGTCTGTGAGATTGAGTGCGCTATGGAGAAACTATACGTGGAGTGACAGCTGCGTCTGTATAGCTGTAGAATCCAAGGGGAGCGTGTTCCGAACATAGACTCCAAGCCGGTGCATATGTTTAGCAGAGTCTTTACAATAGAGTGAGAGGTAATCAGTCATGTCAAAATGGTGTGAGGATGTTGACAATTGAAGGTTTGTTTCACTTAGTGCTATGATATCCGGGGAGTTTACTATGAGAAAGGTTTCTTCGTTTCTTGAGTTTAATAAACTATAAATCAAACATTATACCTATTTAAAAATGTTTATTATGTTTAATATTTAAAAAATCTTTTTATATTAAATCACACATATTTGTCTATTTTATTAGTAGAATTGGCTATTTTGATTTAACATTAACACCGTTCCGACGTATTCTTCATGTCCGGGTCGGTAAAACAGAAAAAAAGGCTCCCACGTGGATTGTCCTAGATATGTTGTTTTAATTAAAATGTAATATTGATGCAATTTTTATTTAATTCTAATTAATTTTATACAAACTGATTCCGCAATCCTTTTCATCCTATAAGGAAATCAAGGTTTACCGTATTTTGTTTACTGTTTACATCTGTTGTTTTTTTATTATCATAGTCTCGGGTTTTTACTTCCTTTCCAAGAAGTAAACATACATTTCCAATGAGATCATAGCACAGTGAATTTATCTATTAATACTGTCTTTAATTGAAATACAGTATATAATAATGTGTTATGCAGATTTCATTTGTTTTGTATATCACTTTTTTATTTTAAAATATATATAGATGATGTTTTTTATCAACATATTTCATGTTGTATTTACTTATATATCATACTGTGACCTTGGGAGGTGACGGTGGTTAAGTGGATATCGACATGGACTCAAGACCTGGGTGTGCCAAGCTCGAATCCAGTCGGTTTCGCGTTACCACTGCCACTTAGGGATGTTGTCAATCTTCTCGTGGTCCTTCCCGTACGTATCCGATGTCTTTCCAGAAAGATTTCTAACTAGAAAAACATCGGGGAAACTAATGCCAACACCAGAATCATCTGATTCACACGGAAGAAGAAGATACTGTGAGATTGACGAAGGTCACAATCAACACGATTACGAATTCGCTTGAAACAAAGTAAAAAAATAAAATTAAAAGAAAAACTAATTTTATCTATCTATTATATTCTTAATAAGTACTGTTTACCATTTTATTTGGACTAGAGTCACTATTCCGATTTCACTTTCGGTATTTAAAACCTTTTTCCAGTTAGTTTATCATTTCGATTTCGAAATGAAATGCTTATTATCATACTGATATTTATTTAATTTATTATTTGGTACTATATACATTCATGCATATATATATATATATATATATATATATATATATATATATATATATATATACAAACACACACACACATATATGTATATATATATTTATATATTTATATATATATATATATATATATATATATATATATATATAACTCGAGTAAACTAATTTCCTCCTCTCTTACTATCTTCCTCCATGAACTTAACCAAACTACGTAATCAACCAACAAATTCTACTGTTTTAAAATAATCCCCACGATAATAATAATAAATCCAATTTTACACTTAACACTACGATTAAACTATTTTATCGCAACCAGTTCCATCACAATTATAAAATAGATGAACAAGTTCTCAGAAATATTATTAATAAAAACGTAATCCCTACTCACCCAAATAAAACAGTAAAACTAATCATTTTCTACAATAAATTAAAAACTACTAACCTTATAATCACAAATAATTATTTTCCCTCGATCAGAGTTTTGGATAAGACAAAGCTTGTTTATGAGTTCAAATGTTCGACAACGAAGAAAAAACATATACATAGGTTTGACTACACGACATTTGTCTGATACTAGCGCCATAGCCCAACACTTAACTAACGACCATTCCTGCCCCCGATCGGAATTCAGAAAACTCTTAGAAGAAAATACCAAAATCTTAGAATATATTACTAACAAACAAAAACTCTATATATTAGAAGCCCTATATATAAAACAAAAAAAACAACGTAATTAACAAAATTAACTTTAATACCAGCAAGAATATCCTAAAATGTCTATAATTCTGACTATAGTTTCGTACGTATAACATAATTCCCGCCAAAACCATCTATAATACTAACACATTGTCTACAGACCTGATTAATCTCATTCCCCTGAAGATGAACCCGAATGGGTCTGAAAGTACTTCGGACACAAATCAAAATTATAGCAAATTCATCGGCCAATTCCGCCCCGAAACTAAGATTTTGATTCGGAGTATTGAAAGGATCTACCAAAGGATATCCAGACATAAGTTGTCTGTCATATTCAACAATACTTGCCCGCAACAGGAGATGCTGCCTATATATATATATATATATATATATATATATATATATATATATATATATATATATATATATATATATATATATATATATATATATATATATATATATGCATCTCGCTTTCTTTTATTTTGTCCTTTAGTCTGCACATTTGACTATCCAAGTTTTTAAAGACATTTTTAACGAATCTTATGTTTGTCGAAAGGTATTTCTAACCTGGATCTTACACAACAATGTTGTGAAAATACTGTCTGACTTTCATCTCTAACGACGATGAATTTGTTCAAGTATGTTGTGAATATTTCTTCCGAAATACGTCTCAGATTTTTTTCTCCGAAAATTACATTAAATCATAGTATGATATTACTATATGTTATATACTGTATGTATTGTTCTATTGCATTAAAAATAAAATAACTTTAGAAAACCCGTTCGATACGAGACGAGGTAAATAGAACAAACGACGATATTGAAAAGTTTCAATAATTTTCGATAATTAATTTTATTTACCAACGTAGTGCATCGAATAAAGATGGTATCCGTGTTGTTGAGTGATTTGAATTTTCGAGATATACCTCATCTTCAAAAAGAGAAGATAACATGTGCAACCCTCGGTTGAGATATGTTTTACCCGGAAGTCGGAATTTATGGGATTTTGTTGCATGGCATCTGACGAAATAGTTAATTATTCTCGCAGACAATAGATTGTGAGATGGCATTCATGATATTGTTTAATTATTGTTGTAATATTTTATTAGAAAGAGTTATATTATTATTTTATGTTTCTATTTAATTCTTATCCATTTATTTAATGATTGTCAAAACATGCGCGTATATCATGTAGAGTTGCCTCCCCGGAAAAAGAAGCTGTAAAATAAAATAACTTTTAAAATGTTCGAATTTTTACTATTGAGCTTAATTTTATTTGCGTTTATATATATATATATATATATATATATATATATATATATATATATATATATATATATATATATTATGTATTGTTAGATATATAATATTTTATATTGTTACAATATGCGTGTGTGTTTATGAGAAAGCAATATCCAGTCTATAATGATGTATGCTTCTATTTTTTCTCATCGAATCTATGACTCAAACTGACATGCGTGCACAAGAATGTTACTAATATGGAGCGAAATTATAAAGTATTGCTTTCTATACGGGCGGTCTTTTCTTTTTTCAAACTTGGCGTTTTTCTTCGCAGGCTTTTAATATATTTTCATGCTAAAAAAGGTCCGCGTTACATTACCGATGCACAAATGCATTTTCTCCTTGTGAAAAAAAAAATAGAAAAAGAATAAAAGGCGCGCCACGTGATTTTTAACTTCGTTGGTTCTTTATAGAACTTCCTGCCGTTTTCTCTTCATCTACGATTTTATGTTTCTTTTATTTTTATGTTATACATTCGTCTTATTATTATTATTATTATTATTATTATTATTATTATTATTATTATTATTATTATTATTATTATTATTATTTCTTTCCTTCGTCTTCCTTTTCTTCTTCTTCTTCTTTGTCAACTTCTTTTTATTCTTTTTTATCTTCTTCTTTTGCTTCTTACTTCTTATTTTTCTTTGATTTCTTCGTCCTTCTTCATCTCCTCCTCTTCTTCACTTTCTTTTTCTAGCCTTCTTTTTATTCCCTCTCCTTCTATTTTTCATTCTTCTTCTATTCCTTTTTCTCTCTTCTTTCTTCTTCTTCTTCTTCTTCTTCTTCTTCTTCTTCTTCTTCTTCTTCTTCTTCTTCTTCTTTTTCTACTACTAGTTTCCCTTTTCTATTATTCTTTTCTATTCTGTTAATCATTTTTCTTCAATTCTCTGATTTTCTCCTTTTCTACTTTCTTATATTATTCCTTCATCTTTTTTTAACATAGTTCACCCAAAACCAGGCATGCTGCCAGTGTAGACGTAAGACGCTACTGAGAATTTCGGTGAAAGTTTAGGATGTCATCCTGAATTGGGAGCTGTGCAGCGAGTTGCTTGTTCACATTAGTTTTACATTTCTGCATGTCAGTACAGTCGGGGAAACAGGGAGCAGGGAGGGAGTTCCAAAGGCCGGCAGCACGAGGAAAGAAGCTATTGGATTAGAATGCTCTCCACAGTAAATGAATAGGATTTTGCTGATTGTCGGGTTGGGCGAGTGTATTTACGTCGAGGGGGCACCATACCAGCAAGTTCATCGGATGCCATTCCATTGAAGTACTTGTAGAACAAGCACAAGGTTGCAACAATGCGGCTATGGGACAGAGGCTGAAGCTTGGTGGATAGTGAGGGTTCTATTAGATTAGCGACTTTTAAAACCTTGTCCAAGGGGGAGAGACTAGTGGATGGTTCACCAAGCTAGATGTGACAACAATACTCAATGCATGAGCGGATGGTGGCTTTGTAGAAATGTTGGATACTGTCAGATGCACGGCCTTTTTCTACCTCTCTCTTTATTATGAAACTTACTCAACATGTTTCTTTTTCTTTTTCTTCTTCTACTTCTTTTTTTCTTCTACTACTTCTCCTTCTCCTTCTCCTTCTCCTTCTCCTTCTCCTTCTAATAATAATAATAATAATAATAATAATAATAATAATAATAATAATAATAATAATAATAATAATAATAATAATAATTGTAGGAGCACATGAGACATTTCCGAAATACCCAAATAAAGAGTAAAAGGAATAGGAATCCAAGTTAGGTATTACACGGCACGAATGAAATTAACGCAAATCTTCGGGTACGATAACTAACAAAATATAACCAGCGAATGAAGGTCAACCGTAGGTAGTGAAATATAAATAAGAGAATAAATATAGAAAGATAACTACACTAAACCAAGGAAAGTGAAACTGAAAGTAATCATATAACTCCCCCGCAGGTCGTTGGAAATACTGAAGAGGTAGAGCTCTTGCCAGTCATTCACTAGAAGAGTACGGAGAGCACTGGAATGTTGGAGAGGCTTATTGCCATTCAAATTTAGAAGAAGCCAACAGTCATTATCAGCAATAAATCAACGGTAAATGGAATCTGCGATAAAATAAAATTATTTTCAACGGTTATGGAAAGAGTGAGAGAGTGCTGGGAATTTGTGAAGACTTTTTGTCCCTTAGACGCAAGGAAACACCACTTGCTATCATCAGTGGATAGCCATTGATAATGACTGATGTGATGACTTCTAGCGAGCGAATAATCATTTACAAATCATTATTACATGAACACAAGTCGATAAGCCAGAAGGGTAAAAAAGAAACACTCTACTTGATGACAGCTTCCGGTTTTTAGGTCTTGATAGTTTGTTTTCATCATTTAAAAAAATTATTAACATAAGAAAATCAAACTGGCTTTTATAATTGGAAATTTAAAAACAAACTTTATTAATACAAATAATTAAATGAAGGTTCTTTTTAATAATTGGAATGTTTTTTATTCACAAATAATCAAATGAAACTTTAATTTTAGAACTGGAATGCATATTTTTTTTCGGTTTTAACATATTTTTTAAATAGTTTATTTATAGAATATTTTGAAGTAGTTAATTTACTATTTTTTATGATTGGAATGTTTTAAAATTCCGCCAATTCTAAGCGATAGAAAATGATGAGGCACTTTTTTGGATAACCATCGCTTGTCCATTTCCGACTTCAATACTGGAGGCCACCACGGAGGAGACGGCTTCTCTCTTACCGCAATGATATACAGTATTCGGTTTCCTCTTCAAACTAAGAAGATTATTAATTTACTACTGTTACTACTACTATTAGTAGTAGTGCTACCACCTCTAACTACCTGGCACGGCATTATATGAGTATCACATTCTCAAGCGGTCCGCAGTCGCATGTATATCCCGGTTAGGGGAGATGCCGCCGTTAGGTGTTTGGAGTTCGTGCAGGAATGTGTCGACTTCCTCCTACATACAGCGCCTGATATTCACAAATTGTAACACATCTGATACTGACCAGACTCCATGTTACTTAACTTCGGTGATCTAACGAGAACCGGTGCGTCAAACTGATTATGCCGTATATAAGTATACAGTGTTACTACTACAAAAACACTGCAACAAATCTACAACTGCAACTACTACTACTCTTGTATAATGCCTATAGTCTTAATCGACCCGCGATATTATATCTGCCCCCTTTCTTGACAGAGTACAGCATCAACTTTGAAATGCACTAGGGAGTTTCCTTTTCTCTTCCACAGAAGGCACGTTGCTAGTCTTTCTCTGCTCTATCGTTTTTTTTTATTCGGGTAAGTGCTCGACTAAGCTAGAATCTCTTATTCCCCCTGTAAAAATTTTTCGGCAAAAACTCTAGTTAAAACCACTATGAACAATTTCGTTTCTTTCTTCCGTGTACATGAAGCTAACTGGAACTTTCATGAGCAGGATTTCTTTCCGAGAACTTCCCGTCGTGGCAACGCAATGTCACGGGAATGCATCTTAGCTGGCCACAGCATCGTCGTTTTCAAGTCAAATGTTGACAAATTATTGTTGGTCCGTCCTCTTAAATAGTCAAATTCTTCCGGGATCCTACAATGGTCTGAGATCGTCAAGGTGTTTTTCTCACCATTAACCTTTGTCTTCGAGTGACCTTTGGGCGGTGACTCGTTATAAAAAAACAAAAAAACAACAACAAACAAACATGATACATTTAAGAAATATGTTTTTAATCTGAGTAAATCTCGGTATTCTAGCGCTCTTTTACGCTGTTTTTAAAAGAAAACCTTTGTATAAATCAATTTTAACTTAGAAATCAATAACAAGCGAAGAGAGATATTAAACATGTGTGAGCTGAAAAAAAGGACCCTCGTTATCGCATTTTGCTATCAAGATAACTATTATTACATTTGCAAGCTGGAAAGACGTGTTTAAGGCGCCGTCGCCGATGAGGAGAGGGCAATGAGCATTGAGTAGCTTGGTGGAGCGAGACTATCTATCTATCTATCTATCTATCTATCTATCTATCTATCTATCTATCTGCTTTGGGGTCTCTAATATCGCTCCCCTATGCGTACGAAAGTTACCAGCCCCTTTGATGTTTTCTGAGACTCTTCTTAACCTATTAAATACAACTCTTTACAAATCAACATCGGCGTCTGAATGGTCTTGTATCTACAGACAAACAAGAACCCGAGGTAATGGCAACAACACAGTGTGTAATGTTTTTTTTAATACGCATCTGCAAGTAAAAGTATGAATAAAATATAATAAATATAAATGCCAGCATTCGCTGTCAGCTTCTAAAGCCGCCTGGAAGCCGCATCAACATATTTCACAAGTACCTCTTAATATTCGTTATTCTTTACTAATTGGTGACTACTGATCAAATAAATAAGGGTTAATGAGATCGATAGTTGAAAACAGCAATTCTTCCTCCTTTATCATTGTTCATTAAATTTTAAGCTGTTTTGGGGATAGGCTGTTTTTTTTATGTGTGATATGTAGATATTTCAAATCCTCTCATATTATTCATTATCATTCAATTAGTAAAGAGCAAAACCGATCGGCCCGACGTAAACGACAAAGTATCGCCTGTGCTTTACATAAAAGCCGCGAACTAAAAAGTTAGATGCAGGGTCACAAATGATACGTAGCGTGTAGCTCAAAATCAGATGGATAATTCAGATGTTTGGAAAATAAATTCACAACGTCTTTAGTGTCCATGTCATTAGGTTGGGTGAGATATTAATCAGGTATTTCGTTCAAGGCGCTGTCGCTTGGAGACCTGCAGCTTTTGATCGTAGTGAAAATCCTCACACCAGTATACGAGCAGTATCCTGTTATAAACTTTCTCACTTGAATAAGTTACTTGTGAAATCAGTTGATGTGGTTCTAAGACCACTTTGTCTGATGATAGTCCAAACAGGAAAGACGTGTCTAGCGAGCTGTCCCCAATCGGGGTGGGCAGCAAGCATTGTGTTGCTGGGTGTAGCGACACGAGATATCCGTTTATGTATATGATTTTTTGGCCTCTTCTCTCGCTCTTACACGCTTACGAAATTAACCCACTACTCTAATGTTTTCTGTGACTGGTCTGCTCTTTTTAAAATACACTATATGGTAAATCGCCATTTTTGTTTCCTTGGTAAGACCGGAAAACGACGACACGGGTGTATAAGAGTTCATAACGTTTGACGAAGTGCAAATATTACAGAGATAGTAGGAAAAAATGATTTTACATAATATATTCTCATTATATAGATAGAAATATTTTCATATAAAATACTTTACTATGCCATGATGAGATTTCAAGAAGCACTTGTATTTGGAAGAAATACATAGATCTATTTCTAATGTTTTATTTTCAAGACTGACATTGTAACCAAAAACGAAGAATAAAAATGAAACACGGAAACCTTTCAACTGAAAATAGAATCTAAATCCATAAACTACAAAATCAGCGAAATTTAATTGGGATATCTACTTCTATATATGTATGCATATGGAAAATAAGAAATGTCGGTTTTCAATTCCAAACGTCAATTTAAAATATGTAAAATAATAATTCTACCCATTGAAGATAACTTCATAACCCAAGTTCAATATGACAAGTTTTATCGCCATAACGTAGCGAATGGATATACAAAAAACATATGATTTTATTATATAAAAAAAAGAAAAAATACATAACGTATTTGAAAGATGCGCCCATTCGCACTGCGCTGTGAGCGATGGAAATATTATTTTAAAGTTAAGTGTGACAAATCCAATATTGATCGGCTTACGAAAATGCTATGTATATTAGATATACTAGCAAATATATGCTCCCTCCGGTCACATATTTTTGCTAGGCTGCCGCATCAGAAATGAAGGCTCACGCGTAAGCCAATGGAGCCCCAGTCATATTTCTGTGGTGGTTAGACATTGATTTTCTGTGTTTATGACCAAGAATATTTTTAGTTGAAAATAAAGGAAAAAAAAATTCGACCCTACCCCGATTTTTGTTGTAACCTCGCCCATAAATAGAAAGACCTGTAGTTTAAAAAGAAAGAAAAAAATGTTTTGTACCCCCCTCAATTTTTTTATATTACCAGTCATTGAAATATTTTTTAGTTAAAAAAAAAAAAAAATTTTTTTTGACCGCCTTCCCCACATTCTTTTATCTCCCCCCCCCTATACATGTAAATATTTTTAATTAAAATAGAAAAAAAACAAACCTAACCCTAACTGTAACGACGGGGGCAAAGTTAGCGTGGGTCCTAAAATGAAAAAGCACCAACAAATCAAATACAGTGAACACAGTGTGTGTGTGTGTGGGGGGGGGTGTTTGTTTAATGACCTTTTTTTAATTAAACAATTTTATTTTACAATCAGTTGTATAGTTTTCCAGTACAATGTGTTAGTTTAAATAAATAAAACATGGAATCATAAATTCTGTTGAGGTCGTGAAAAAATGATAATATTGGATATGAAAGTATTAAGAAATCAAATATAGTAAACACGAAAAGTTTTTTAATTCTCGGAAAGAAAAAGTTTACCTGAACTGTGTGTGTGTGTGGGTGTGTGCATGCGCACGCGCGTTTTTATATAGTAATTTTTAAATCAATTATTATTTTAATTAAACAATTTGATTTAATAAATTTGTGTTTTAAAACATAATGGCTAAGAATAAACAAACTTAGGACGGTTTTAAAAATGGAAAACTGAGCACGGTGAATACCAGCATTGTTGTTTACATATTTAACGTGCCATATTAACATCGTCTGCTTAATCAGATCGCAATATTTAATTACCGGAGGGAGGGAGGACACTACTGATTAAAAAGCCAATCGGCTGCTTAATCAGATCGTCATATTTAATTACCGGAGGGAGGGAGGACACTACTGATTAAAAAGCCAATCGTCTGCTTAATCAGATCGCCATATTTAATTACCGGAAGGGAGGGAGGACATACTGATTAAAAAGCCAATCGTCTGCTTAATCAGATCGCCATATTTAATTAGCGGAGGGAGGGAGGACACTACTGATTAAAAAGCCAATTGTCTGCTTAATCAGATCGCCATATTTAATTACCGGAGGGAGGGAGGACACTACTGATTAAAAAGCCAATCGTCTGCTTAATCAGATCGCCATATTTAATTACCGGAGGGAGGGAGGACACTACTGATTAAAAAGCCAATCGTCTGCTTAATCAGATCGCCATATTTAATTACCGGAGGGAGGGAGGACACTACTGATTAAAAAGCCAATCGGCTGCTTAATCAGATCGCCATATTTAATTACCGGAGGGAGGGAGGACACTACTGATTAAAAAGCCAATCGGCTGCTTAATCAGATCGCCATATTGAATTACCGGAGGGAGGGAGGACACTACTGATTAAAAAGCCAATCGGCTGCTTAATCAGATCGCCATATTTAATTACCGGAGGGAGGGAGGACACTACTGATTAAAAAGCCAATCGGCTGCTTAATCAGATCGCCATATTTAATTACCGGAGGAAGGGAGGACATACTGATTAAAAAGCCAATCGTCTGCTTAATCAAATCGCCATATTTAATTACCGGAGGGAGGGAGGACACTACTGATTAAAAAGCCAATCAGCTGCTTAATCAGATCGCCATATTTAATTACCGGAGGGAGGGAGGACACTACTGATTAAAAAGCCAATCGTCTGCTTAATCAGATCGCCATATTTAATTACCGGAGGGAGGGAGGACACTACTGATTAAAAAGCCAATCGTCTGCTTAATCAGATCGCCATATTTAATTACCGGAGGGAGGGAGGACACTACTGATTAAAAAGCCAATCGGCTGCTTAATCAGATCGCCATATTTAATTACCGGAGGGAGGACACTACTGGTTAAAAAGCCAATCGTCTGCTTAATCAGATCGCCATATTTAATTACCGGAAGGGAGGGAGGACATACTGATTAAAAAGCCAATCGTCTGCTTAATCAGATCGCCATATTTAATTAGCGGAGGGAGGGAGGACACTACTGATTAAAAAGCCAATTGTCTGCTTAATCAGATCGCCATATTTAATTACCGGAGGGAGGGAGGACACTACTGATTAAAAAGCCAATCGTCTGCTTAATCAGATCGCCATATTTAATTACCGGAGGGAGGGAGGACACTACTGATTAAAAAGCCAATCGTCTGCTTAATCAGATCGCCATATTTAATTACCGGAGGGAGGGAGGACACTACTGATTAAAAAGCCAATCGGCTGCTTAATCAGATCGCCATATTTAATTACCGGAGGGAAGGAGGACACTACTGATTAAAAAGCCAATCGGCTGCTTAATCAGATCGCCATATTGAATTACCGGAGGGAGGGAGGACACTACTGATTAAAAAGCCAATCGGCTGCTTAATCAGATCGCCATATTTAATTACCGGAGGGAGGGAGGACACTACTGATTAAAAAGCCAATCGGCTGCTTAATCAGATCGCCATATTTAATTACCGGAGGAAGGGAGGACATACTGATTAAAAAGCCAATCGTCTGCTTAATCAAATCGCCATATTTAATTACCAGAGGGAGGGAGGACACTACTGATTAAAAAGCCAATCAGCTGCTTAATCAGATCGCCATATTTAATTACCGGAGGGAGGGAGGACACTACTGATTAAAAAGCCAATCGTCTGCTTAATCAGATCGCCATATTTAATTACCGGAGGGAGGGAGGACACTACTGATTAAAAAGCCAATCGTCTGCTTAATCAGATCGCCATATTTAATTACCGGAGGGAGGGAGGACACTACTGATTAAAAAGCCAATCGGCTGCTTAATCAGATCGCCATATTTAATTACCGGAGGGAGGACACTACTGGTTAAAAAGCCAATCGGCTGCTTAATCAGATCGCCATATTTAATTACCGGAGGGAGGGAGGACACTACTGATTAAAAAGCCAATCGTCTGCTTAATCAGATCGCCATATTTAATTACCGGAGGGAGGGAGGACACTACTGATTAAAAAGCCAATCGTCTGCTTAATCAGATCGCCATATTTAATTACTGGAGGGAGGGAGGACACTACTGATTAAAAAGCCAATCGTCTGCTTAATCAGATCGCCATATTTAATTACCGGAGGGAGGGAGGACACTACTGATTCAAAAGCCAATCGGCTGCTTAATCAGATCCCCATATTTAATTACCGGAGGGAGGGAGGACACTACTGATTAAAAAGACAATCAGCTGCTTAATCAGATCGCCATATTTAATTACCGGAGGGAGGGAGGACACTACTGATTAAAAAGCCAATCGTCTGCTTAATCAGATCGCCATATTTAATTACCGGAGGGAGGGAGGACACTACTAATTAAAAAGCCAATCGGCTGCTTAATCAGATCGCCATATTTAATTACCGGAGGGAGGGAGGACACTACTGATTAAAAAGCCAATTGTTTGCTTAATCAGATCGCCATATTTAATTACCGGAGGGAGGGAGGACACTACTGATTAAAAAGCCAATTGGCTGCTTAATCAGATCGCCATATTTAATTACCGGAGGGAGGGAGGATACTACTGATTAAAAGGCCACTCGGCTGCTTAATCAGATCGCCATATTTAATTACCGGAGGGAGGGAGGACACCACTTATTAAACACCCAATGACTTTGCAATTTTAACAGTACTCGCATTGAAATGGTTTAGAAAACCCGCCAGTTATGATGAAAATGGCTGTAATTAATTGTATGAATAATTTTTATTAATATAACCTCATCGGAAAATACTGTGAATACATATGTAAATTTTATAATAGCAGTTATAAGTGTATATTTTTAAATATGAATTTAATTGAAGGTTTAAAGGAATTACTTATGTAAATAGGAAAACCCATCTGGTGTCTTAACGGCTTTTAATGACAGTATATAAAGAATTTCAAAAAGATTAGTTTCAGTAAAATAGTCATACTGGAGTTTCGGCTTCAGACAGACAGACAGACAGATACATAAACTCCATTATTAATACTAGCAAATATATGCTCCCTTCGGTGGCCTATTTTTGCTAGGCTGCCGCATCAGAAATGAAGGCTCACGCGTAAGCCAATGGAGCCCCAGTCATATTTCTGTGGTGGTTAGACATTGATTTTCTGTGTTTATGACCGAGAATATTTTTAGTTGAAAATAAAGAAAAAAAAAATTCGACCCTACCCCGATTTTTGTTGTACCCTCGCCCATAAATAGAAAGACTTGTAGTGTTAAAAGAAAGTAAATTTTTTTTGTACCCCCCCTCAATTTTTTTATATTACCAGTCATTGAACTATTTTTTAGTTAAGAAAAAAAAAAAATTTTGACCGCTTCCCCCCCTATACATGTAAATATTTTTAATTAAAAAGGAAAAAAAACAAACCTAACCCTAACTGTAACGACGGGGTCAAAGTTAGCGTGGGTCCTAAAATGAAAAGGCACCAAAAAATCAAATACAGTGAACGCGCGCGCGTGTGTGCGTGTGTGTGTGCGTGTGTGTGTACCTTTTTTTAATTAAACAATTTGATTCTACAATCAGTTGTATAGTTTTCCAGTACAATGTGTTAGTTTATTTTGTTGACATTAAAGAAAAAAAATCACATCTTTTTTTTTAATAAATAAAACATGGAATCATAAATTCTGTTGAGGTCGTGAAAAAATGATAATATTGGATATGAAAGTATTAAGAAATCAAATACAGTAAACACGGAAAAAATTTTAACTCTCAGAAAGAAAAAGTTTACCTAGACTGTGTGTGGGTGTGTTCTTTCGCACGCGCGTTTTTATATAGTAATTTTTAAATCAATTATTATTTTAATTAAACAATTTGATTTAATAAATTTGTGTTTTAAAACATAATGGCTAAGAATAAACAAACTTAGGACGGTTTTAAAAATGGAAAACTGAGCACGGTGTTTGCCAGCATTGTTGTTTACATGTTTAACGTGCCAGATTAACGTCGGCTGCTTAATCAGATCGCCATATTTAATTACCTGAGGGAGGGAGAGCATACTGATTCAACAGCCAATCGTCTGCTTAATCAGATCGCCATATTTAATTACCGGAGGGAGGGAGGACACTACTGATTAAAGAGCCAATCGGCTGCTTAATCAGATCGCCATATGTAATTACCGGAGGGAGGGAGGGCACTACTGATTAAACAACCATTAGGCTGCTTAATCAGATCGCCATATTTAATTACCGGAGGGAGGGAGGGCACCACTGATTAAACAGCCAATCGCCTGCTTAATCAGATCGCCATATTTAATTACCGGAGGGAGGGAGGACACCACTGATTAAACAGCCAATGGGCTGCTTAATCAGATCGCCATATTTAATTACCGGAGGGAGGGAGGGCACTACTGATTAAACAGCCAATCGGCTTCTTATCAGATCGCCATATTTAATTACCGGAGGGAGGGAGGACACCACTGATAAAACAGCCAATCGCCGACTTAATCAGATCGCCATATTTAATTACCGGAGGGAGGGAGGGCACTACTGATTAAACAGCCAATCGCCTGCTTAATCAGATCGCCATATTTAATTACCGGAGGGAGGGAGGACACCACTGATTAAACAGCCAATCGCCGGCTTAATCAGTCGCCATATTTAATTACCGGAGGGAGGGAGGGCACTACTGATTTAACAGCCAATCGCCTGCTTAATCAGATCGCCATATTTAATTACCGGAGGGAGGGAGGACACTACTGATTAAAAAGCCAATCGCCTGCTTAATCAGATCGCCATATTTAATTACCGGAGGGAGGGGGGACACTACTGATTAAAAAGCCAATCGGCTGCTTAATCAGATCGCCATATTTAATTACCGGAGGGAGGGAGGACACTATGGATTAAAAAGCCAATCGGCTGCTTAATCAGATCGCCATATATAATTACCGAAGGGAGGGAGGACACTACTGATTAAAAAGCCACTCGTCTGCTTAATCAGATCGCCATATATAATTACCGGAGGGAGGGAGGACACTACTGATTAAAAAGCCACTCGGCTGCTTAATCAGATCGCCATATTAAATTACCGGAGGGAGGGAGGACGCCACTTATTAAACACCCAATGACTTTGCAATTTTAACAGTACTCGCGTTGAAATGGTTTAGAAAACACGCCGGTTATGATGAAAATGACTGTAATTAATTGTATGAATAATGTTTATTAATATAACCTCATCGGAAAATATTGTAAATACATATGTAAATTTGATAACAGCAGTTATAAGTGTATATTTGTAAATATTAATTTAATTGAAGGTTTAAAGGAATGAGTTATGTTAATAGCAAAACCCATCTGGTGTCTAAGCGACTTTTAGTGACAGTATATAAAGAATTTCAAAAAGATTAATTTCAGTAAAATAGTCATACTGGAGTTTCGGCTTCAGACAGACAGACAGACAGATACATAAACTCCATTATTAATAGATATATATATATATCTACTCTCTCATTATTTCCATGGTAGGTGCTCGACTGAGCTCCAATTTCTAGTTCTCATCTGTAAAAAATTCACAGCAAAAACGTGTCTAGTTACAACCACTGCAAATACTTTTGGCTTAGATCAAAGTGTAGTATCTGTTCCGTGGGATACTGCACCCCATAAACTGGTATTGTCTTGGTCTTCGGGACTTGATTAACGCCGGTCTACGGGTCTGTCCTGTGCACTTCTAGGAGGTCCACCCTCCCAGGCTTCGCCCCCCTCTTTGGGGAGGAGTAAGTTTATTGCTTACTGCCTGAGGCGCCCCCACCGGGGAATGCCGACGGGTCTGCCCAGGCAATTTTTAAACCCCACTTTCCCGACCCGACCTTGGGTCACATCTTACTTGTGGGAGTAAGATAAAAACTGGCCTTGTGCCTAACTCCTGGAGAGAAGTAAATCAATACAACCACTGCAAAGAACTTTCTTTTCTTCCCCTGTTTACCTGAAACAATACGGAACTTCCATGAACACAGTTTATTTCCGAGAACTTCTGATTTGCTGAACACAAAACAACGCAGCATTATCCCAGCGGACTACAACATGCTCGTTTTCTAGTCAAATCTTAACAAATACTTGTTGGGCCGTCTTCCTAAATAATCAAATTTTGTCCATTCAACACATCGTTTTCAATTCTCTTATTGCCAATTGGATGGTTAATAATAACTCTCTCATCAAACCATATCTTCTCGTAGATCACCAAAGTTAAGCAACGTTGACCCTGGCAAATACTAAATGGGTGGCCACTTGGGAATGTATGTAACAATGGACGAATAATCAGATCTGTCAATTCAATCGGCACGCGATACAGCTATAATAAAGTTCTCGAAGAATCACCAAAGCTAAGCAACATTGACCCCGGTTAATTCTAAATGGGTCAAATGGCAGGAGGCGCTTTGGAAAATGTTTTACCAAATTTGAATTCCCTCAAAATACGTTGCTATTATATAAAACCTATACGAGGACACAAAATGAGCAGTTAATTCTGGAGGGCAACTCACTGACTGGTTTCTAGTGAAAGTTGGAGTGAGCCAAGATTGCATAATGTCACCAAGTCTATTCAACGTATTCATGGAACACGTAATCAAAGGTTATTACAGGTATTAACAACGAGTTCAAATCAAGAGATGATATATCAATTGGTGTTAGATATGCAGATGATACCACACTCACATCTGCTATTTTTTAAAAACTTAAAATTTCAAACTCGGAGGTTGAAAATACCTACCAAAAGTCGGTCTTGAAGATTAATCCGCTTAAATGTGCAATTATGTGACCAGAAGCTAATGAAGAAATCAAAATAGTTGCAGAGTTCAAGTTTCTTGGCAGTCAAATTCCCCACTGTGCTTCACATGTCTTTTACATGATATATATGGTTTTATAGACGTTTGGCCGTTAAGGTTAGATTGTATAAGGCACTCATTCTGCAAATAGCTATATACGGTTCAGATACATGGACTATTTGTGAAAAAGAAGTCAGAGCTATGTTGTTGTTTGAGATAAAATGTATTTGGACAATCCTCAAAGTTACTAGGAATGACAGGCTTAGTTATGCTTCCATACGCGACGCGCTGGGCATGGCGGAAACCATCGAAGATGTGATGTCGGCTAAGGGCTTCGATGGTTCTGTCATGCTGCTAGGAGAAGTGGGGTGATACATGTCAGCTACAGAACACGCAGTGAAGCAAATCCCGGTCGATGTGCTACGCTTATTTAGGCGTTTTGAATAAGGACATTGATCACATCTTTTAAGCATCTATGTCTCTGAATATTTTAGAAAACTAAAACTTGATGCAATTGGAAAATTAATAAAATCTTTTATTTATGTATTTTTTTTTAGAGTAAGACTTTCGATGAATACGTCATTCTCAGAGGAAGACTTTTTATTTTCTTCTCCTTCATTTTGTTTGTATTAACCTTAGGAGGAGGAGGAGGGGGGCGAATCCACCGTAAAGTCAGAAAAAAATACGTCAAGCTGTTCAATACAACCGAACAACATCAATCTGTAGCTTCAGCTGTGAAAATGCTATTTTAAAAATTACTGTTTGACAGATAAAAGAAAATGCTATTCCAAACTTGACTGTGGAAAACTAATGAAAATACTATTTCGAACTTACACGTGACAGACGAGCCGATGAGTACAGATTGCTATACATATACTTGAATGTATCTAAAATTAGTCACGTTATTTCAGCCTGCGCGGTTAGCGATGGACATTTTAATCAAATGTGACAGACTGGCGAACAATGTTTCTTATACTGATACGCGGACGCTATTAAAAATCCAGCGTGACAGATGGAACGATGGACAGAAAAATCATATAAAGATATTTTGTCGCATCTACAGAAATTTACAGCAAATACTTGTCCTTCTACCATAACGGATACAGATTTCACTGTTTTCCTTCGTACGCTAGCGTTAGGCAGAATTTCCATGAACCGGGCTTCTTTCCAAGGATTTCCCGTCTGTTGAAAACATTACCGCAAGACTGCTTCCCTTCAGATTACAATATCGTCCGAATTGCAACGAATACTTGTTATAAACCGCTTCATAAGTTATCAAACTTACTTTAAATTAGTGTTGGGACGATTTATATGAATCGGAATCGGAAAAAATAGGAACATTTGGGGTATCGGAAAAAATTGTAGCTATTTTCCGATGCAAAAAAAACGATTCTTGAAATTTCTGTTTGTTTTTTTTTGTTTAAAACTGAATTTTCCATTGCTGGTACTTTTGATGAAATCATAAATATTTATAGATTTTAAACTAAAATTAATAAATCACCTCGCACAAGTGTATTTTTACGAAAATATATGCACAGATTTATGTGAAAATTCCAAGACAACACCTGTGCAGCTACATATTTAGATATTTTAAAAGAATCGGAATCGATAAGTGTATCGGAATCGGAAATTTAGAACATAATCGGTAATTGTATCGGAACAGGGAAAATATTAGAATCGTCTCATCAATAGTTCAATTCATTTATTGTTCCTGATCTTTCGTCTGACAATAAGTTCATCAATCAATTCGTATCCACGAGTGGCTCTTGGCCTTGATAAGTAATTACTAAACAGAAAGAAAAATGGGTAAATCCAATTTGCGCATTACAGTTCCTTTCACACGGAAGAGATCTTGTTAGCCTCTTTCTACCGAATCGGTACGTTCATGGGAGGTGCTCGACTGAGTTCAAATCCCTCGTCCATCTGGTTAAACATTCACTGTCAAGCTACAATCACGGCAAAATACCTTTCTTTCCCTCTGTACAAAAACAATACTTCCATGAAGGAAGTTTCTTACTTAGAACATCCTTTACGTAAAAAATACCACGATGTTGGTTCCCAACTGAGTTGCTTTCAACTATTTGTCGAGCCGTCCTATTAAGTAATCAAGTTCTCTTAAGTAATCGTCTGCCCATTTCACCCATTATTTCCCTGAGTTCCCTATTCTCGCTCAAAAAAAGACATTACATTGACTAAGTGTAAATAAATGGTTGCACTGTCAATGCCATGGTAGATTCTCGTAGTGTAGGGACTTTTATTAGCGACAACACTGTAAAAGAATTAACCATAAAATTATTCAATAATAAAAAAGCAATATCAGCAGCCAACCCTAACATGTGTGCTGACATTTTTGGAGAAACTAAAGTCGATATCTCCCTAAACAATATTGCACACTCTGGCATGAAAGTTGAGATAATTAGAATTGTAGTGAGACAGACAATAATAAAAAGACCAGAATACCGTCGGTAAATGGTTTAATTATAAAAGAAAGCTACAGCGGTTACTTTTTCATCGCGGGAAAGGTCGGAAAGTGGGGGAGAAGCAATCCAGCGTCCTTAAAGAAGGAGCACTGTGGCCTATCAAAAATAGCCTGCGCAGCCCCATCGGCATACCCCGATCAGGGCGCATCAGACAGTAAGCAAAAAACTTACTGTACCTCCAAAGAGGGGGAGGCAAGGAGTTGAGTGTGCACCTCCTAGGACAACCCAGGACCAATAACTTAGCCCGACAGATAAAAGCCCACCGAAATGACCCAGTTCTTGCCAGACTTATTGTCAAGAACAAATCATCGACTGGTTTTACCTTACCCCATCCCGAAGTCCTCAATTTACCGAAGTTACCGAGACACTGAACGGGCTGGGGTTTGTACAACAAGAAAACTAATAAACAGTGAAGAGGCACTTAAATAGTCTTGGGTCGAACGAAAGAAAGTCTGACGAACAAGTTTATCCAGTGGGAGGAGGTATTAAGTATATGATTTACAATACTCTCGTAAAAGCGTTCACCGTCCAATTGAAAATATCCGTAACTCTTACCCTCGCTTTGCCTAAGGCCTTTATAAGGGGTTATCAATTATTAAAAAAATCATGATAGATCGATACACAGATGGGGTATCACATATATATGCGTAGACATATCTAAAACAACGTTGCGTCCATTTAATCTAAGCCTTTTGGGAGGAAAATGTTATTTTAAACTAAAGTGTGACATGTTGCACTTACGATGTGTTTTCATCGTGAACTTAAATTATTGATAGTCTGTAGATACAGGCATTCGGACGCCGATGTTTAGTGTTTAATAAGGTTTATTTAACAAGAAGGAGAGTCACATAAATCATCGTAGATACAGGTTTATTGTGAGAGAGATAATAAAAGAGAGAGAGAGACAGGGGAGTGAAATAAAGACAGACAGATTGATAAAAAGATTGCTCGGCCTGTTACACAAGCCACACCTATTTATTGGGGACAGCCGCTGGAGCCGTCTTCTCTGCTTGAAATGTTGCCAGAAAAAAATCGAAAATCTTCTGAAGCAGTTACAAACATTAATATTCATTTATTCCTGCAGAGACCAATCATCTTCCAGAGCATATTTATTTTATCTGAAAGAATTACTTCAGCCACTTTGAGAATTGCAGCAGTCACTAGAGAGTTTTCTGAAATCAACCAAGAGAGACGCGTCCTTCCTCTCTCCAACTTTTATCCACTAGATTCCTGAGTACCGGCTATCTTCGCCCGAAGATAAACTACTCGTCGACTTCCGGCAGCTGATAAAATGCCTGAATTCATTCTTTTCTTCACTTTGAAACTGTCTAAACTCGTGTCAAACTATACGCAACGATAAATGTAATTTAAATAAATACCTTTCGTTGTTGTTATGAACACGCTTTGTTCTCTTTTTCGTGTGACGTTTTCGTTGTTATAGATAAAATTATAAGAGTTTGTCTTAAGATTCCATACTAATATCAGCTTTTATACTTTTCTCGGAAATCACGTGGTTTCCTGACACCTATGATGCTTAAAATTTTGCACTCGAACATAGCCCTCATTGTGTAATATGATGAACATACAAACCGACGGATATTGCATGTATATGAGGACGCATTCGTTACAGATTCACCATCTAATAAATATAAATGCGACAGACTGATAGACATCAAAAACAGATTAGCGTGAAAAACAAATGTACATCCAATGCAAATAAGCGTGACAGACCTGTGTACATCTATTACAGATAACCATGACAGATATATGTAAATTACTGTAGATAAGTGTCACAGACCAATGTAAATCTAATGAAGATAACCGTGACGGACCTATGTACATCTAATGCATATAAGCGTGACAGACCAATGTACATAAAATACAGATCAGCGTGACAAACCTATGCAATTTAATGCAGGTTATATATAAGATACAAATTAGCGTGACAAACCTGTGTCATCTAATGCAGATAAGTGTGACAGACCTATATACATATAGTACATAAAAGCGTGACAGACATCGGTCTGTCACGCTTTTATATACTATATGTATATAGGTCTGTACCTATATAATACGGACTATACCTATATATTACTAATGGAGATAAGAGTGACAGACCTATCTAATCTGATGCAGATAATTGTGAGAGACAAATTGATAAACAGAACATCTTATTGATATGTATAGACGTAAGTAAAATAAGATGCATCGATTCAACCTAGTGATTTTTCAATGAAAATGCTATTTCAAACATAATTGTGACAGACACACATACCGATGGGTAGGCTATTATAAAAAAAAACAAGGACGCAACCGATACAGATATTCTCGTGATAACATGGCTGCGGTTTTCTGAAAACATCATATAACAGTTTATATACAAAAAAATCAAATAGAAGATATTGTTGGATGTGTTCGTCAAGCAAGAGCGAAGAATTATGGATGATTCGACAAACCCTAGGAACAGAAAGAGAAACAGAATAAAAAAAAACGCTGAAGGTTGATTTCGTGAATCTATGGAAGCATATCAACGTAAAAATCATTTTTTTTAATGCGAAGAAGGTTACATTGTTAGTTTTGAGTAGTTGGGTGAAAGGAATAAATATACATTTCGATCAGAACCTTATAGTTTTTATTATCGAATCTAGATTTTAAAATTGAAATATATGCATAGGGAATTGTGGTATCATCAAGCATTATAATGAACTCTTCAGCAATAATACATGTTGCATGAATTCAATTAGTCTGTTTGACTTCATAGCAAAATGCATGTATGTGGTATACACACACACACACACACACACACACATATATATATATATATATATATATATGTGTGTGTATATTCATATAAATATATCCATATATCTATATATATATTAATAGTTTGATTGCAAAACGCGATAAACGACACGAAATGTTTTATATTTCAACCACTCTACGACACTGCACATTAATTTTTACACAATCTAATATCTACCTTGATTTCTCACTTTCTAATTAAATACATTTATACAATCGAACTATCGATTTAAAAAAAATTTTTATAGTATGATTTCGTAATTTATAGGGAAGTAGATTTATCGCTTTTTGCATTCGACCCATTCATGTATTAAACATTAATTGTCAGACTTTCAGAATTAAACCTCAGTAGATGTTAATTATTTAACCTAAGATCGTGTATAAATAAATAATCGAAGTAATCATGTATTTATTCATTTTTGAGAGATAATTGCTTGACGGACCGTTTCATTATCACTTAGACAACTAACATGCAGATTTATTCATTTTAGTTGTTCTATGAGTGTAACTACTCAGAAGAAATAAATAAAGATATCATTTCTATAATCTAACCTTTTACTATATATATATATATATATATATATATATATATATATATAGTCTAAAAAAGCTTTGAGTCATAAAAAAAAAAAAATGAAAATATGTAAAATGCAGTTTAAATTCCCAGACACACTAACTAAATCCAAGATATTGCAGACTTAACATTCGTTGGAAAATTAATAAATGAAAAAATATGAGTAAAAAAAAAAGAAAAAAAAGGGGGGGATTAATTATCTAAGAGGGAAACAAAAACAGGAGACCTTAAGCTTCTAATATTAACACGGGGATCATCAGCTGTTTACCATGTAACTGTTTCGGAGATTTAAAAACAGGACAGTTATAATATTCATGGCTCTCCAATGGTACTGATTATACGACTATTTCCCCAATAATCAAGTGTCGAAATAATTCAGCTTAAAATATCACTAATATATATATATATATATATATATATATATATATATATACATATATGTATGTATATATATATATATATATATATATATATATATATATATATATATATATATATATATATATATATATATTCAAAAAATATTCGTCCCAGGACAGGTAAAATGAATTCTCTAAACAGTCTTGGACCGCGTTTATATAAAGATTAACATTAATTATAATCATACAAAACCTTATGTCTAGAATCGTTATTCTAATTTTGACCGGAATCTTTTACAGGATTTTGATTTTAGAACCAATTGAAATTCAGGGAATCTAGCTTAATTGCTGTCTAATTACTATGGATCAAATTCAATGCATATCTGAAATATTTTAAATTTTAAATAGAAGCCTGTGCTCATATTATGACAACTAAATCAATTTAAAATACTCGATATAGTTGTTACAATACTTCTTCTCCGATGGGGAGGTCTAAATGTCTCACAAGTGAGAATCAATTAAAATAAACGAGTTCAGAGACAAACCTGTTTATCGAATACACATCACAAGTATAACTGCAGAATCCGATCTCACCTCGTATTTCCCAATCCTCCGTGAGCGGAGCACCTGCAATTAATGCTTCACAACAGCAAAAATAAATGAATGAATAATCAATTTGAAGAAATAACAATCTATTGAGATGTTGACGTGGCTTCGTCTTCTGCCAGCGGCAGGGGTTGAGCATTCCGAGCTACAGATATGTTCCCGCTTGTTTATCGTCGACCTTAAGTCATATCTTCCTATCCGGTTCTCTCCGAGACTTCCAACCGACTACCCACTTCTGTCTTCATCATCACCCTTATTTCAGCCATGTGACGCCACGTCCGCTTATAGTACACATAAGGTCGAATAGACATCCGGGTACACTAGGTGAGTCCGATTGAACCTTATTTTCTGTTACCTTCAACTAAAATAAATATATTTGCCCAATATTTAATATATTGGATTGGTGCAAAACAATGGCGTTTTTTGACGTTCGACTTCAAAAGACCATAACATCTTTTATACCAAATTTTATTAATAAAAATAAAGACCATTAAAATGAATAGATATTTGCTAATGGGAAACAAGTTTACTTATTCCATTATCATAAACATCCGGAGATCTGGAAGCGATGAAGTCATTGACGGCCGATTCGGCATGATCTCGACTTACGAAGCATTTCTCGCGTAGGAAGTTATTGAGATGCTTGAAAAAGTAGTAATCGGTGGACGAGAGGTCCGGTGAATATGGCGGATGGAGCAGAGTCCAATTCGTTCAGCGTCTGCAGGGTCAGTTGTGCAACATGCGGGCGAGCGTTGTCATGGAGGAGAATTGATCCCTGCATATTGACCAATCTCAGGCGCATAGGTTGGAGCTTCTTGTGCATTTCGTCAATTTGTTGGCAGTACTTTGCCCGGATTCAAGAAGCTGTGATGGATGAGACCGGTCGCAGACCACCGAACAGTCACCATAATCTTCTTTTGGTGCAATTTCGGCTTCGGAAATTGTTTTAGAGCTTCGCCGGCATCCAACCACTGCGCCGAACATCGCCGATTGCTAAAGAGGATCCACTTCTCATCACACGTTACAATTCGCTTGAGAAATGGGCAGTTTCTGTTGCGCAGCAAGAGCGTAAAAGACAGCTCAAAATGACAATTGTTTTATCGTTCAATTCGTGCGGCACCCATTTATCCAGCTTTTTTAACTTCCCCATTTGCTTCAAATGGCGAACGACTGTTGAGTGGTCGACCTTGAGTTCATCAGCAACTTCTTGTGTGGTTTTGCAAGGATCGGCTTCAATTAATGCTTTCAAATCTTCGTTATCAACCGCAGTCGGCCGGCCTTGACCGTTCATGTTCGAAGCTCTCGTCACCATTGCGAAATTTCTTGAACCACTTTTGTGCCGTACGTTCGTTAGTGGTTCCTGGGCCAAACGCATCATTGATGTCACGAGCTGTCTCGGCAGATTTCGGCCTTGTTTGAACTGGAACAAGAATATCGGGCAGATTTCAATTTTGCCTATGATGTCGAAAAGTCTGCAAAAACAATAAATGAAGAGATTAAAAATGGAAACGAATAGCACGATTCTATAAAGCGAAAAACGCGCTTTAAAATGACTGATAACAACGCTGTATTTATCAATTAATTAATTCAGAAAACATATGTAAATATAACATATGTGAGAAAACGCGATTGCTTTTGCACCACAGTTAGTTCACGCATGTTCGTTTTTTATATGTGGTTGCCTCCTGTCTTAAGACACAGATAAACAAATACAATGATTTACAGTTGAATGATGATTAATACTATGAAGGGATTGAAAATATCGACATACGATCTTGTCAAAACACAAGACAACTCTAAACAAGAATTCTTATCATGACCACGTTTATGAGATGTGAGGCCTATATAACAAAATAGGTGAAGCTAAAGCTACGAAGATGCCTTCGTGTCTGATTGGGCTAGTATCCAGAAAACTGGTAGTACTATTTCGTGAAAATAGATATTCCTGATTTTGATAACAAACTTTTTTTATATTTGAAAGTAGCTATAAATTTATTCGTTAATAATCCACCCTCGGTGAAAGTTACACATGACGGAAATTCGCAACGAATAAAAGTAACAACTCCGTTATTCCCTCTTGGGTGCATATTTACTTGGTTTATTTTAAAAGTAAGTCTATCTAGATGACTGCATCGTCCCGGCCAACCCAATGGGGTGTGGAAGAGTCCAGAAGCAGACGATTGTTCGCTTTGACGTAGAACACCCAAGAAGCAGGGTTTCTAGGCGTTCTCTGCTTCTGCGTGTGACAAGCAAACATATGTCAGGCGCGGAGCCGCGAATCAATGGAGTGAATCTGATAACGTGGGCCCTGCGCCATTCGATGTTGTGCTTCATACCACACCCTCCGCGAATTCGCATTCTACCTGAGCCTTGATGTACATCCTTATCTCTACGGCCCATGTCTTTCTTGACATTCGCTCCCAACCCACCCTGCTACATAAACTATTATTCAGCTACTAACTCATACACTCTCATCCATTCTTTCAACGTCTCTATACATTCGAAGCTTCTTGTTCTGCACAGATCTCCCTATATTTTCAAGATTTAATCTTCATGTTATGTCTTCAGATCAAAGCCTGTCTTTAAAACTCATATTAAGACTCATATTAAACATCCATTGTATATATCATTGTTCTCTATGCAACGCAGGTCCCAAACCCTCACGGACTAGGTTTCACTTCTATACACCATCACACTGCGTACACTCATATACCTTTCTCTTTGCATTGCAAAAATATACATGGATTTACAGCATCCACTCATAACTTTTGCAATCGCACTAGCACCTTATCCACCAATGATATCTACAAGATAACTAAACTTCTGAACAACCTCAATAACTTCGCCATAACGATTGTCATTGTCGTGCACTTCTTGCACATAAACTGGTTGTTATCATTCAACCTACTTGTAATTGCGCATCATTTCTTGTGCATGGATTCAGGGTGTTTCCAACGAAAGCCGACTGTACAAACTTAACTTTTTATAACTTGAGTTTAAGCGGTAATTTTATTTCGGCCTGCAATCTCCTCAATAGCCATTACGGGACCTACCATTAACAACTGCAGCAGCCAAAAGTCTGCGCGGCCATTGCTAGAAACTGTTTTAACGCCGATTTCGATTGAACTGGAGAAAGACCGCTTTGTAAATCGGGGTACCCGGACCTGGAAATGGACTTCCAGGGGATGTAGTAAATGTTCCAATGATGCAGAAATTCAAGGCGCAATTGAGCAGGTGATCGGCTAGTGTATCATGATCTGTGTAAATGAGTATAACCTTTTCGGTATATGGCAACTGAAGCATTCTTGTTTCAGCGTTTGTAAAATGTATTAAATTGAATTAAATTGTGTACCCAATTCTCACATGAACCACAAATATTTAGTCGCACTCGACTCCTCTACAATCACATTCACATTTTATACTCGGGTTTATTTACATAGTTTATCGTGCTGCCACCTGGTGGGTTGAAGTTTCAACACGAGCATAAGAGTATGATGTATATAATACTTTTATATCCAACGTCGAACTAATATAAATCATTCAGTACGACCTGTTCCCTCTTTTTTATTTTATTTAATTATTTCTCTACCACAATTTTTCGTTTCAAATCACGAAGCTCGTTTAGAGAATATGGGAGGAAAGTACAAACTTTTCAAAAGAAAAGAATACACACCTCTTCATAAAAATGAATACGAGATGAAATTTGTTGAAAAAAATCACGACACTTGTACATGACTATAGTAATCTTGTGAGAGGATTACCATGACCATATTAATAGATTGCAACATATGTAGCGAATATATGCAAGCATGACGTATGATTTTGTTTGAAATTTATAAGTCGAAATATACTTTTTTATATCAAATGTTGACATTACTGAAAATGTTCTTGTCAGGAAAATAAATGATCTGTTGAAAGTGACACGTTTACATTTCGTCTGAAGTGTCTATCATCAAGTGCATTGGCTCATATTGTATGCCCAGTGAGCCAATCTAATTTTTCTTATCTCTCCCGCCCTCTTTCCTTTTCTCTCTTCCTCTCTCTCTTTCTTTCTCTCTCTCTCTCTCTTTCTACAAATATATATATATATATAATTAACTTGTTACAAATATCCAGGGGGTATGAATCCGAAGGAAGTTGAAACCGGGTTTATGAGAGTGCTCAATGAAAATTCAGAGCAAAATATATATTTTTTGATTTTATTCCATTAGTTGCGACAAAACAAGTTTTGTTTCATTGGTGCGAATAGCGACCAACTCATCGGGCCGGCGAAAGGAATTCAAATGGCATAAAATTTTAACTTCACTTTAACGGGAGATTGAAAATTGAAAATACATTGGAGGGGGAGGGGGATAGAGTTGGGGCTTTGTCTATAACGGCGACATGGGACATAAGAGGGGAGGGGGGAGGACCCCAACAAGTCGTGTTTCAAATTATTACGTGGGAGGTTTTTCACGTGTCAGTGCTGTGACGATCTCAATCTCGGCCGGGGTGGGAGGAGGGAGATGGAGCGACGGCCAGAGTGAGTTAAATTTAAAATGAGAATAAAATTATGATTACAACCGTCATTCTTATTTTATTTTAATTCTGATAAGTAATTATCATGTGGATAAAAATGTTTGATAATTTTAATTTAGGGTATTAATTGCTACTTTTGCATTTTATTTATTTTATTTTAATGTTTTGTTTATTATTTGTAGTGAATTTTGTTGTGATTATATTTTTTTAAATTGTGATTATATTATACCGAGATCAATACTAGTGGAATCATTTTATAAGAGAAGTTTTCTGGTGTTACCAGTCTTATCATTAACAAAACCGATTATGACAATGGTAACGCCTGCCAATCATACCTACGATAGTCGCAGTGATAACAGCCTTATATAAAAGCCTTAATAAAAATAAAAATAAAAATAAAGATAAATATAAATAAAATTAGAATAAAAATAGAAATAGAAATAACAAGTTTGTAAGAATATTTATGATAATAACAATAATACTAATAATAATATATTAAAAAATAATAATAATAATAATAATAATAATAATAATAATAATAATAATAATAATACTACTACTAATAATAATAGTAATACTGATAAATATCACCATCATTACCATCTTGCTACTTGTGAAGTCATTGGGCGAAATAAGTCGACAAGTGATGGTAGGCTTTTTTAATTCCACTACCAATGACAAGGACTAAGTACCAGTTAATAATTAAGTGTTCAAGGTAGTGATCGAGGGGTTAAGTAATTGAGATTAGATTAGTCTAAGTGATATCAGTGTTGATAGCTGTCCCAGTTATGGGTTTATGTTAGAATTGGTAGTATGGCTGAGAGGTTATTGAGGCTGTGCATTATAGGTAGTACGTAGAGATTTGATATTATTGGTAGTTTAGAGGGGTGGTTATATATTTATAGATTCATCATGACTTGTTGGGGTGGGATTGGGTTGTAAATTTGGGTGGGTGGGTAGGGGGTTATAGTGTGTTTTGGGGTAGTGTATAGTGGGGGTTTAATGTTATTCATTTTTGTAAAAAAACAAAAAACCTGTTAATTTTATTTTGAAGTTAAGTAGGGTTGGTGTGGGGTTAAGGTGGGGTATGTGGGTTGCTAAGGAGGTAGAGTCTACTATGTTTACAGTTGATAGATGTCTCTTGTTTTCTATTTAAGAGTTTGTTTTTGTCCTTAAAGCGGATAATTTCCAGTTTTTCATTTAAGCATAATCTACATGGAGAGTTTATTGATTTGCAGGTGCTGGATTTTTTCAAGATTTTCCACTTTATTATGGGAGTTTCTTTTTTGGTTTTTATTTTGTGGTAGTGTAGTGAAAGTCCAGTTTGGCCAGGATGGTCTGGGTTGTTGAAGGAGAGTTTATGGTTGTAGAATCTTTCCTTGAAGTTGTTGCCTGCCAGACCAATATAATAGTTAGTCTGGGATGGGTTTTCAGTTGAGGAGATAGATGCCTCATAGACCACTTGGGTTGATAGGCACTTTTGATTTAGGGGGCAGTTTGATTTGTTATTACAGTTGCATGTTCTTTTATGGAATAAAATCAATATATATATATATATATATATATATATATATATATATATAAATATTAAAAAAATATTTAAGTATTTTAATACCTACATACGATATCGTTTCGGGTTTAATATTCTCATAAGAGTAGGAGTGGCCGTTGCAGGCGGTCGCATTGAATCACACTTCACACGCCCAGAAGCTATATATCATATTTAATGATATATATATATATATATATATATATATCATTAAATAGGATAGACAGCTTTTGTCTACATGCTTTCGTCTTGATCCTTTAAAATATTATAATACATCTTCTTTTTTGCAAGTGGAAACCGACTGATGTACCTGCCATGGTCGCTAATCTTTACCAAGGTACTTTCTGATCTGTCAGAATACATCATCAGGGGTTTGTTCGTGTTATCAGTAAAAGTGACACTTCTTAACATATTTATGGGGGTGATAGTTTTTTCTTCCTAGGAATTACGTGTTATTTACTAATATCACGGTACTATCTTTGTTGTTAAAGGCATTTCAGAATATTATCACAATTATCAACATTTATTTTGTTCAAAGTAGTGTTTTGTTTTAATAAGTAGAGCTTCAAGTTTTTGTTTGTCAGTAGTGTGTTCGATAAAGAGGTGTCGAAATGCTTCCGAAATTGGGATCAGTGGCAAGAATGTTTGTTTGTTAAATGTTATGCAATAGCACTGTTTTCATATAACCTCCTCGACAAGGTTGTGGTGGGCAAGCCTATGCATATGGATTTGCGTCACTGTAAGAGACGCAGTCTCTGAATGGACATTTAAATTCCAATACTAGGTTTGTCCTATCCAACACCCTTATCGAGAAAAAGAGTTATTGGTAATAATGAGATTAGAAGATTTATAATTTACTAGCGGAACCCGTGTAAATTACACGAAATAATGTTTTCAATACGGGTCCTAATGTAACAAAGCACCCTCTATTTGTTAGTAAGTTACGCTTGCTTTATTATGACCCCCCCTTCTGGATAAGAGTGAAATAATGTTTAAAATAGTAACTCGTGTACGATGGACACTGCGCATATCTACTAAAAAAAGGTTGATATGCCATCCATCCAAAAAAAAAACAACAACAAAATAATACTGGCCGATACCCTACTTTTTAAGCAGTCAACGTAATTAAATAGACAATGCCATTAAAAACGCCAACATAAAAAACAAAAAATAGTTTTAAGTTTTAAGCAACACAAAAAAGTAGTTGATAAAAAAGTAGTTGATAAAAAAGTAGTTGACAAAAAAGTAGGTGATAAAAAAATATATTATTTCTTCCCCTTCCCCTTCCCCTCGAAATGTAGAATAAAAATCTTAGAAGTTATTTGGGATCGAACTATAAACCAGTCGGGCCGAAGTAAAATTACTACCTCGCTAAACATTGCGCCAGAGTAAAACACATAAAAATATTACTAAACGCAGGCTAGTTGACTGTTTTTCAAAATTTAGGCGCGGCACGCATGCGCAGAGCTTTTGCCGGAAGCGTGACACACGAACACACACGCTATCGTATTAATATATAGATTATAGATGATAATTAGTTTCATTTTTTTTATTTGGGTCAATAGGATCTATGGTTTTATTAATTATATTTTTTAGAACATGTTAATCAATTTATATAGTTATCGTGTATCTGGTTTCGGTAGAATAATTTTATATTTGTATTTGGCGTGAATGAGATTTTTTAATACTTTTAATATTTTAATATATATATAAATAAAAGTTAAATTTTAAGATTAACTACAGTATTACATAACAGAAATATTTTATAAAAAGCGGGGTAATGTGGGCTATATTTAGTTTTAATTAGTTTTATACAAATGGCGAAAAAAAGGGGGTGGAAGCCATTCGTGAAAATGCAGGTATCTCCGGTTTGTGTGAAATTGTAACAAGAGGTATTAAACAATTATTAATAAATATGCCCTAAATTTTCTTTTCTTTGTAGCATTTTAAAGGGGGTTTAGACGCCATGACATTGGTACAAACTTCTATTTGAATATTCAAATTTGTCAGCTTTACATTAGACACCAATAAAGAAAGATTCCCTGAAAGTTCGGTTTTAAATTTTATACTTTTTCCATAATCAAAATTATGTGATAGATATTGATCAACATTGGAATGAGGATTCTAGATATGAGGTTTAGTATAATTATATATTGATTCTGATCTTTGTAAGGTGGCATAAAAGTGGTGCAAAACGATTTTGCGACGGGTATTCTTTTAGTGTATTTATGTATTTATTTTGTAAAAAAAACTTATAAAAGTACTACTTATGTAACGTACGAAGCTTGCCGACAAGAACTGTAATCAATTTCTGAAACTTTTAATTGGAAAGGTTACTGAGAATAATTATTTGAAAAAGACAAAATTTACGATTTATTTATTTCCTTGAGATGAATAAATAATAAAATAAAAAGAAATAGAAATTCTAGTCCGGACTTTCGTTTTATTTCTAATCGATATTGTTATTTTACGAGTTAGATGGTCTGTTGTAGTTGCGCCTATTGAACCGTACATCAAGTAAATAAAAAAGTTAACTAAGTCGTGAAACAACTCTTGGTTTAACTGATATTTAACTCATTTGCTTCAATTCTTTCTTATATTTCGCTGCTTAGTTGGAGTACAATAAACACTAATTTGCATGAATCAGCATCGCATAGGTTTCATCAGTTCTATTTAGAAGCATGTACTTCCAGGAGGTACCAGTTGAAGGTTGCCAACATCCATTGTGAAAACTGGTGCTATGAAACCCAGAGAATTCGAACGTGGTATGTTAGGGTCGTAAGTAATTAATGTTATCTACTTCTTCGTTTGACCAGATCGATTTGGTTCTTGGTGTTGGTTTGTGCCAATACTTTTTAGAATCAGGTACTTACAGAGTTACACCAGAAAGGTTGCTCACATCTAAAATAAAAGCGGTTTGATGAAACCGACATAATTTGTCACGTCTAGATCGTCAGTCGGCGCCGTTTTCCACTTCACGGAAGTAATCTTCCTCTGTCCGGTTAAATTTACTTGTTGGCATTGTTTTCCCCAGTTCTTCTAGAATCAGTTATTCACAGGATGCACCACGTGAAGGTTTCCAAGTTTGTCTATTTTCGCCATTATCTACTTCATGAACACCACCTAATTTTGACCAATTTGATTTTGGTATTGGCATAGGCTTTCTACAGTTTTCTTTTTTTCAGAATAAGCGACTCACAGGAGGGACTACAGGAAGGTTGCCAACATCCATAGTGAAAGTGGTGCTACGTAACCGAAAGGATTATAACATGCTACGTTCAGGTCGTGAGTTGGCGACATTATCCACTATATACACGCCATGATCCTTTAAGTTGTCCAATTCTGCTGTTTATGTTTCCATGATTCATATTTACTTGCCTACCCACAGGGTCGGTTTTCAGTGTAGAGAAAAGTAGACTCACCCGAAATAGCACTATGCATTGAAGTAAAATTAAATATTGTGCCAGTTTAGAAAGATTTCTCTTTCACTGACTGAGGACAGAACAAATGAAGTGTAGTATTAGAATAGATACTACACTGAGATCTTAGCCAAACTTTATTGAGTAGTTATATTTTCAACTGTTCTTCTGTCTATTATTTTTACATCGTACCACAAGTGGGGATAGATTCATTTGTATTTCAATACGTGATGAGTTATCGGTAGAAACGTTTGGAACAAAAATTTAAATTGCCTTAGTCTAGAAGGACTTCTCTTTCACTGACTGACGACAGAATGGACTAAATTAAGCATAAGAACAGATACTACACTTTGTTCCTCAGTTATACTTAAAATCAGGTACTTAACGAAGAAATCACACGAATGTTGCCAACAGCTATGATTGAAAGTAAAAAAACAAACAGTTAAGTAAAAAGTAATTCAAATACAAAAAATAATAGAGAAAAGAATTGCTGTACATTAAATGTTGAATTATATTATGTTATACATTAAAAATGATCGGTGCGCGCACGTGAGTGTCAATAATGTATGTGGTTCCTAACATCCTAAACTATTGAACTTATCATTATGAATTATTATTAACTTATTGTTAAATGATTAGAATCTGGCATATCGAGGTCGTCAGTCCGCGTTGTTGTCTGCTTCACCACAACCAACTTCTGTGAGGAAAATATTGTTTCTACTCACGTATAGAAGTTACACTTCCATTGTTTACAAGACTCAAATTGAATTATGCATACGACAATCGAAACGAATACTGAACTTAGCAGATTAGTGTTTTCCTTCTTTTAAGTTAGTAGATCTACTAATGTTCGATAACCTATTTCATCCTACGACTTGGCTCATTGAAAACGGGATGAAATATTTAATGATTGCGTGTATCAAATTATAATAAAAACTAACTTTACAGGCATTTCTATCACCAAGGGTACAGCCTCTGATATTCTAAATAGTTACACATCAAAGCATATTGTACAAAGTTACAATTATTAACAAAAAAAAAATCAATCAATTTTACACACTTACTCCTTATGGTAAATATTTATTTTGCTATGTTTACCAGTAAATATTAGAAGGTACATTTAGTTGAGATATATATGGCGGCTGTTTTGGGAGATTGGAACCGTTTCAGACACGAGTAATACGTGAGCACAGAGACATGTGTAACGAAGATGTGAGTAGGATTTACCCTGTTGTATTCTTGGAAAAGAGAAAGTCGATGATATCTCGCAAGACATAACGTCAGACATAACTAACATACACAAAAAGAAAAAGAGAGAGAGGGAGTCGATTAAAGTATCGTGATTCTTTGTAAAAGCGTCAATGTGGCAACATGAGCTTCAAAAGTAAACAATCTTTCAGCTACTGGACGATCATACGGTCGAATACATCATTTATTCTTTTAAAAACGGGCTGTTCGCATCAATTGCATTACAATTAATGTCAGAAATACGCCGTGGTCTTTGTTTCTGCTAACAACAATCTTTTTCAGTCAGCAGGATAAAAAGAGAACGTAGAAATATTAATTATTAAATACATTTCGGAGGTCATCATGATAATGTATTTTAGTTTTTTCATCGATACAAATAAAAACATTTATCAAGAAAAGAAAAATATCTATATAAGGAAGGAACATATGTATCGATTTCTGTAAGTATAAATGGTCTCACTGTATCCGTCACCTAAGCGGAATCTGTTGACCCATTAAAATATCAGAATTATCAAGCGTATTATTTCGTGTCTAATAACTTCTATAAAAATCAATTATAGTTTCAATATCTAAAATAATAAATTATATTTTTAGAGGTGTTATATATTATATTTCTATGTGCAGTTTTTAAAGAGATTTTTGGACATAAATATTAATATATATATATATATATATATATATATATATATATATATATATATATATATATATATATATATATATATATATATATACAGAGTGGGGCAGAGATGGCGGACGATTAACGATGATATGATTATTTGAGAAACGTCCGCTTTCTCTGCCCACCCTGACTATATATATATATATATATATATATATATATATATATATATATATGGAAAGAGAAAGACAGAGACGGAGACAGACCTAAGGCAAGAATATATTTAATTATTATTTACAATTTTTGGAATGATTTTCTAATTTTGGTTGTTGTTATAATCTTTCAGTTAACTTACCCAATACCTTCTTTATAAGTTTTCTGCCGAACTATGAGACTAACAATTGTAAATAATAATAATAATAATAATAATAATAATAATGATAATAATAATGATAATAATAATAATAATGATAATAATGATAATAATAATAATAATAATAATAATAATAATAATTATATTGTATGATGATGATGATGATTATATATAAATAAACAAAAAAAAGTTCGGTTCCAGTAACTATGACTTGATTACATTTGTAAAAAAAACAGATCTTGACGAAGAGTTTCGACAACACATAAACAATTATAATAAATAGTTATATTCCTGTGTGTTCTATAAGTTCGACTTGTCAGAATGAAAGTCAAAAACCATGTCCAAAACATCAGAAAAATACTTACATTATTACAGCATTTATGTATGTAGATTCAATTATGAACATAATATTGTGTTTACTCTGTGAACACTATATATACGTACACTTATATCTAATATATTCATCTATATTTAACGAATATTTTATAAACGTTTCCTCTTATATATAAAGTAGAGCCAGCTTGTCTTTCAGTGTTTGTGACTAAAAGTTTCTTACAACATCAACATTTTATTTCATTTGATGTTTATATGGATTTTCAATTGTTTTCATCGATTACATATTTAATCCTATCAATTTTTCCATTTTGCTTCATGATATTTCAGAAAATGAGGATCGCCTCATCCGAAACACTCATCAAAAACCGAATATTATTTCATAAGAGACATATTTCTTTATGCACCGTTCTCAAAGGCGGTTTAATTAGATAATCGACATAGATTTGACCAATTGTTACATTTCTTTAAAGTAAATACTGTCAATTTTAATTCGGCATAATGATAAGAATGTTCGGTAATAGACCGAGAGACCAGGGTTCACTCCTCGGTTGAGTCATACCAAAGACTAAAAAATGGTAATTGATGTCGCATTACTAAATACTCAGCATAACAAAGTAAGGATCACGGGTAAGTGGAGTAATCCTGGGAAAAGAGTGGCGTGCTCTCCTACACTTCGTTGCAGAAACTAATGAAAGGGAACCTCCTAGTCGCCCTCGACTATGGCCGACCACTTTACTTCTTTTAAAACGTAAATTCTATCGGTTATTGGTAACCGCATTGTAAAGAGTAACCCCAGCAGACAGCACTTGAATATTTTAAACTTGTTTATAACCTTCTATATTAATAACACTGCAGCGATTTAACTATTAACGCGGCGATTACGGATTCGATTAAACATGTTTACATTACTTCATAAAAATCCATTTATCGTTAATAATTATTCTTATTTACAAAAATATTATCATTACAACATTAGTTATAATTCTGTAGCAATTTCAATCGATTATAATTTCAAGACCAAATATTTTGAAATATTTAAATAAGTAACTAATGTCTGGCTAGAGTTGAAGTTATGTATAATTTATTTTAGTCCCAAAACTAAACAACACCATCAGTGATAGAATCGGTAACCAACCGTAGACATGCAGCAGCGTCAGCAGAGAACCGCAAACAATCAAAATATTCCGGTTTTCTAGACAGATTGGTGTTCCAACTGATTGCCGTGGAGACGAGTGGAGCGATAAGCCCGGCCATTCGCGACTTTCTAGACATCATTAGTCTGTTAATGATTCGCCAGATCGGGGACCATCGTGAATTAGCTTTGCTTTACGAGCGCCTCTCCATCGCCATTATTCGTAAAAACGCCTTAAGCTTACAGTAGGCCTTCCAAACCAGCAGGACATCCGATGACACATCCTGATTCTTCCAAATTTGTTTCGAAAACGGAATTTAATTATTGATTATAATTTGCATCCCAATTAATCAGTCGAACAATGACACCGGATATGACGGCAATTTTAATATTTCAAATATCTTTTCATGAGGAAACGTATTTCTTCTCAATTAAACTTAATGACTTTTATTAAGATAACATAAAAATACCATCAGTATTACTCGATTGTGGCACAATTCTCAAGAAAAAAACAAATATAAAAACAAAATAAAAATGGTTTGTGTTCCGAAGAATGACGTTTGTTTTGGCAGAATACGATAGGATCGCAGAGCAAAATCTACCTCGAAAAATTGATTCAATTAATTAGTTTAGAACCAAACGATAACGTTATTATTAAAAAAAAATCCAAATCATATTAAGAAAATAAATAGGTGCTTCTGAGGAATAGGTATACATAGATTTACAGTCGTGGCATAGTCGTGACGTAACAAGTTATGACGACGAACGGAGAAAGCCTAATCCAGTTCCAAACTTTCCCGAAGTCTACAAATAAATACATACGCCGAACCTTGTCAGACGACTATTTTTCAACCAATTAGAAAAATCAAGTTCCGACTTTCACATCATTATTTGGATACCTTCATCACTCCTAACAATTTATTCAATTAATAAGTTTGAGACCAAATCAAAACGTAATTAGTAAGTATAACTTTCCAGCAAAACACGTTCTTTTTCCATAGATTTTTACTCGTGACGTACTCGGGACATAGGCAGCTCCGACTACGTGTGGAAAAAGCGGAATCACGTTCCGACATCTCCCGAAATATACAAATAAAAAAAGGCGCTGTTACTTGCCAGACGACAATTTTTCAATTATTTAGAAAGATCAAGTTCCGACTTTTACGTAAGATATTTTATACTCTTTTTACTTTTGCAACTTTCATTTGCAATTTTTGGGATACCTTTTCATTTACCTTTACTAAAAGGGTTAAGGTTAAGTTTGCGTTAGTTTAGGGTAACGTTAGGGTTAGTGTAAAAAACAGTTCGGTTCGTATTGTGTCGAAGTACGAAAATAACATTAGAGAATAGACTTAAATACAATATAAAACTAACAGTTGTTTTCGATAAATAACTTCTTCACAAAAAGAATAATTATAAATTTTGTTTTTACGGTAAAATTCCTTAAAATTCGCCAGTATCGGAAGTTTCCGGTGAAACTCGTAATTGATGACGTAAGTACTAAAATTCTCTTGGATACCTGTTTCTAAAATGTACCTAAATATTTTACAGATTATGCTACACTGAAATTATATGCGGAAAAGCCGGACACATTTGTTTACCGTCGTCCGTAATCGAATTTGTGCGTGTGCGCGATTGTTTTTGTGTGTGCATATGTGTAGCTTGATAGAGATTAGGACGTTAAGCTAATGTACTTTTAGTGAGTTGCATATGTGTGCGGTTTATGTGGTTATGTATGTTTATTTTAGGCTAGTCAGATAGAATGTTGGTGTAGTGTGGGTGATGTCCCTTTTTTTACTAGTATGTGTTTATTCTCCCTCTTTTGCGAGATTATATTCTAGAATAGTCGTGATTGGAGAGACTAGTTTGCTGAAGAATTATTTCTTAATTTATTCTAATACTAATGGATTTTATATAAGTATATTCCTGTGTGTGGATTGTGTGTTCGCAAATATTATTTTAGATATAAGACTGTTTATAAGGGAAATATATATGTATGACCGTATAAATAAATATACATATATTTGTCTATGTACGGATATATATATATATACACATACATGTTTACATATATATATATATGTGTGTGTTCATATATAAGGTGATATACGCAGAACGAGAAAATCGTCCCATAGCTCGAATAATAGATTAGCTTGATCAAAATCTCGGCATCTCTCGGGAATTAAACGTGATCACGTATGCGAAATTAAGTAACAACCAAGAACTGAGAATACAACGGAGTCAACTTTCACGTAGTTAAAGTGTGACCTGTCGCAAACATTGCGAACACCGGTACATTTTTAGTCGTGTGGTAGCCTATCGACATACGATTACTGTATTATCATGTTTGTATACACCAAACTATTAAATACTACTCAACAGTGATATGCTATGGAATTTTACTTATTAATCAAGTGCCATGGGTTAATAATCCTGGGACGACAAGAAATTTCTTCTATACATCTATTAACCGAGCTCGCCGTTACAATATTGTGAGCTGTTTTTTAACTGTGACAATAAAGAGGAGCACTCACCATCAGGAAAAAGAATGAGGTGTTTCGCATGTTGTTTATGCAGATTTAAAAAGGGCTTCTCTTAATAGGTGCAGGTGTTTATGGTGGTCTGATTTGTATATGTCGATATCAGATGAAATAAATAAAGAGGACAGCTGGGAAGGGACAGAAGCGGTTTGGATTGGAGAGAGAAAGGCAGAGAAATTCGGTTGGAAATTGAATTACAGTCGACACTTTTTTGTTAAATTCTTTTAATTTTTCTTGCACAGTTAGTAAACAACCATGTCCGCCGTGGCGAAGAGAAGAGTCTGCCTTATTTTGAAATAATCAGGGTCGTGAAGTACGAGAGAGGTTTAGGTCGGATCATCTTCAGTTGATAGCCACCCGAAGATGAGTTTCATGAACAGTTTAAACAGCCAGTAAAGACGTCTCCTGACCGACAGGCTGTGGGTGCAATGTTGTTTAGTAACAACCACGTTCCTTCTCTCTTTTTGTTTGTTGTTCTCTTATATCACTGTAGTAGAAATGAAAGAATAGAGTCTTTCTCGTGTTTTCACGGAAAACAAACGCGTTTTGCTAGCGTCTGCTATCGAGGACAATAAGCGCCGTACCCGGTACCAAACGATTTTTTTTAATGAAAAGGCGTTCAATTTTCAATCACATAATTCCCATTTTCTCTAATCTTGTAGAGAATTAATGATAACAGAAAATAAACTTACGCATTCGTCCGGACGACGTTTCCACGAAAGAAGTCTTGAGGATTTAAGACAGCGTGACAATGGACACACGTTGCCCCGAACGGAAGATATAGTGGCGCCGTTCCAGCACAATAAGATTCCACCCGAGAATATCTCCACGGCGCAGTCAGATCAAGATACACGCCTCGGGCCACGATGATTTCAAAGTTATGATTGAGGATATATGATCATAAAGCCAGCTTCAGTTCCACGTGATTGTTAATTTAATTATGTGACAACTGGACAGAGGTGATGTAGTATACCCGTGCAGTCTAGTGAAGTGAGGTAGTCACAGAGACTGCCCTTCCCCATAAATATGCCAACGCATTGAATCGTTAATAAAATTCACATTTCTTTCTTTAATTAAGATATATTTGATTATTTTCAGTTATTAATGTTTAACAGTGTTTGTTTAATTTCCGTTAAATACACTTTGGTGATAGTCTCATCAGCAGGAGGTGTAATCATGGGCTTCATTCTCACTGGATCTTAACCCCTCAGATATTTATCTGTTGAGTTTTTCAAAGATGTCGTGCCCACCAAATTTTAGTCATTGAATACCCAACATATTTTCTTTTATCAGTCGTTAATGATATACGAAAACACATTTATCATCCTCTTATCAGTAAGCGATGTAAGGCTTAATTGATGTCACGGTTATCGGACCTTAACCCTATCACATTTTTATCAATGAAATTATATCAAAGATTATGTTTCTCAAACCAACTCCAAGATTATTCCTGAAATAAAGAGGAGCATCACAGCTCAGATTAATCGTGTCCATATGTGCTTGCAACAGAGAAGTGCGAATTTATATATCATTTTTGGAGGTGATGGTAGCTAAGTGGTTTACGACATGAACTGAAAACTTGGGTATGCCAAGTTTGGAGCTAGTTTGTTCAACAGAAACACTTTCATTTAGGATGTTGGAAACCTTAACGTGGTCACTTCTGTAAGTACCCGACGTATTTCTAGAAAGAATTTTAACTAGAAAAATATCAGGGAAACCAATGCCAACAAGAGAATCATCTGATTTATACGAAATGAATGAATGTATAATGGTTTTAAAATGGTAACCTAAACTGTCTATTGTATGTTTAGTAAAACTTTTCGGACACATTCTATGCAAAATTATTTGCTTTAGATTAGAATATGATTGACAAAAGATGTTAAGTTTGTTTGCGATTGCAAAGAAAATGATCCTACAAAAACGGGACCTACTTGTAACGTTGCAAATACGTTATGTTTTTTTTTCGGATATATCCGACGATGTTGCGAGGTTATTCTTACATTTTCCCGGCCGTTTCTCTTGGATATCTTCTTGTCTCAGGAGTTTAGTGATGCGGAGTTAAAGGAAGTTCGGTTAGAGATTTCGCAATCCTTATGGCACTATACACTTTGAAAAGGGTTTGAAACTCGATTAAAGAATCGTGTACACTTTGGCTTTAATGGAACCGTTAAATTTATATATTTCATTAGATTAATATAAAAATAATAAGCGACTTGTTGCTGCAGTCAAAAATAATGCGGCTCACATATCAATTTTGATATAATCTGTATCTGTTTTATGGAGTTTTGGGCTAATTTATCTGCTTTTTTTAATTACTATTGGCTTGGTTTCTAGGCCAATGTTACTTTCTTGGTGGGTTAACCAAACCATGATATTCCTCCCCTGTATTGAAGATGTGAGGATAGTTAAATCTCCTTTCCTCTAAGGTAACGAGGGAAGATAATGAATATTACAAACTGTTTTTCTAGTAATTCCTTTAGGAGATCAATTGACATGTTTAGTACTTGCATTTCAGTAGTACAGATAAAAGCGTTGTTTCGTACCCTTATATTCTTGTTGTTTATAAGAGCTGGTTGCTGCTCCTCTAACTTTATTCATATATCTAGACCAATCTGTATATATTGCTGTATATATACTATGCATTTATCTCGAAGTTTACAAAATTTGTACTGGTAAATGTATATACTAGGAATGTTAATCGAACAAATGTTTGATTCGACAACCAATGATTATGTAATACTACATGTATCTACCTCTCACGTGCGTTGATCAAAGACTTTGATTGGCTAACTAATCGGGCAATAATAGAAATGTACGAAATGATCTGTGGTTTTTGGCCAAATTAGTAGAGGTGGCCTGCAAGGGTATTTCTCTATATCACTAAACTCTTTACGAGGTCAAAATGAGAAAGTAATCGGCAACCGATTGAAAGACAAGAAAGCTAAAAGACTAAGAGGATCCTATTTCCAAATCAACTTTCCCTCCGGAACCTGAAGTTCTTTAACTAAGAATTAGCACTAGTTAGTTTCATCACCTGGATGGTACTGGAATGGTGTTTGAGTCTTAATACGACTTTCCTCCATGCTAATTCTTGTCAAGCACGAGCAACAGTATTCTTGTTTTGTACATTTTTTTTTTCACAAATCTTTTTCAGATCAATCTTTTTTATTGTTCATATCGAAGTTTCTTGATTGAGGATTGTCGACCAGAGAGACTAATTACGAAAATCCCTAACTGCTTTGAGCGGAGAAACTATTTTCAATCTGCAGACGTAGTTGTAGACATGTCACGTTACTTGTTAATATTTTAATTTCGCCTTTTTGTCTGTTATAACCCTCCATTTGTACAAAATGTGATCTATTTTATAATGTAATTTTGAAGCATGTCTTGTTTTTCTGACTTCACGCTATTTCATGCTAAGTATAGGATTTAAATATATTTTGATTTTATACAAACAATTATGGGGTCACAAATATTTGGCAAAATTGAATAAATACCTCCAACATTTTTACAGTTAATAAGTTTTGGCTAATAATAATAATAATAATAATAATAATAATAATAATAATAATAATAATAATAATAATAATAATCCCGGAGGAGCCCCAAGTGATCGTGAAGTGTCAAAGATGATAGAAAAAAACGAGGGGGGGGGAGGACAGCAATCTTTACTGGAAGGATGCGGAGAGTACTGGAACATTGCGAAGGTGTATTGTCAGGAAAATACCACGAAGACCACCGGTAGTTGAAACAGTGAAAAATCAATGGTAAACGGCTGTTGTATGAACTCAAAATGGTTTACAACGATTATGGACGTAGCGATGAGTTCTGGAAATGTGAGAACACTTGTTGTCACGAACATTCCAAAGAACACTATTTATTATTCACAGCGAGTAATCGCTGATGAAGATCTGTGTGAAAACTCTTCGTCGATAAATAATACAAAAATACCACCAACATACACCCACCTAAAGACACTCCATGCACTGGCATTAATATTTACTGACACCACAAACATCATCATTAAGTGTCAAGGAGGATGGATAGACGGAAGTAGAAGAACACAATACACATAATACTTGGAAGGTAGCGGAGAGTACTACAAACCTCTGCATGCACAATACTCCGTATTAGCGAAAAATCAATGGTAAAAGGCTTTTGCGATAACGCAACATTATTTGCAAGGGTGATAGAAAGAGGCGAAGAGTTACTTGCTGTTACTCAGACTCCAGTGGTCACCATTTTTTATTGCCAGTCAGAAAATAATAGAAGTTACTTATTTAAAATTAAAAGTCAATATTCAAACAGTTGAAAAACAACGGGGGCATACCCCAAAATTGGACTATCTTTCCTTTCATTACTTTTATTCGGTAACCTTTAAGATATTTGCACCATTTTTGAAACATTGTGTTTAGTCTGTTTTCCAATGTTTAGGGGGTCTTCTTTTAAAATTGGCATTTGTGTTTCTGTTTTTCTTTTACGACTAGCTCTGATCTTAAAATCGGTACCCTGCATCCATCTATAAAAATGGCGAAATATGAGAAATCATTGGTACACGGATGTTTCGATGACGCAAAACTATTTGTAACCGTTAACAAAAGAGGCGGACAGTGTTGGAGAGGCGTGTTGTTACTCAGAATCCAGTGAAACACATTTGTTATTGCCAGTGAGCAATGACTAATCGCCAATCGTGCGAACACCCCTAGTGAGTAAATGATAAATATTTATATTGGATATTCAACATGAATATTAAAACACTTGAGAGTGAACGAGGACTTCATACTTTACTGCAACTCTCTTTGCTGTTTACTAGTTTTTGCCATTTTAGTAAAGGTTCCAAATATATAGGTGGCATATACGGCATAATCACGTTGACACGGATTCTCGTTAGGTCACCAAAATTAAGCGACGTTGAGCCTGGTCAGTACTTAATGTGAGTCGATTTGGGAATACAAGGTGATGTATGAGCTCTCCGCTTATATCGGAATTGTTTCCAGTCGTCCTTGACTTCTCCTTTCCATTCGAAACATTAGTCGAAACTTCGTAAGAATAACAACCAAGATGGAAATTATAGTCTGAATAATTAAAGACTTAAGCTGTCTGGGATACTCGCTTCATCCCCTTCCGCTCAGAAGTCTACGATTACATTCCTTTCTCCCATACTTTTATTCCGCTCATCCAGTCCATCTGGGCATACAACTTCCTTTCACTTGTCTCAGATCATTATAACTTCATTTCAAAACAGAATAACTTCAAGAAGTTGTCTTAGAATAGGCGCCTCTCTTGAAAATAGGCATTCGAAATTCTAGCGTTTTTTTAACGACTGGCTCTGATTCGATTCAAAATCTGTATCCCTTACCCACAGATAAGAGCAGGTCGAAATATGAGATTTATTTTTTATTATGAACATTTCGCAGTTACACGAAAGGCAGGTGGTGCAGCTTATAAGTGACAAGAAATACGGGCAACTGTGTCTGTATGGGCGTTTATTTTTATCGTAATCAACAGAAGATAACAAAAATCACACGGCACGATGAACAACACCTGTGGATGATTTAGGGCATCATACACTATTTTGAGGCTCTATAATACAGTCATTACAATCCATACTATATTGTTGCTAGCTGTTAGTCTATAGGAAGATCTAACTGAAAACAAAGACCTATAAAATGATCAAACCCAACTTCAATCGAGTAAAATTTTATGATGAAACAATGCTGTATAATTTTGGTTATTCGGACTACACTTCTCATCTTGAGTGTTATCATCACAACGTTCCGGCCGCTGTAACCTCCAGTCTTCTTCATGTGTATCTCTTCGAACTCGGGAATATATATGTTGAACTCGGGAATCTGGACGGAATTTCGAACGGAACCCGTTATTTAATCCACGGCTGTAGCATGCTCTTGTACCGTCAGCCATGACTGGGAGAAATCTTCAGTATTTTACAAGGACCCGTGGCACAGTGGATATAGTACTAAGTTAAATTCATTTCTAAGTGATAGTCATCTGAAGGTTGAAGGTTCAATCCTCGATACGAAAAATTGCGAATTACTGAAGACTTCTCTCAGTAATGCCTGACCGAAACAAAAAACGCTACCCCTGTGTATTAAATAAAGGGTTCCGTTCGAAATTCCGATCAGATTCCCGAGTTCGACAGAAATATTCCCGAGTTCGAAGAGATACACCTGAGGAAGGTCGGAAGTTACAGCGGCCGAAACCTTGTGATGATAAAACTCAAGCTGAGAAATGAAATCCGAATAAACAAAATTATACAAATTATCAATCCTCATCTAAAAAATTCAGAAAAATGAAGTCAATACTTTTTTTTTGTATGATGGTGTTTTATTGTGAAGTTCCCGTTCGCGCCGGGAAACAATACAACAGACAACGTTCTACTGTAGTGATATCGAAAATAATTTCATTGCCCGAACAAATAATTTTCTGTTGTTGCTGTCGATTAATAACGAACGTAACCTTTCAAGTTGTACTCATCTCTCTCAAAAGTATGGTTTGATGATGATCTTTTAAGCTTTGATTATTTAAAATACAAACAGGTCTTCTTAAGCAATGCGTTCATCTCCAATTTCTTTTATTTAATTATTCCAGAATCAATCTAACCCAATTATTCAATATTTGCAACTGAAAACTCCTCAACGTGTCACACTATTTTTTTTATTAATAGGTTCAATATCAAAGAATTATAGAAATTAAAATATAAGGATTAATAACGAACTCTTGATGAGCATCTGAGTATAAGAATACCTCAGCAGATGAATATGATTATAGTGGATAACACATTGTGGAGAACAAGACCGATTATCTGTACTCCCTATGTAATATATGTACATGTACACGGCGTTACTTTTAAGACTTCGATTTCCTAGACGAATTGCACTATCAAGGCTTGCGAATAAGGTTAACCCTACAATTGATGAATTTATAATTTTATCAAGAGACATAATTAAAATTATGTAATCGTCGTGTGCAAAACTCGAACTCAAAGCTCCAGGTCAACAATAGGAAGTGGCTGACACAAGAGCAGGTTAATACGTTTTTAAAACAAAAACATAAAAAACTCATTTTTGTACTATTTGGACTACTATTCTAATCTTAGTTTTTATTTTTAAAACGTTTCGCCTATTGTAACCTTTGATCTTCCTTGAGTGCATCTTTTCAGAACTTTGGAACTTATACCAAACTGAACCTTTTGTTTCATCTACGTGATTCGATTGTTCAAGTTAACTCAACCATGACCGGAGAGAAGTGTTAATTATTATGTTATGTTATTTTATCATCGTCTGTAGTAAAATCTAGTCTCTTTAATTAAAAAGCAATTTTAACAATCGCTTAAATGGTCACTGTGAAAAGAACCAGACGACTGTAACTTCGACTGCTCGCTAATCAAAGTCTTTATTTATTGCAACAGAGGTCTACATGGACAATACTCATAGCCACCGAGAGTTAACAAGGCCAAGCAACTAACTTCTTGCCCCCCTCTGACGTCATTGTGGTTGGTTAACTTAATTTCGCACCTTCTTTCATTTCATAATTCACAAAGTTAAAATGCCTACTGCATGTGTTTGGATTTCCAAAAGAGAAAGAATTACGGACAAATATGGATAATGTTCTCTGTACTTTTGTAAATTAAATAAATGAAATAATAACGGCATATTTAATCAATATTTTGACACAAAAAATATTGATTAAACAATGCTTTATTCAATGATATCGTTAATTAACAAAATTAATTTTTTTTCGAGTTATACTGATTTTATTAACACGGAGTTTAGGGGTATTTTTCGTAATATATACGAAATAGTTAAAAACAAATTTTGTTATTTTAAAAATATACAGATCTTTATTTTCATTAAAAAACAATTCATGGATCTTTTTTTATATATAAAACTATACCTTTAGTAATGGTGTATTTTGTTTAAAAAAAATAATGGATTTATTATATTCCGTGATCATTAATTAATAAATACTGATAATTTCATTGAAATTGGTTGATTTCCTGGATTTTGATGGATTATTTAGTCGAAATGCCTTCTTATTATTACGACGGCTATTGTTTGACACGCAATGCAGTGACGTCATTTTCGAGCCAACAGGCCTGTAGTAACTCTGGAGGCCATGCAATACTACTATGAATTCGGGGGGCTTTAAAACTCATCCTTGCTAGATGTGTAGAATACGAAAATAACCAACATGTGTATAACAGTCAGAATAATCCAAATGCTACAAATTATCAACTCTCAGATCAAAATGAAAAAACGAAACAGAAACTCACTTTGCTTTTTAATTCATACAAATAGCTTCAATAAATAATTTTTCAACTGTATGGAAGCCCATAAATAACACGATCATAAAAATTCTTAATAAAAATGAAATTATGTAATTCTTTATTACTCAGTATGAAGACCAATTAAATGTTCCATATTGTACTTCTCCATAAAAATTACTAACTTTCACAAATGAAAAAAAAGTTAAGCAATTTTATCCCTAATTCAAAAAATATAATTCTGGAAAATACCTTTAGATAAAGGTATGCGCATAAGAATTATGATACAAATCAGACTGACAATGGCCTTGTTGCTGTCGGCCCGAGGTATGGTTCCGTTTAGTTTTAGGAAGACAAATCCGCAATACAGTATTCTGTGATTTGGAAAGAGGATCCTGTTGAATAAATGACTCACTCTCTTCTATCAGATCTGTGTCGAGTTTAGTCTTTTAAATACATAATATAGTTACTTAAAGGACACTCATTTATTTACATTACAACAATCGTGACAAGCCCTCACGTAAGAAAAACGACCAGCTTAACGGACATTTTGGTTGCTCAGTGTTTGATACAATAATAATATAACTAGACAAATGCATCGTTCAACGACGTGTAAAATACATTCTAACAACAGTTTTGCACCACTTTTATGCCCACTTACAAAGATCTAAATCAAGAAATAATAACACTAAACGTCATGTATAGAATCAATATTCAAAATTTGGTCAACCTCATGACATGATTTTTATTCTAGAAAATGTCTCCAATTCAAGACTTAAGCTTAAGGGGTCTTAGGAAGAAAACTCAGGTCAAAATATAAGGGTTGTCTAAATGGAATAAATGTCAGTCAAAAGATGAATAGCAATCAATGTATGAACTATGATTACTCATAGGGCGGTTTATGATAATTTTTGGTTGACATTGAATTTACATGTTACAATCTTCAATGTGAGAAGCTTTAATATTGGAAATTCTGTCCGCCCCGAGGCCTATGGATAAAGAAAAAAAATTTTTTCCGTTGTACTAGAAAAACGTTTAGTTACTGTGAATGTCTTACAAGGAGGAACCAGAGATTGGAACTTTTCAGGAAAATAGCGATAGAGTAGAGAGAGCTTAGCAATGTCTCTTCTGTGAGAAAGAACAGATCATCCTTTACTAGGTTTCGAATTCGCTTTTCTACTTTGTCAAGGCACGACATTGTGCTTTGAGTAGCACCTCATAAGATGTGGCGGCAGTATTTTATCTCAATTGTAGCTGTAACGGCATTCACTCAGGGGTGGTTCAGGTAGGTCCAAATGAGTTGACTACATCTCGCGTCAAGGCGGTCCACCCCCGCTGATTAGTAGTTAAGTCTTCGGCATATCGCAACCATTCCCGGTTCCAGCGACAAACACCAAAAACGCAGTGACAAGTCACCAACTCCATGTCCCTTCAATTTCCAATGTAAGTTTTTAGTTTGTCGCCTTTGTGCTATATCCATCCAGAGGATGTTATTAGGGCTACCAACTTGCGGATAAATTCTTCCTCGGGCGTCAAGGAACGTGACCAAACCAACGAAGTCTCCTTGTGATGCCGGTGGTGTTGCATCTTGTACAGATCGTGCGATTTGCACAGAAAGACGAATGCAATCTATTTTGACTATGGACGCATTTGCCTAGAAATAAATAGAGAATTGCATCCTGAATTTTCAGCTAAGTTCTGGAGAAGTAGAATGATACAACTACTTTTTTAGCGATCTTAACAACAGTTTTCTATTTTAGATTTGGAGATTATTCAATGGAATTTCTAGAAGATTAATTAAAAAACGTTGGTATGCGAAAATATGGATTCTTAATTGATAGTTGAACGAATAAGTAACTAAACAAATAACGATGTATTCGTTGGATTTTCTATATATCAAATAGTAAGTAAGACCTAGGAATGAGACAATACTAACGTGTGTTATTAGGATTTTATTAACTCATGTGCCCTTAGGTGTAATTTTATTTATCTAATACAGAGTGAGAATAACATTCCACCCACGGAATCATTAATAGAATTCAAAATATTACCTGCAATGCAACTATAATTGGTCCTAATAAACTTCAATCTATACCTGACTTGTTCAGCAAGCTTCATTTATGAATGTCTAACAGTCTTTTTTATCGCCATTCAATGATATGCGAGGGCACCTTGTTAATCGTCTGGTCAGTTTAAGGTTTTATCCTGAATAAGCTTCAGACTCACATAAGCCTCTCATATTTTTTTTATTTGTGGGCTTATCTCCGTCTCTATAACGCCTACCGCGTGCCCATCATGCTCTACAATAGCAACAGCTGGGGAATAACAAAAGCCATGCTTGACAAGCTGGATGCGTGCCACCGCAGACACCTCCGTTCCATCACAGGTCACTGCTGGCCGAAAAAACTTATCAGCAACAAGGCACTATACGAGCTGTGCAACGAAAACCCCCTCTCCACAAAGGTCGCTGAACAAAGATGGTCTATGTTAGGCCATGTCCTACGAATGGAGCATGACACTCCCGCAGAGAGGTCACTAAACTTTGCCGTTACTGGCTCGCAATCATACCAACCGCGACTAGGACAGCACTGCACAAATCTGCTGGACACACTACGTGCTGATCTCAAGCAGGCAAGACTAGGACCACTACGTACAGAGAAACAACTTCATTGCCTACGACAACTTGCGCATGACAAGGCCAGATGGCCTGGGCCTAGCATGGAAGACTGATTGCAGATACGGCATGTTATTGGACTACGGTAGCCGCAGAACACAGTTTTAATAATAATAATAAGTAATATCTCAAAGATATTGACTATCAAAACACTTTCCAGACTCGTTATGAACTGAAGAGGGCAATCACAGCTTGAATTAGGGCAATGCAAAAAAGGAGCGTGTCAGAGTTATTGACAATTTTGCACGTCGTATTCATATGTGATTATTATTGAAAGTTTATATAGTAAAGAACGTTAGAAAGACATTACTGAAACTTGGTAGACAAGTCAGGCATAAACTGAAAGTTTATTTGCAGTGGATATCGTTGGATTATAGCAGCAGCAGCAGCAGCTGTGGCGCGAAATTACTATCACGGAGTTAGTGTTAAGTTCTTGTTAAGAAGTTATGAGTAATTTTCACAAGCAAACGCAGAAGGAGAAGCGCATTATGACCTAGAAAATACATGAGCAGCGTCATCCACATCCCCAGGTAGGGGTACCTAAGGCTAAGGTAATTAGCAATAAACATTTCTGAGATAGAAGGTAAAGCCTGGGAGGGCAGACTTTTACAGAATGAATAGAACAATAGTTCACCAGCAAAAAGCGACTCTCGGACTGACTTGTATCAAAATTCCATGATAAAAAAATCGTTTCCAATGAATAATGTAAAATTTGATTGTTCGTCATAAATTGACCAACTTGTTTGTTGTTCAGTTATAAATGTGCGAAATCACTTTTTTTTCTTTATTTTCATTTAACGCACTTTTCAGTATCATATAATTACATCTATCGTGTCACACCATGAGTTCTATCTGGATTTTAATTTTCTAGAAACCTACTAGCAAGTAGAAATCTTCGATGGACCTACATAACATTTATATAGCGTATATTGTGTTGTTTGAAGATCTCAACTCGCGATTTCCGTTTGTCTTTATACAATTCATGAGGAACCCAATTTCTAGATAAGAGATTTTTCCAAGTTTTCGAACATGATGATGAAGAGTTGTATGATATGAAAAGAGCTTCATTGCCAATTGCTCACCAGATACTGTAGGGCTTACTTTAAATCATGCATGAAGATCTTTAACGAACTGAACTTATGATTCTGATCAATGTTCATTTTCAAATCAACTATAATTATCACGATGTCCGTTCCATTATACATTCGCAAATAACATTACATTCGCAATTAACATTAACATTCAGAGAATTAAAATCCGGATTGAACGTCTGTGATGACTTAAGATATTGTATATTCTATGCATATACACGAATTGTCACTGTGTTAATATTATTAAACTAGACTAATATTCAAGATATGCTTTGCTATAAGAGTATTTCATGAATAAATATTTGTATAATTATGAGTTTTTGAACGAAATTTCAAATTTCTTTTTTCTAGCTTGATTACAGTTTCCTCAAATTTATTTTGAATAGAATCATTCGAATGATATAGTTTATAGTTTGTATTTCCTCTTTTTTTAAATAAAAATAAAATTACATCATAATTACATTTAAAAAAATCATTGATAAACACTTTCTCTTGTTTGTTTGTTTTGTTCAGTTTTTGTCATTTATGACATTATAAAGGATCTCATCTCGGTGTATTTGACCTGTTCTAGTGGATCAGCGTATCCATGTTTGAAGTCTTCATCATCATCATCATCATCATCATCATCATCATCATCATCATCATCATCATCATCATCATCATCATCATCATCATCATCTTTATTGCGTTTAAATTGGCAAAGTGGGGAAAAACTAGAACCATTAAGAAAAATAAATATTATTAACAGTAAACTATACAGATTCATGTTAAAAGGATCGTGTAATTTCTATGTAGTACGGCTAGCGATCTACTATATATATGAAAAAGTAATTTACTGACGTACTACTATGATTTTATATGGATATTCTAGTAATATATCCAGATGAAAAAAGCGAGTACGAACACTGGCTAAGGATGTTTTCACTCAGTTGTGACGGAAATTGCACACTCGTATTATGTATATTCTACGGATACACTCAAGTTGTCGCTTTGTTCTATTAAACATTCGCGATTGGCATAGACCTTCAGAGAATTATAATCATGAGAGAAGTTATGTGATGAATTTTTTTATTGTATATTCTACGCATATACAGCAATTGTCTCTGTGATTGTATTATTAGACTGTCCTAATTGTCAAAAGAGGCAATACTATAAAGGTATTTAATAACCCAATGTTTGTATAGTTTTGAGTTTTTCATTAAAATCTCAACAGTTGGCTTTTCTGTTTTCTGTCTTTATACTAATGACCAATAATCTACATAAAATCTAAAAGTGTATTCTTATGTAAAATATATCGGGGAAGATAATGGAAGCATTCCCGAATATCTAAGTGCACTCTTAAGGGGTCTTCTTAAAACGCCAAATATATACTATTTTACGAGATTTAAATCATATGTATACAATTTTGTATGCCGAATATTTAAGTGTCCCTACCTATAAGTGACCCATCAGAACAGGATCTCTTTAATGCTTCAAATACATGTATCCAATTATCATGAAATTTAAGCATATGTATTAGAGACTTACTCAGAAAGTTTCAAACATTTCAGCATCTTCCAAGTATGTTATGGGGTCGAAAAAGGCGGAGTTGAGGCAGTAAAAACAAAAAAAGTAATATGGTGTTATGAGCATAGTGAAAACGTATATAATACTAATCCTCATTCAATTCCGAGCAACGTCGAGTCTCCCTGCTAGTAAATTTCATATAATAAATTAAATTACTGACGTAATACTATGATTGTATAACAGCATTTTAGTAATATATCTCGATAAGAAGTAAGTGCCAACACTGGCGAACTATCTGTTTGGTTATTTTTGACTGAGGTTGGACACTAGTATATTGTATCTAGTATAAATATATTATGCCTGTTTCATGAATCATTCGCAACTGACATTAAATTTCAGAGAATTAAAATCCGGATATAACTGATGGGATGACTTATTATCTTGTATATTCTACGCATCTACATTAATTGTCATTCTGCTGGTATTATTAGACTGGTCTGATTTTTAAAGATGCCTGACGATAAAAGTAATTGATGAATAAATGTTGCTATAGTTCTGCATTTCTCAACAAAATTCTAACAGCTGGCTTTTCAATTTTCTGGGTTTATGCCGATGGCCAAACATTTTTCTCAAATTGCCTTTTAAAAGAAACATTCAATGATATCGTTGATGTTTTGTATTTTATTTTTTTAACGAAAAAATAACATCGATATGAAATAAACACAAATCATTGATAAACAATGTTTATTTTTGGATTGTTTTTCTTTTTCTTTAGTGTTTTCCTTAGAAAAAGCATGCCATGACAAAAAATAGAACTATTAAAAACAAAATGAATGTCATTATTAACAGTAAATCATGCAGATTGATTTAATAAGCACGTATAATTTCCAAGACGTCTCACTAGTGATATCTTATATATATATATATATATATATATATATATATATATATATATATAACTCAATGTCTCTGTGTATGTGTGTATATGTGTGTGTGATGTTTGTGTTCCTTATAGAAAGTAACGTTAGAGAATCTACATAGACTTTAACAGTGTATTCTCATATATAATATATCGCGGAAGACAATGGAAATGTTTTTGAATCTTTAAATGCACTTCTAAAGGTCTTACTAGTATATGATCCCTTTACAACTCTGAATATAACTTATTTTAATTACATTTAAATCATAAATATAACATTTTATCTACCGAATACTACGCGTTCTCACTTCTAAGTGACTTATAAAGAACATTACTCCCTTAGAACTTAAAATACGTATTTTCGATTATATCAAATTTAAACCATATGTATAAGACTCAAATTTAGAGTGTTTCCCAATATTTCCGCTTCTTCTCGCTATATTAGGGCGGCAGTAAAAAAAGCGAAGTAATATGGTGTTATGAGCGTAGTGAAAATGCACATAGTAGTGCTCCGTATTACGATCCCGTTTAGTACTTTATATATGACAAATTAAATTATTGACGTAATACATTGATTTTATATGTACGTTTTAGAAATATATCTGGATAAAAAGCGATTGCGAACACTGGCAAAAGATGTTGTGGTCATTTTTAACGGACGTTGCACACTAGTATATTGTATATTCTACAGATGCACAACAGTTTTTCACTATGTCTGCTCCATTAAATATTTGAAATTACCATTACATGTAAGTAATTAAAATCCGAATAGAAGTTATAGGATGACTTAATATCTTGTATATTTTACGTATATACACAAATTGGCACAGTTACGGTATTATTAGTGTCCTGATTTTCGAAAAAGGTATCCCTATAAACGTATTTCATAAATCAATGTTTGTATACTTGTGAGTTTCTCAACGAGATTTTTCTTTTCTGGCTTTATGCTAATACCATTTTGTTTTAACTCAAAATCATTTTTAAAAGTAACATTCCACTTACATCGTTTATATTTCTTATTTTCTTCTTTTGAAATAAAAAGAAACAACTTCGTTATGAAATAATCTAAAAATTATTTATAAACGATGTAATTTAGTTTGATTTCGCCAATGGTGAGAAAAAAAATGGCTTTGTTGAAATATTTCGCCTACGTCAATGTTTCGTTAGGACAAAATTACAGGAGCGATTCAAAAGCGATTCAATTTAATAAAAGAACATATAAATACTTGAAGGCGGCTTAAATAACTCACGTAGAACAAAGAGACATATACAGACATGGATCACTCACATAAACCCATAGACAGAGACACGCAGACATACTTGTATTAAATTGACCCTTTTTTCTAAAAAAGCATAAATGTGGCACAGCTTTTTTTAATTTGAAAAAACCAGAGGGTGTTCCGTGGAATGTTACAAAAATATAGAAGGGACTACATTTAACTAATCTTATTTATTTTTACCTCGAAGATCAGTTATATAGATACGCACATATGCACATGTACGTATATATATATATATATATATATATATATATATATATATATATATATATATATATATATATATATATATATATATGTATATATATATATATGTATATATATATATATATATATATATATGTATATATATATGTATATATATATATATATGTATGTATATATATATGTATATATATATATATATATATATATATATATATATATATATATATATATATATATCTTAGCCGTCTGGAAAAGCGGGTGTAGGAACCATATGATATCAGGCTGGAAAGTAAGATCTCTGTTTATGAGGCTTGTGTTGAAACATTTTTGTTATATGCTTGTGAGACATGGACTACTTACGGAGCTTATATTCGTCTGGTAGATGATAGAGTGTTTCGATCCAAATTGCTTTAGACATTTGCTAAACATCCGTTGGGATAGTTGAGACATAGGTGTTTAAGAAAGCTGCTGTTCCAAACATTTAGTCTCATATACGTAAACACAAACTCTGTTGGGCTGGTCATTCTGTTCGTCTAACGGATGACAGACTGCTCATGCAGGTGATTTATGGGGAACTAACTGGGAATACTCGCCCATAGCACTAACTGCGAAAACCATTGAAAGATTGTCTCAAAGACGATTTGAAGGGCTTTGGAATTGATGTTGGAAGACGAGAAGGGATGGTTGTAGATAGGTCATTGTGGAGGAAGGTTATTTATGAAGGCAGCAGCTTTTTGAAAAGTATAGGACGGAATACCAGTAGATGAAAAGAGAATCAAGTATGAGAAAGGATGTGGTACTCCAACACATTGAGGAAATAAGGAACAGTTATTACACAAATATTTCTATTTATTAAACCTGTCACGTGTCGGCTTAGTAAATTACCAACGAGTGTATGTCCGGAAGAATAAAGCACACGCAAGAAGTGGCTTCAATTATTGCATACCACTAGATCATCACAACACTTTCCGCTTCTGTTGTATGATCTGTAAAATTCAAGAAGGCCTAAAGAGCGATATCCCTTACTCCTACAGAGAGAATTTACACTACATCGATATCTAGTATTTTGTCATGCTTGAAAACGAATGAACAGCCGCCATACAATTGTATATACGCACTTGTTTCTTTATCTTCGTTTTCGGATTTTTAATATGAAGTTTGATTCAAAATAGAGTTTAATAATTGACGGTATCTACTGAGGTATTTGTTGCGAAGACTTTTCTTAGTATTTTGTTTTGTTTTGTGGTGGAATTTAAGACTTTTGGGGGAAAGTCTATTGAATGAATTTTTGTAAGTCACGTAAACAAATTCTGAGTCGCAAAAATATGTTCTGAAGTGGGTGAGTGCTTATAATTTTATATTTTTATTGTATAGTCTGCAATAAACAGTGCCTTGAAACAGCTGTTTCCAAACATAATACATTTGTATATGCTCTATATTTGTAACTTAATTAAACATTTTTTAGACTCGTCAAAATCGTAATCTCTCTCACTTTCTCAATATCTATCTATCTATCTATCTATCTATCTATCTATCTATCTATCTATCTATCTATCTATCTATCTATAATTATTTTTTATAAATAAATATTTATTATCTACAGACATATATGTTTAATGTTAACTAACGATCATCAGGGTGGCTTATATAATTCTACCGCCGGTCGAACGATTTCTACCTTAGACCCGAGTAATTTCAATCGAATATATATATATATATATACATATATATATATATATATATATATATATATATATATATATATATATATATATATATATATATATATATATATATATATATATATATATATAGACACGTATAAGTGTCTGTATGATTGTAAGTCTATGTGTATACATTACATAACGACAAAGATAATAACTATTTAAAATTAAATTATAACAGAGATAAGAAAATTAAAGAAATTAAAATTATTTAAAAAATGGATAAAATTAAAATAATAATAAAAAATAATAATAAGGAGAGAGGGAGAGCGAAAGAAATGAAAAATAAAAATACAAAAAGAGAGAGACAGATAGAAGCGGGAGTAGATAGTTACTGTATAAAATAAGAGCGGGGGACGTCACACAATATAGAAGAAGAGAGGGTGATAGTAATAGACATAGACCTAGTGAAATAGGGGTGACTTGATAATTGAATTGCAAATTACGGTAGTAGAACAAATAACTCAATCTTAAAACGGAGAATATTTTAGAATATATGTTGTATGATTATAATAGATATGATCCAGACGTTGATTGACTTTAGTATAATAATAGGTAAGTTTAATCTGTTTAGTCCCAAGGGCACGGATTACGGGTTCGGCTCTGCTTTTTATACTCGTTATACATGAAATAGTAGGGTAGACTGAACTTCAAGCAAAAACCTGAGACGTAATTAATTAGTGTCGTGGAACGCATTTTCTTATGTAATCACAGTTTATCAAAGCACCAATGCCACTCGAGGATAAGGTAAATGAGTTGGTTAGGTGAGACCACGCCGTATGGATTGACAATGATGGTTGAGACTGAGCAATATTTGATTATTTAAGAGGACGGCTCAACAAGAATTTGCTAACATTTAACTTGAAAGCGACATTGTTGTAGTCAGCTCGGAAGCAGCCCTGAAATATTGTATTCTTCAGACGAGTAGTTCTTGGAAAGAAACTTTGCTCATGGAAGTTTCATTTAGTTATAAATACACAGAGGAAAAAAGAAAAATATTTATAGTGGTTGTAGCTAGACCCGTTTTTGTTGTGAATGATTTATAGGGGAAACCATAGATTGGATATCAGTCGAGCACTTATCATGAAAATAACGATGAAGTAGAAAAAGACGAGCAACCACTCTTCTGTAGGTAAGAGGCTGCAGGGAAGAAAAGCCGGTGTTGTACTCTGTCAAGGCAGGAAAGGTTATCCTGAGCAGCACCTCTCCAGATGTTGAAACTTTTCTTTACCAACAGCATCTCTAAAACGTACGCGTCATACTATGCGAGCCTAATCGCCGAGTTAACAGTCATGATTAGCTGGCCTCATCGGTTGGAGCGTTTGGATTTGAGATAAAGGTGAATCGTGTCCGGGGGTTCGAATCGTGTGACCGGCTGAAAAGTTATCTCCCACCTTTACATTTCGCAATGTATACGTATGTGATTAATAATTTGAAATGTTTATGATTAAATAATTAGTGATATCCTCTTTTCGGACAGTCCCTTTAAAAGAGAAATGGAATAATCTGTCTAAGCTTAGCTAAATGCGAGTTCCTGTCGACGTGATCTGTTGAACACTGTGAACGACGGTTTTCTATTTTGTCCGTTTGAAACAACATGAATAAGGGTTCTTTCTTTTCGTATGCATAGCTGTTGAAGCTGGCGTTATCGGTTGCAGAATTTAGATTAGAATTAAATGTTACTCGTGTCCGAGAGTGTGAATTGTGCAACCGGCTAAACTCGCACGGAATATTCCACAAGAGTTTAATGTATATGTATTTGGATAATAATTAAAAATAATTATTATTAAATAATTATTATATGGGTGAAATATATATATGTATGTAGATCTAAAATTAGTACGTAAATAAAGAAAATAAAGATATAGTCTATATCTTTAAAATATAACCTATCAAGAAAGCTCGATAGTTATAAGAATAAAAATTGTATAGAATACAATATCTATTAAATCATCAATTGAAATCAACAAGGGATTTATAAAGTAAATTATTTTATTAGTCCTACCTTAAATCATGGCTTTTCAAAGATTATATTTTATTGTCAGAAGGGTTTCAGACATTATGGTAAACTTTATTTTACCAACTTATCTGTTCAAATCCCCTCTTAAGATAATCTTTGAAAACCCATGGTTTAAGGAACAATAATAAAATAATTTTCTTTATAAATCCTTTTAAAAAACAATTGATGATTTAATAGATATTGTATTCTACACAATTTTAATACTCATTAATAATTTATTTATTATTTTCTATAAATAAATAAATATAAATAAAATTAATATATGTTAGATTCAAGTTCGGAAGGGACTGGATTTCAATAAATAAAGCCAATCTTAATATTTAGAAAATTATAGAGTTATAGATGTATTTCTATATTTATTATATCATTTATAATGATTGTAATGGTGTAAGTTGATCTACTTATTTAAGGAATAAATTGAATTACCCAGAGAGTTACATCTAAACGCCGTGACAACCATTGGTTGCAGTTATGCCCCAGAACCATGACGCTTACGTCTGTAACATACTTTTGTTAATACACTTGTGTTATCTATGTACTTGTCTTAATTATTACCGGCCTACAAAGCCACAACAAAAATATATACGCAAGACATCAAATTTATAATTTATAGTGTGTAGGTCTTCCTTCTTCACTCACCAAAACTCCTTTACCGTCACCGTCAATAAAGATATATCATTATATTTTCATATATCAATGTATAGCCATTCTTTTAAGCACAAAAGAAATACAATATTGCCACAAATATTTAACAGATTCTTTTAATACTTCTGTTGGTTTTTTTAACTCTTCTACTTGGCTGAAAAGTATATGTTCAATTTTATTTCATTTTATTTTATTTTAGTTTAGTTTATTGGAATACAGATCCGGTTTTGTAAAAAATGTGCAACTCCCTTTTCTGTTAATTTATCTTTGTGGTCACACAATTCCCGTCTGTTAATGTTGAAAATGTCTCAGAACATTTTAGAATGTGTCGTCTGTAATACTTTACCTCATTTATAAATTATATTAACTGCCTTAACGAATTTAATACAAGGACATTTTTATTGTTTCTATTTTATTCCTGTTTTCTCGAAACGGTGTCCAGGAAAATTCAATGAAGTTTCGAGGCATTTATTTTAAGATAGTTATCGTCTAAACGTTAACATTCTAGAGTACTTAAAAGACGGAGCCACTTGAAGATTGCCAACAACCTAAGTGAAAGTGTTTCTGTGAGTGTGTGTGTGTGGGTGATCACTACTCCTACTTAGAGCAGAACATACTTTTCTAATCTCTCTCTATGTTTTGAAACCGGTAATTCATTCATTTTCGTATGAGTCAGATAATTCTGTTGTAGTCATTGTTTCCCCCGATATCTTTCTAGTTAGAATTCTTTTTAGAAATAGATCGGGTACTTACAGGATGAGACCACGTGTGAAGATGCCACCATCCTGAGTGAAAGTGTTTGTGTGGTACGAACTGGATCGAACTTGTCACACACAGGTTGTCAGTCCGTGTCATGAACCACTTTGCCACCATTACCTCCTTGTTAACGATTAAAATGTCAATATACGAAAAGACGAAGGGGAATACACCTAATATTTCACCGATGAAGAGTTCAAATGCTTAGGTAAGCCTTACCAATCCAAACAGAAGGTGGGAAAAGGCGGGAAAATGAAAAATGGGATACAAATAGTTGTTTTGAGGATATATTATCCACAAATCGCTATTTGGTAGTAGGCTCGAATTGAAACCCTACGCAAAATTAACGAGGCTCTCGATAATGATGACGAACAATCATGTATGTTTGGGATTAGATATCTATCAGGAATTGCAACGAAATTAAATTTATTTTTGAACATATATTAGGGGGTTAACCATGGACAGTGAAATAATTCGGAGAACCTTAATGAGTTGAAATTCTGCTTTTGCAATTTTTATTATCTCAGGGCCTAATTTTCTTAGTTTAGCGTAGAACAGGTGAACGATGTGTAGTAATGAGATGCCTAATTGTATATTTAATCTCATCTTTGTGTATGGAAAAGTTTAGTTAATTTGGAAATTATTTTAAAATCCACGAATAGTAAATGGAATAATGATGTCTGAATATAAGAAAGTTTATTGCATAAAGAGGGCCGTTGTTTGAATGGAAAGTTTTGAGTGACCTCACAACGGAAGTCGACGAAACCCTGTGACTTCTGGACTTACCTTTTCTGTCATTTATCTAGCAGGAATTGAAGCGGATAATACGTGTCCAAGAGCTTGCATCCTACTGTGAGCGTTTGAGCACAATGTAGTTAAGTATGGCGAGACACTCTATCCGTCTATATATTTATCTGTCTTCCTCTCTATCACACGCAACTAACCTTATCTTTCTCAATTTTAACATGACTATTATTCTCTTCGTAATGAATTTTGTATACCTTAACATCGGTGTCCGAGTGGTTTTGTCAGCATACTACAACGAACCCGGCTACCTGACGGGTGTATAATGGTTCATAAGTAAAAGCGTAACAATTTAACCCTAAACAGATATTTGAAGTTCACCGTTATATCAAGATGAGATGAAAAGAAATTCAGGGATTGTTGGCATCTTAACATCTGATTGTATAAAAATCCATACGTCTGATGTGGCAATTTCTGTAACCATAATTGCTGTAGGATGTTTACATCCATTAATCTTTTAATATATCCAAATATTTGCGAAGATCTTTGCCAACTTTTCTGATGAATATGTTTTCTGGTTTTCTTTTTCTGAACATAATACCCTTTTTAAGACTTGAAATAATTTTTTAGTCGACTGATTTTCATAAATATCAACCATTTCTTAGGGGAGTGTTTCAACAACGTCTTTTGGTGGATGTTATTTTGCACGTTCTTAATATAGCCATACTATAATTAATTAGCGTATATTCATGCAAGAATATAGTTACAGCTAACGAGAATGCAGTATTGATTAGCATGCTACCCGGCAGCAATCCGTTGATTATAACCATAGCTGGCTCCGTATCGCCTGTTTCAGAAGCGTTATTTCTTGCGCAATAAATATACACGCTGTAACAAATAGACAGTTAACAGATGTACTTCTTGATTTGGTTTGCTTTGTTTTGTGTTGGCAGCATAGCAACAATATATGGGTTATTTAATGCCGAATCAATTGTACAATGGGATTCTATAGGTTGGATAATTATTTTATATTCTTAGATAACATTACTATAAGAATGTAATTTTACAGATAGAGTGGGAACAGTATTCTTAAAAAACATTACCCCTAGAAAACATTACTCTTTGGTATTGGTAATCTTCTTTGTTCTCAACACGATTGACCCTCAGCCACCGCTTTCTACTATCTATTTGGCAAGTAATTAAAAATGAGCAATAAGGTTTTAATTTTTAAAAGAATCAGATTGAAAAATACGGTTGGGGATGAATTTATAGATCACAGGGCATGACGTGACAAGCCGAATGATCAGATCGGGCCTCTGCACCTCCCGGCTAGCCGAAGTAAGTGTCAAAGTGAACGAATGGCTCGGCTACCAGAGTCCCGTCCTAAGGTAACACGGATCTCCTTCTCCCACGGCCATACATGTGGATCTGTTTTCAAAGGGTGGGGTAGGATACTCCTTTGCATGGGGTTGTTATTGGCGAATTCATGGCCCGCCTACAGGGCACGTTTAGTTCTTGTACGCAAAAAGAAATAGGTTGTTTCACATACTGACTTTGTAAGACGAAGATTGAAATGTTTTATGTCCAGATGCATGAATAGATACGTGCGTAGACGTGTATGTAGACCCCAAAATAATGCGAAAAATGAGAAGTTGTCTAGTTCCTCATCTGAACATATTTTGAGTTAATTGGTTGAGGGCAAGAATGCATAGAGTTCCTCATACAATATCTCGCAAAACCGGGTTATTATGTTAGCATTATTTGAAACTGGCAGGAAGATCCGACGTTGCACGGGATTAAATGAGGATCACTACTACGTACTTGTTCACTATACTCATAACAACATATTGCTTTCTTTGTTTTTACTACCCCCCCCCCCCCGGTCAGCTTGATAATATATAGGGAAGAAGCTGAAATGTAAAATAGTTTCTGAATTAGTGTTTTATACATATCGTTCAAATGTCAGAAAAATATGATATATGTATTTGAACTTTTACGAGGGTTCTGCCCCATGAGTCACATAGAGGTAGGAGCGTGTACATGTTCGACACATAGAAAGTACGGTAGATATTCGGTACAGCTTCCATTGTCTTTCCTAGATAATTTTATGCATATCATATGAATTTCATAAATAGATAATTTTATGCATATCATATGAATTTCATAAAAATAGACTATATTTGAAGTTTTAAAAGAGGTTTGACTCTCATAGCTTATTTTAGGTTAAGAGAGCACTTAGATATTACGGACCACTTCCATTGTCTAACACATAAATTTATTTACCTAGTATTGAAATTTAATAACAAAAGTATATATTTGAACTTTTAGTGGGTTAGGTCCTCGTAACTCTTTAGCAGGTGCACTTTGAGATTCGGGAAAACTTCCATTTTTATCCTTGGTAAATTTTACATGAGCATAGACTTTTAGATTTGATGTAGATTATCTAATATTCATTTCTATAAGGAACACGCTAACATCACACAAACACACACATACACATACATATATTTACACATACACACATATATATGGATTATTATTATTATTATCGTGACTTGTATAATTATTATTATTATTATTATTATTATTATAATTATTATTATCATTATTATTATCATTATTATTATTACAACCATCGCCGCTAGTAAGACTTGTATTATTAATTATGCCCCTTCTCATTTGTACTTTT
>OY744515.1:122070129-122272629 GCA_963556195.1 Sepiola atlantica
TTTTATGTTGAAGTTAAGTAGGGTTGGTGTGGGGTTAAGGTGGGGTATGTGGGTTGCTAAGGAGGTAGAGTCTACTATGTTTACAGTTGATAGATGTCTCTTGTTTTCTATTTAAGAGTTTGTTTTTGTCCTTAAAGCGGATAATTTCCAGTTTTTCATTTAAGCATAATCAACATGGAGAGTTTATTGATTTGCAGGTGCTGGATTTTTTCAAGATTTTCCACTTTATTATGGGAGTTTCTTTTTTCTTTTTTTCAATTATGACATATTTATCATTTAGTATATAAGATCAAAAAAATCATTTTCTCACTATAGGCATCAATATCCAAGCTTCGATCCTTCCCCAATGTAACCATGCTGATGACTGCTGTGAACCAAGTAAAGAGTGTCCATGGAATACTGTTATGTACGTATAAAAGTAATACTAATATATATATATATATATATATATATATATATATATATATATATCGTAGCAGTATAATAAATAAGACATTTGTGTTTCAGTTTCGAAACAAATAATTAGACTAAAAGAATAGATTCGCATTCTAGGATTGTTTAATAGTTAAGTGTTATGTCTCCACTGCCAGATTCTTTATCCTCAAAGTCGAGAATAAACACAAAAAGCTCGCCCTAAAACGTTGGTTTAGCTATAAAGTATTATAAAATGAAAACAAAAATGAATATACATATATTATAATGCTCTAGCCCTAATATCGAGCTCCCCCTATTACGATAGAGTCTAATATAAACTAATTATTCTACTAAACATATATATATATATTGTAGAAAATATGCTCATGGCAAGTAAGCAACCATACACATTTGTTTTAAATTCTCGTTGGATACAATAAGGCTTAATGCATGGATTTACATTCTAAGTTCGTTTAATAGTTTAGTGTCCACTCAAATTATTTACATAGGGACATCAGGAAACGGGACCAAACATGCCAACATGTGGGGCTGGTAGACCAACAAGATGAGGGGACAATTTTATCTTGCATGACAGAATGGCAACTTCTCCAAATATCACCGAACAACTGAAACACTACCGTGAACAAATTTCTAAACATCCACGTCAAGCAAATACGGTGAAGCTGGCCTATATGTTATTAGACACACTGTTGGTGAAACAAAGCGGTCGACAGGCTGTCGTGGGCCAAGGCACACACATACTGAACAAAAGAACAATAGAAAAAAGAACTTTGGAAGGACCAAAGTGGAAATCTTTGGGTCAAATAATCGGGCCGATGTGCGGCGATGGATTGTTAAAAGAGCTGCAACCTCTTGTATTATATCAACTATAAAGCGGCTGTGTTATGAACTGGGGAGCTTTTGCCAATGTTAAATTAGGGGTTTCACACTAGATGACTAGCAAATTGAATCAACCGGTTATCATAGCGATTAGGCGATTCCATCTGGAACACGATTCGTGGGTTAAAGATCTGCCCTCATGCAATGCATACTACTAAACTTTGCTAGAGATATAGTAAAGGCAAATAAAACAGTACGTTGTTTAACTGATGTCTTGACCGACGCAATCAGCGAAATAAATCTCATTGACTGGTGTCGGAAGAACGTGACCGAAATGTTAGAGGAAAAACACCCTACAATAATTTGAGTGTCGTCTTGATTTAATTTTTATATATGCCCTGCATTAAGTTTACTGAATAAAACCATTAAGGTATTTGTACTTGTTTCGTTAAAAATTCTTATTTTATGGTGAGAAATACGTCTTTGAGAGTAGCGGAATATTTTTTATCGGTAGTGTATATGTTTTAGTTTAAGATATACAGAAGTAATAACACATTTAGAGTGGGGACTGTGTAATTCTTCTTCTTTGGAATATCATCGACACACACAATTTAAAACAAAAATAAATTTTAATACCTTTTTATTGCTTAGATGATTGTTACGCTTTTCTATGCTTATTTAATGTAAGTAGTTCTGCTATCTCATAGACGGGCGGCCCTTATTTCTTCCGACCTATTGTAAGGATTGGGTGAAGGCAAGCTGTCAATCCTTACTCTTGCCATTGTTGAGTCGTCACAAATACCTCATACCCGGAAGAATAGCGATATTTAGCACAGGTTGGCCCTTATTTAACTAAGGAAATTGACAGCCTCTTTGAAGCACACATGAAAATGTTTTTAAGTGAAATATTGAAAAACCAACACATGGTGCAAATTTGAATGATAAATTATTTATTTAATTTTTTTGCAAGCTTTCGTTGTAAAACAACTTTGTAAGGCGATACTGTCCTTAAATACATTTTCATGTGTGCTTCAAAGATGTTGTCAATTTCCTGATTCAAAAAGCGCCAACCTGCCCTAAACATCGATCAAATATCAATTAATATAACGTCCCTTAAAACCTAACGTTTTTTCTTTACTCTACCGTGATTCGACCCCTGGGTGATAATACCATCGAAATGAAGAAGAAAAAAATAGAACAGTCTCGCCTGACAAAGTTGTTTTACAACGAAAGCTTAAACAAATTAAATAAATGATTTATCATTTAAATTTGCCCCATGTGTTGCTTTTTTAAAAGAAAATCAATTTAATGCATTTTCATGTGTGATTCAAAAATGTTGTCAATTTCGTTATATATATTCATATCATAAACATATTTTCCATATCATAGAGGCATTACTTATATATATATATATATATATATATATATATATATATATATATATTTATATATATACATGATCTGTAAGCAGAATCCAACACTTGACAAAAATAAAATGGGCAATAAGCACAAAAGTTGAGAATGCAAAAAGCCAACAGTTTATTAAGCAATAGTTAGAGTTATATCTTACAGTATATTTCAATGTAACCGCCGTCAGCGAACACGAGCATCTCAAGGCAAGCGTAAAATGACTCACACGCTCTGACGACCATATCCTTGTCTGTAGCGGTATACGCCTCTACGATGACAGTCTTTAAATAGTTAACCGTGTTGTTGGCGTGCTTAGTGGTCTAAACCCCGATCACTCACCAGAAGTAACAATCAAAGGAGTTGTATCCCTAACCAGCCACAGGTTCAGCGACCAGTGGTTACATCGGGGTAGATTGCTTAATTTTTTGTTAAATGTCGGATTTTGCTGCAACACACTGTATATATGTAATATTTAAAACACATAAAACAAAAATATTGTTCATGCATGAACAGAAATCTCTATATTTCAGAGATAATTTAGATAGTTTTTTTAGATTCATTTATATCTGGAAATTTCAGCATAAAAAAATAAATTCTTGTAGCTTACCAAAGTGTCTGTTCTATTAAAAAATATTCAAATAATTTGATAATTCAGTAAAATAATTTTCAATTATTATTTGAAAGTTTTAGGAAAATATAGCAGAAAAAACTGCTAAGTAATATTCAGTTCTAAGTGACAGTCTTCTGTAGGTTAAAAGTTAATCCTCAGTGCGGGCTAGACTATAAACACAATTATGAATTGCTTAACATTGTTGTGAGAATAACACACAAGATGATAGCAGTAATCTAAATAATACAAATTATCAATCCTCATCTAAAAATATCGGAAACATGTTAGTTCATTTTTACTAAACTTTTAAAATTTCGAAGGTTGAGTTACAATTGTTCTGTTCATATCATTCCTTATAGTAATGTTTTCACTATTTCTTGTGTAATTGTATTATTAACATTAAGAAAAATATTTTGTTATTGAGTCTTTTATATTTTTACTAATATCACTACACCAATAGTTCAGTTTCTTGAATATTTAATGTAAATTTGTATTTGCATGTTAGTTCGGTTAAAGAATTTAAGTCTTAATTTTGTTTTTCAGATATTTTAGAATGGGGGTGTAAACCAAATTATTTTTCTGCACAATACTTTGATCTATTTGTAGTTGTTTCCGTTTTTACTATTAAATATATAAGCATTTATGTATACACTATTTCTTGGCGCCTTGTTACACATATTTATATGTTCATTAGAAATTTCTCTATTAGAATATATACTAGATAATTTGTTTCTATGGATTTGAGAATATGTTTAATTATTGATGGTGGGTGAATTGAGATTGGATGAGGTTCACATTTTCCTTAAATGCATTGTTTTTAGTCCTATTTTCTCATTTCACTAGGTGTATTTTTTTATTCTGTAATATTTAGCTTTTGTTGTATATTTAACGTTTTTTCCCCTAATATGAATATATGAGTGAAAGACCCGACTTTTTCCGCTCGATAACATCGACATGCATGTATAACGGGTTTTTGTACATGTCTGTATAAGTATAAATAATTATATATATATATATTATTTCATAGATCTTCATGATATATTTATTTTATTTTTACTATTTTCTAAACTAGAAGTACATTATTTAGTGATGATAAGGTGCACATACATACACACATATCTACCTACACACATACATCATGTACAGATATTCCCTCTGTCTTCTTCTTCATCTTCCTTCCGTTATCAGCGTCCCCTACACACTGTGCTTCAACTTCTTTTTCTATTTTTATTATATTTTCTTATTTATAAGCTCAAGATGGAATATTTCACTTGCAGCTGTTTTTCTTCTCCGTATCGATTATCGATCATCACGTTAAATAAAAAGAATGAATACATCTAAGTTTATGCGAAAGATCAGGTGGCATTGGTCGAACGATAGATCGATTACCAGTTCGATTTTCAAAATCATCTTACGATTTTCCATTAATGCGCATGTGCATATTAATTACTGCCAACTTCACGCACACAAACAAACAAATATGAAATATGAATACATTTGCGTTTATTTCTTACTGGTGGATATACGCAGCGTTGGCTGGCTTAAAAAAAGAGTTATATATATATATATATATATATATATATATATATATATATATATATATATATATTATTATTATTATTATTATTATTATTATTAAAATATTCACAAAACATCTGGTTATTTCCAGTTTGCGACACCACCAAAACAAAACTTCTCTTCTTTTACCATCAATGATATTATCTCTGTTTGGCCCTAGTTAACATGAAGAGCGATCTCCTAAGTGAAGACCCTTGTTTTGATATGATCCTAGGACTAAGTTTCACTTTAGCTGTTATATTGAAGACTTACATCACGGCAAGCTAAGGTCGCTGAAAAAATGGTTGGATCATTCGACCGTTCCAGAAAATACCTCACTCATGACACAATCCTCTACATGTATAAGTGCTAGACACGTCTTAAGATAGAGTACTGTCTTCATATCTTGTGACGTGCCGATCAGAGCACCCTTTCTAGCATTGACAGTACAATCTAGTGGGGGTAATATATTTTGTTCGCTATAGAAACTTTTTCACAGAAAAGAACATTGCTAGTCTTTCTTCACTTATTCGTTATTTCCATGGAAAATCTTCGACTGAGCTCTAATATCTGGTCCCGCCTTGTAAGACATTCACATCAAGAACATCTAACATTTCTCTTTTGTTAAACCTAAAACCAAACAGAATTTTCCTCTACATATCTAACACCAAACGGAATATAGATAAACGCAATTTATTTCTTCTAAGTTGTTCAAATCTATGGAACGCATTACCACGGAGGTATTTTCCGTCTGACTACAACATGGTTGTCTTTAAACCGAATGTCAACAAGTATTTGTCAAGCCGTACTTTTAAGTAATCAAATTCTGTCCATTCCATCTATCGTTTTTAAACTTTTACTTCAACTGACGATCCATCCATCCCATTAACCTTTATCATTGAGTGGCTTTTGGCCTTGGTAAGCATTAACTCATCAGTAAAAATAGTTAAGTTCTTTCTATCGAATTTGAATCTATAACAGATCTGGCATCACCAGCTAGTATCAAGTCGATGCAGATAACAAAAAACGGATGTTCGATGTAGGTACATATTTCTAGCAGGGCATAGGCTCACAAGGCCACTTGAACCGGGAGTAGTTAATAGGATTGGAAAACAATGTAGGGTGAGTAATTGTGCAAAAACATTGTAAAACTAGATTTCTGGGATATCGGTGTGTTAAATGCGAAAAGCTTGTTCAAGGTGTCCGAGTCAGTCTAGTGTCTTGGGTGGGACACATCTCTCGGATGCTGGGAAAAATAACATGATACTAATTCAGAAGATACGAGGTTCATAACAGACATCAATCTCACAAAAGGGAAATGAGGCAATTAGTTAAGCGCGATTATATTAAGCTATTAAGCAGTCTCACGTGTCAGATCGGTGCATAGTATATTACCCAGGCATTCAGGTTAGTATCAGCTTTTATGTCATCTACACCGTACATACATCCCGGGGCTTCGATATATCCAAGTTGGTACATGTTATAGAATAGTTAACCTTTTGCTTCTCAAGTAAATGTAACTGTTACTTACAATATAACATGTTGTAAGGCTCAAATCAACTGGGAACGAAAGCCTTGGAAATATATTACTTTTTACAGTGAGCTTGAATTTGGGGATTAATTTTCTCTTAATAAAGAAAATATACAATTATATATTTTTTTCCCCATTTTACTTCAGTTGAAGTTCTCAGAAATCAAGTGGCCCTTTCCTTGGTTAACACCTGATTTCTATATGATATATATAGATATCCGAATATTCTATTTAAGTTTCCTTTTACCTCCTGAACGTTGAGTTAGTAAAGAAGTGAAGCACATTAATTTTCATATCCCCAATTTAACAGTTTACTATGTTATAGTATATCTTTCAGTGGCCATTCTTACTAGATTCTATGTCAATAATTAATCTAGTCTGTTTATATACTATTTAGTGCTTTTATTAAGCGTAACATCACTAAATGAAGGTTCACTGCTTCTTCGTATAGGCCAGTGTATTGCCGAGAGAAATCTTATTTGGGCTTCGAATATTATGTTATTTCAAATAATTAGTTATAAATTACTTGTAGGTTGAAGTATCCTAATGTCAATTTGTCCTCCAAAAACGTGTACAGATAGATTAAAACACTAATGAATAGAATACTATATAGTTACTATGACAATATAGATCATATTTATTTATTTAGTAATTGAATTCGTCTAACAAAATACAAGCTCAATATTATGCAATTACATAGACTTTATAGAAATATTTATTTCATTATTTTACAATCATGCATACCAAAGCAAGTTATCAAATAAAAAATGTTTAAAAACATTCGCATAATAAACACAAAATTAAGGTAGTTTATCATGAAAACAAATTGTTTTCGTCAGAATCCTGGAGCAAAATGCAAACGGAGAAAATTGAGGTTCGATACGTGGGAGATATATGATCTAAAAATAGAGAAATAAGAACCTGTTCATCTTTCAGTTCAAAAGAAGATATACATATATATATATATACACGGTGACTAAAAAAAAAACGGGCCCCGTGTACACTTTATGTGATATCTCCTTTATTTATTCACCGATTGTCCTTATTTTACAGGACATGGCAGAAACAGCGACCGTGAGTACACCAAGACCTCAGTGGGAGCTGGGACAAAGAATACACTGTGTTAAATTTTACTACAAGACAGGCTCGTTTAAGAAAACCCAGGACAGTTTCATGCATCAGTTCGGATGTGAAAAGGCTCCACCCAAAAGCAGAATTCAGAAGTGGATGGACCACTTCGAGATGTATGGAACCGTGGAGAACTTCAACGCTGCCAGTGAGAACCGTCCAAGCCACGCGGCACGTCCCAAGAAGCGAACAGCCGAGCTGGTCGAAAGTGTGAGAGAGGCTCTCCAGGAGAGTCCAAAACGCTCTGTGCGTAAGCGAAGTCAGTTCCTCGGTATCTCCCGTGAGACTTGCAGGAGAGTGCTGGTGAACAATATCAGGGCTTACCTATACAGAATACAGACGTATAGAAATGCTGTGTGTATATTTATATATACAGGGTGACTAAAAAAAACGGGCCCCGTGTACACTTTATGTGATATCTCCTTTATTTATTCACCGATTGCCCTTATTTTACAGGACATGGCAGAATCAACGACCGTGAGTACACCTAGACCTCACTGGGAGCTGGGACAAAAATACACTGTGTTAAATTTTACTACAAGACAGGCTCGTTTAAGAAAACCCATGACAATTTCATGCATCAGTTCGAATGTGAAAAGGCTTTACCCAAAAGCAGAATTCAGAACTGGGTGAACCACTTCGAGAAGTATGGGACCGTGGAGAACTTCAACGCTGCCAGTGAGAACCGTCCAAGCCACGCGGCACGTCCCAAGAAGCGGATAGCCGAGCTGGTCGAAACCCATACAGAATACAGACGCTGCAGACCCTTAGAGCCTCAGATAAGAAGCAGAGGAGCGCTATGGCAGTCACGATGCTCGATAAGATCGAGGAGACACCAGGTTTCCTTAACCTCCTTTGGACCTCAGATGAAGTCCACTTCCATCTTGACGGAAAGGCGAACTCCAAGACAAATGTCTTCTGGGGGTCCTCCAGACCCAATGAAGTAGCCACCAAGCCCCTGCACTCTCCTAATTGCACGTGGGCTGCAATCTCGGTCAGAGGCATCATCGGACCAATCTTCATCGAAGAATCTGGCGCAGCAGTGACAGTCACCAAGGAGCGGTATGTGGAGGTCCTCAAAACCTTCAAGAGTGAGCTTCATACCCTCTACCCGTCGCTCATGAGCAAGTTCTGGTTCCATCAAGACGGAGCAAGTTCTCACACCTCAAACCTGTCATGAGATTGGCTGAAAGAGAACTTCGGAGGCCGAGTGATCAGTCTCAAGACTAATTTTGAGTGGCCACCCGATAGCCCGGACATAAGCCCCCAGATTATTTCCTTTGGGGCTATCTTAAGGACAGAATCTACGCAAGGAAACCCAGAACCATCACGGAACTCAAGGAAGCCATTAAGGAGGAGATGAGAGCCATTCCCAATTCAGTCTGTAAGAACGTCATGGACAACTTCGTTCTGCGCATCAAGAAATGCACGGAGCTAAAAGGAGTCCATGTAGAACACATGCTGTAGTACGGAGAAACACAGGCCAAATACCCTAGTGTTTTGATATGATGTTGTAAATATAATAAACAAAATTCATTTCATTCGGACGAGACACTAAGAAACGGGGCCTAATTAGAGTTGGGGCCCGTTTTGGGGGGGTCACCCTGTATATATATATATATATATATATATATATATATATATATATATAAATATGTATGTATATATATGTATATATAAGGACAATATATGTAGTAGTATATACTATCAGTGCCTTTTAATTAGCAGTCGTTTTAAAAGATTCAGTTCGATGATTGTCAATCAGTAACAACAGAACATATATAAGTAAGCCAGGTTCATTTTATATTCCAATAACCATAATACTTCGATTTTTTTATTTCTTACTTTTTATTTGATATTTTTTTTTATTTTTAGTTTTGAACTTTCCAAAAAAAACATAACATTTCTGTGAGATGAATATTTACGGTCCGTTTCTTTTGGAGCCAAAGTAGTTTATATAAATATAGTCTCTGCAACACAAAAACAGAAAAATCCACAAAAACAACTTTTACATTGAAATATCTTGAAAAAAACCGACAGCACACAATGAAAACACAGACAAAAAGAAAAGAGCAAACTCGCACGTGGGGAAAAACTTGCTATGAAGCCAATTTGCATTTTTACACTTCAGAGCTAGCACACCCTAGAAAGTGTGCAGTCATATTTCTTGGAGTAGTTTATTAATTCTCTCATGTATTTATAAAAATACGAACTCAATTTAATGTTATTTTTTACTCATCTGAAGTTTCATCATTTAGCTTACAAATGATGATGGACAATTAATTGTATTACTTCACTTAAGTGAAGTAATCAGGGCAATGAATTTAAACGGTTTATAAATAAATACTAAATATTATCCACCCAAAAAACGAAGTATAAAAATGTTAGCAATGCTTGAATAGGTGGCTAAATATATCTAACTCCTAACCAGTGAAGTTAAAATAGATCAGCTCTGCCCTTTTGTTTTGTATTCAAATGAGTTACATTTATTTCTTGCACTGCATATATTGCAGTGAGGATGGTCACGTCGAGAAGACAGGCACTTTGTAACCCGTAGGATTCAATAATCGCAGGAAAAGTGTTAGATTTAGGGTTAGGGTTAGGGTTAGGGATTAAGGGTAGGGTTAGGGTTAACCTAATAAGCGAAACTTGATGGAAATAATTGTGTACCGCGCAATAAATATATAATTTAACATATTGATATATATTTGTATATGTATGCATGTATATATATATATATATATATATATATATATATATATATATATATATATTATAATATAAAATGAAGTAATAAAATAAGGTGTTAATCAAATTTTATTGGAATTAAAAGTTCAAGCAAAGTATCTTAAAGTCCTTAGCTTATGAGTTTTCAAAGATTTCAGTTTTTATCCGGATGTTTCACTAATTATAAGATATTAGTTGACGCTTATATCTTTTGTTGGATTGCTGAATATATATATATATATATATATATATATATATATATATATATATATATATATATATAGTCAGTCGGGAAGCAGCTCCGGGGTGCTGTGTTAAACAGACAGGCAGTTTTAGAAATAAATTTTTTCTCATGGAAGTTCCGCTGAGTTCTTAGTACATAGAGGGAGAAAAAAATTAATAGACAGTGGTTATAGTAAGACACATTTCTTTTGTGAAGTTTTTACAGGGTACACCATAGATTGAAAGTTAGTCGAGCATCTGTCATCAAACTAATGGTAGAGTAAAGAAAGACTAACAATGTCTCTTCTGTGAGAAAGAGGCTGTAGGGTCGAGAGAGGACATCGCCTCTAGATTCGGAGTCGGTTTTATACTCAGTCAAGGCGGAAACGGATGCTCTGAGTACTCCATCTTAGGATATATTTGACTCTTATTGCGTCAGGGGTGAGATACATAGAATGATGCAACCATTTTCCCAGAGATCTTGGCAATGGATTGGATGTAAGTCTTCCATTCTAGGTCTTCAGTTAATGTTAGTCTTAAAGGATAATCAAAGCAGCGAGCTTTTTCAATTGGGGCAAAGTAGGATAATAGCCTTCGTAGTGAAAGAGAGATTCTTAGTTTTAGGCGTATAAAAGGTAACCAGCATCTTTTTTTCACTATTTGACGCCGTCTCTAAGTCGAAAGAAAGAGAATCAGAAAGATCCTGATCATTAATTCTCTTCAAAGTGTTACAATAGATGGTTGTGTGATCTGCATAAATGTCGTCGAATGATCTTAGAATGTGATTAGGGAGATCATTAATAAAGATCAGAAAGGGTGATAGGCCCAGAATGGATCGCTGAGATACGCAAGAGTTTATACTATGAGGGGCCCATTTATTACGTCTGATTAAGAAATACATAGAAACACGTAATAGTAATAAAATTATCACTTGTAAAATAGTAACAATAATATAATGCTATCTAACACGAAATATCAACTAAGATTTCAACAATAACTAAATGTTTAAACGTTTTTTTTCTGCGAAACTATCGCAAAAGACATCCCTTACTTTCTACAACTGTAAAGCGAAAAATACTCCGACTTAGTGTTATAATTTATTTCGTAAACGGAAGTTTATCTAAAAAATGTAAAGAATATGTACACTATTAATTCTATCTTTGTTCGACGCATTACGTTCATATTTACTTGAACATTCGTGAAGTTTTCAATATTGTCATTTGATCTGTTCACCTTGACTCGTATCCTATGGCGTTTTATACCAAAGTGTATTGTCAGCGTCGTCAAAACTCAACTCATATATATATATATATATATATATATATATATATATATATATATATATATATATATATATATATATATACATATATATTTCAGTTATTGTATTAGTTTGCTTCTAACATTATTTAAGGGATCATCAGTTGTTTACCATGAAAAACTGTTTCGGGAATTTAAAAACAAGACAGTATTTAATTTCATGGCTTCCCAGCAGAGTTGATCAGACACCACTTCCCTTAAAAGACAAAAACATAAACGTTCCGTATACTAAACTTAAGTTTTGTTCCGTATAAATGTTTTGCCAACTTATATTAGTTATTAAAAAAATAGATAAAAAAAGTCCTCCTTACCTGTGTTGTTCGTCTGTCTAATAAAATTTATCTGCTACTTACAAAAATGTTGATGCATTTTAAAGTGTGTAGACGAATATTAAAAAAATTTACAAATTATATATATATACATATATATACTTTTAGTCCTTTTTCCCTCCCTCCTCCTCCTCCTACTCCTTTTTTGTTCAATTCCTTGACATCAATTTCAAATAAATATTAAATCCCTCTCAGAGCCTTCATAAGCTTAACTGCCGATTTTTATCTTATTTTCTTTTTTAACTCACACGCCTCTAACCGGCGTTCATAAGCCAACTGTCCATCCTTTCTCTCTTTTTTTTTTTTTAAACTCACATCGTCTCCACTCGGCGTTATAAGCGAACTGTCGATTTTTTCTCTTTCTTCTTCTTCTTTTTTAACTTTTTCAACATTTCTTCCCTTCTTCATCCCTTTCTATTGTCTATTAAACGTAACTATTTTTTTATATAATTAGTATATGTGTCATATATACGATAATACATATTCTACATTATTCATATTATATTTAGATAGCTTTGGATTTGTTCTATCAATCTATTTTGATTAATTTGATAAGACTTAAAAGCATCAGAGTGGCGGGTAATTGCCTTATTTAATTGTCTAAATATGTTATTCTGATCGCCACCTTGTTTAATCATTCTTATTATTAGGTCAGAAATTGGGGGCATAAAATCTACCAATTTTAAGGTAACACGAGCAATCCTCAGAAATTCAGACATAATACTCCCGTAAAATATATACACAGGGCAGGTACTATTTTTATGTGGCATCCGTACTATACGAAAAGGAAATGAATTTCTTTCATCAAACAGTTTATAGATAAATATTTTATCTTCAATTTTTATATCCAAATTTTTTCGTTATTGCTTTTCTTGAGGGCTATTGAGAGAATGAATGCTTATTTAATTATATATCGCTACTTTAGCAGTGATTGGGATATTCCCCTATTTAAATGCATTTTACTGCATCCTCCCCCTCTTTCTAAATTTGAAAAAAACTGGATTTATGGTGTTGTACAATCGAACTCATATATATATATATATATATATATATATATATATTTATATATATACACAATTAAAAAAATTAGATTCATCGCGTTTTGCAATCGTACTCATATATATATATATATATATATATATATATATATATATATTCGATACAAGTTCGATTGCAACACGCGATAAATTCAAGTTTTTAAATTGTGAGATTAGACTTCACAAAGACGAATCTTCCATATGAAATTTGACGGTAAAAGCTTATTTCAATTAAAAACACATATTTGGCAAATACCTTTAATTTTACAAAATAATTTTGTTTATGTAAGCGTTATGAAATGCAAACTTTTTTCCGCAATTTTGAAAATGTCGTTTATCGCTTTTTGCATGCAAAAATTATATATATATATATATATATATATATATATATATATATATATATATATATATATATATATAATCAATACAAAGTTAATGATCTGTGCATAGGATTTGCAGTAGATTTAGTATATCGAATACAAATATTGGCAGACGTAAACCTCATGGCGGATAACCTACACACTGATGCAATTTTTTCAGGCAAGAAGATCTAGGGAAATTCCAGAAGTGTCCTTTTGATGTATGCCCATGTGTATCTTGTTGACACAGTGTTTTATTGATTATCAGAACGTTTCACTTTAATATATACAACATCCATACGTTTGGAAGAAATGACGCGTGATGATTTTACGACTATTCTGTTAAATGGATGACGGCTATAGATGAGTCGGCGTCAGCGATTTACAGACAACATGGATGAATGCGAAGTGACATTGTTCACATGTGTGTGTGTGTCTGCATGTGTGGGGGTGGTGGGTGAAATGTAGATTGATGGAAATACAATATATGGAAGCGAACTTATATAGGCACACAATGTCACCAATTGATATGTCCATGTAGAGTAAGATAACATGTTAAATAAAGTTTACATGGATATATATATATATATATATATATATATATATATATATATATATATATATATATATGAGCGCGGAAATATATGTTTAGCACATACTTTCTATAATTTAGGCATACCGACCTCTTCCAATTGAGAGCTCGATGAGTGTCAATTGATATGTTTTAGCATATACCTTTTATTCTATATGTAAATAAAGAATATTTTATTACATTCAGAAGACCAATATTTTATTTATCTTACGAAACATTTTTTTCTCAAAACAATCTATTTTGGAACAATTTTACGGTTCAGTTTCGATTAGCAGTGGACCAACAAACATTATGATGTCAATATCGGATCTTTCCTGTCCGAACTCATCGGGAAGATAAAAAATGTTTTCAATACGTAAAAACTTTACATTACGATGTGACAAAAACAAAAGACCGAAAACCACAACAAACTAACATCGAATTCCTTTCCATCTATAGCGTCTTTGAATAGTCAGGCATCCCTATTTTACTTAGAAGCAGATATAAGAGAATTAAACACGACACTAGCCGAATATCTTTAAAGCCGGCTAAAGTATAATTACAGTTTATTTATAAAAATACTCAAATTAACATGTAAATACATCTCGTTATATAATTTACATAATTTAAATTAGGAGCATTAATTCAATACATGGACTGCGAAACTAAAGGATAGCAGCTGACACCGATTCAATATTTGTTCAAACATTTCTTTTAAGTATTTGTCGATCCCGTATGCAGGAATCACCAATATTTTGCCTACTGCTAACCTCGTATGTTATGCGGACCAACAGCAGATATAAGGGACAAAAAACTTGTCTGAAAACCAAAGGTATAACTTCCCTTTGTTCAGAATTAAACAAATTAAATCATACTATCATATTATATATATATATATATATATATATATATATATATATATATATATATATATATAATTTTAGAAATATTCGGATTTCATTTGAAACACTTTAATACAGGCAATTGTTTCTGCCCAATCTAAAAATATATATTTCCATAGTAAACAACATGTAAAAATATTTTCGAAAACGTTAAAATCACCACACTTTTTAGGCGTTACATTCACTACAAAGACAAACCAAACCAAAAATACAACATTTCAAAGTTATTCATTCACATTAATTTATTCCGCTTATTTATAGGTAAAAGTTGAACCATTTTATTAATTATTATTATATGGTATTTTCAACTTTAGTCGTATTGTACGCTATTTAGCTACTGCCTAACAATATGTGCGAACTTAAGGACATTAATATATACTAGACTATTCTCCCTTTATTGTATATGTTTAATATTAAATTGTTTTAAACGTCAATATGTAGTTAAACCAAAATAATCTGTGTTGAACAATTTAAATGATTAGTGACGCTGTTGATAATATTTACTTATTTATCGCTTACGTTTTACAAGAAAATTATATAAAAATCAATTAAAAAAGTTTGTTTATTTTTAGTTTCTGAAAGAATGACACAATACTGGTCAACTCTGATGATGAATATTATGCCAAAAGGAATAAAGTTAAAGTAAAAAAAAATAATAAATAAATCTTGCATTGATGAAGACTTCTATTTTCAATTTAAATAACACTAACCCACCAATGCTTTTAAATGAACGACCCATCTTTCTAAACTGCGAGCATGCCAATGCGTCTTCGTTCTACAACTAGAATTTGAATTCATAACCGCCAATAACATTTCTGCGGATAACACCTATTACAAGGAAATTATAGCAAAAAACAAAAATGACACAATACTAGTCAACTCTGATGATAGATATTATTCCGAAATTAACAAGATTAAAGTAAAAATAAATAAAAATAAATAAAAATAAATTCATCTTGCATTGATAAAGGCTTTTATTTTCAATTTTAATAAATGTTTTTTTTTATGTCAAGTTTTTCAGAGGGATTTTCACACGGAATTGCCATAAAAGTTTTTTCTTCCGGATTGAGGGGGTATTAAGCAGATTGTATATATCTCCTATGATACCAAAGTATGTTAAAAGATTACACACACACACACATATGTATATATATATATATATAGAGAGAGAGATAGAAGAAAAAAGAGTGATAAATATGCGACAATTGTCCAAATTTATTTCAAATTTCAATTGTTCAATGCAATATATATATAAATAATGGAGATTATGTATCGTTCTGTCTGTCTGTCTGAAGCCGAAACTCCAACAGTGTAATATTGCTATTTACTTAGTCTGCCTGCTTATATCTATACTACTATAGAAACCGCCGTAAACACTATGCGCATTTCTCAATTTACATAATGAATTGCTTTTAAACTTCTAATAAATTAGTATTCGAAAATATACACTCATGATTGTTTTCTTCAGATTTCCACATGTATGTATGCTATTTTGCTCGCTAATTATCTTGCTTATAAATTATAATTATTTCTTTTATTATTTATATATATATATCTTTATATGAAATGAGTTACGTAGTTAATCTATCTACTGCGAAACTGATTGAACAGCCAGCGTTACTCCATTGAATCAGTTACCTCCCCCTGACTATTCAGTATAGACGCAAGACGGGTGCGTTATTCAAAGTGTACACAAAACGCTCGCATTGACCGTGTTACTTCTACTCTGATTCTTTTCATTAAAACGTTCTGAGTGTGTTTATTTTCTTAATCTTATTAGCCATTTTGTTTTAAAACACAAATTTATTGAATCACATTGTTTAATTAAAATAATAATTGATTTAAAAATTACTATTTAAAAAACACACACACATAATGAATTTAGTTAAGGTAAACTTTTTTTCGAGAGCATTTAAAAAAACGATTCGTGTGAACTGTATTTGATTTTTTAATAGTTGTATTTTAGGTACACCTTTGTCCTCGATTTGAAAAACTTCCAAAAAATTATCATTTATGATTTCGGTTTAACCTTTTATGCTATAAAGCTTTTATTTACAAACTGTTTTTATTATTCCGTGTTTTATTTATTAAAATAACAGATGTGATTTTTTTTATTTCATGTCAACAAAAATATTAACACATTGTACTGGAAATCTATATAACTGATTTCAGAATCAAATTGTGTGATTAAAAAAAGGTCATTTTACAAATACACACACACATGTATGGGGGACGATAACACATTTTTTTTTGGGGGGGGGGTGTCCAAAATTCTTTTTTCTTTTCTTAACTAAAAATATTTCTACGTATGGGGGAGAGTAAAAAAAATTGGGGTGGGGTCGAAATTTTTTTTCTTTACATTTAACTAAAAATATTTTTGGTCGGAAACAAAGAAAACCAATGTCTAACCACCCTAAAAATATGACTCGGGATCCATCGGTTTACGGGTGAGCGTTCATTTCTGACGCGGCTTCCTAGCAAAAATATGCGACCGGAGGGAACATATATTTGCTAGTATATATAATGACAGATCTAAGTCATTTAGTGCCAGTTTCGAATCAGAGGACAGGTTTACACGTTTTCCTAGAAAGGTTACAAAAACATATTTAAACAAGTATAAGTTGTAAACAGATGATTCCCTTAAACAAAGGAATTGTTGTCAAATTACAAATTAAAAAAACGCATACCATCAAAAATAATGAAATGTCATGTAAACACGCGTCTAATGTCTATGAAAGAAACAGTAAAAAACACACCAAAATATAATCAAAATGTTGTAATCATGCTCTGAAAAATTGAATACTGATAAATATCATGTCTCTTTGTGTACATATGTTTCAGAAATGTATAGTCCATAATCTCATCGCAGAGTAGATAATAACAGTTATAAGTACCTCATCTTCATCATATGAATTGTTTATAAATCCCTTAAAAATAACAATTGAATTGCTATATAAATATATATATATATATATATATATAATAACTATTTTATATATTTACACATATAATATTATAAGGTAGTATAACATTGTTTCAAGTCAAAAGAATAGCATTAGGTAAAACAAAATATAAAAATTTGAGAAAATCAACAGTATATTGATAGAACAGTTATTGAAGTTTAGCAACCTAACAATTGACAAGAGACGTGATAATTTTTGTTTTCAACATTCCCTACATACGTGAGTAGAGCATGATAATATGAAAATAGCATGCTAATTACGGGGACTCATTGCCTGCGATTTTCTAAGTAGTGTTTACTCTAGCTCACTTCCAAATCGAATTTGTTGGTAGTATTCCTCTCAGACTATTATTTTCATTTCCCAATGGACTAACTTCCCTCAAATAAAGGCTGAAAGCGATTTGTTTTACCGCCCTTGGTTTGATGTTTTGTTTTTTCACATCACAAACGCACCACATATTTTCAAATATTGTACTTTATGTTATTCCTTTAAACCAATAGTTTTGAGAAAGTCTTGAAATAAAGCAAAAACGTTAATAAATATATAAATTATTTTGGTTCATCTTTTTTTATTTTCTATATATGTATAGATGTGGGAATATATATGTTTTTGCACATGCTTTTTATTTTTTATAGACCAACCATTAAAAGATTGTTAACATATAAAAACAGAGCATATGTAAATTGACAATATTCTGTCACGTTCCAGTGACCAACATCTTATTCAGTTTAGTGATAATCTCTTCAAAAACAAAGACCTCGATACATTTTTACGGACCGTTTCGTTCACAGAAGAGCACCCAACTTAGTCTGTCTGCTGTCTTAGTTGGTGTGCTATCTCGCTATGTATATTTTCTGAAGGAGAACTTTATTGTTTCCATGCAGCCCACATATGAAAGATCCGGAATTGAAATACAAAACAGATGTTCTTCTGTGAACGAAACGGTCCGTACAAATTTGTTTTGAAAAGATGATTAGTAAAATGAATACAATTTAGGTCACTAGAATGTAAGCTAATATTCTCTGTCTCTCTTTCTCTCTCCCTCTCTCTCTCTCTCTCTCTCTCTATATATATATATATATATATATATATATATATATATACAGAAAAAGATAGAGAGATAATGAGAGAAAGACAGAAAGGGATAGGGGCGTGGAAAGATACGAGAAACAGTCACGTCGAATTATGTCAAGATTACCGTTTCACATGCAAAAATACACTTAGTAAAAGTATGAATATATATATATATATATATATATATATGGTACACGTATTGTATTAGTTTCTGTAGATGTAAATTCGTTGTCCTCTTTGGTCTGACGGGGTTGACTCTCTGTGAAGAGTACAACCGGAAAATGTATGCATATATGTAACCAATAATATTTGTATAAATACAAAATTATATTATATACATTAATATTATCTTTCCTCCAGTTGTGTAGATTAGATTCTCAAAACTTATCTGTGCAACTAATCTATGTGCAGGAACATTTTTTAAAAATGTGTTTTTTGCTTATCTTTTCATTGGTTCAAGTAGACCTGGATTTCTATCAGCTGGACTAAACCACTGACAGTTTATTATAAGTAAGGATAGTGATTGCGCGACACGTGCTTTATCATAGACTCTATTTACAGACATTTTTATATCGAAACTGAAAATAATTCTCTTCATCTATCTATCTATCTATCTATCTATATATCTATCTATCTATCGATCTATCTATCTATCTCTCTCTCTCTCTCTCTCTCTCTCTCTCTCTATATATATATATATATATATATATATATATATATACAATTTTAAATATGTAAATAAAGAAATGCGAAATTCCCTTTTCATATGTCACTACTATATCACGATCAAAACGGGTTGCTGTCATTTAAATCGATAATACAGTAATATTTTTAAATAATATGATAATAATAAAAATAATAATAATAATAGTAATAATGATAATAATAAAAATAATAATAATAATAATAGTAATAATGATAATAATAACAATAATAATAATCATCATCATAATCGTCATCATCATTATAATCACAATTATTATCATCAGTTTTTATTTTCTTTCACTCCTAGTGGAGGAACCCCTCCCTGCGTTCTTTCCACCTTGTTTTATCCCTGGCTAGGCGCGGCCATGTAGGACCTAGTTTATTGTCGAGGTTGTCTCCCCACCGGGTTTTTAGCCATCTTCTAGGTATTTTCCATTGCCTCGTTGTTTAGAAGATTAATAAATTTGTATCAAAATTAGTATTTATTTATTTATATAGATATGTGTTAATATTTCTCTATTTAAATTAATAAATGTGAATGTTTCTGTTTGGTGTTTACAAGAAACGTATGAATAAATGTTTATTATTTACAATCTTGGTTTCAAGTTGCGAAACGATAAGAGCTGGTAAAACCATCTAGTATACATACAATCTATACTACTATATGTGTGTGCGTTTGTGTGTGTATTTATGTGTGTGTGCTCGCGTTCTAAACTGAGATAGATAAATGTAATGTCTTTCTCTATCAATACATCGACAGAGAGAAAAAGAGAGAAAATGAGATTCTAGAAAGAGAGATAAAAATACTAAAAGATAGAGACATGGGAATATAGATAGATAGATAGATAGATAGATAGATAGATAGATAGATAGATAAATAGATAGGTAGATAGATAGATAGATAGATAGATAGATAGATATATAGATATTGAAAGAGAGGCAAGCAGACATACAGACAGATAGCAAATGTAGCTATGTTCAGGAGTGCGTACAGACATATAAGTCAAGCAATACATTAAGACTTGATGGCTCTTTGTCCGCGACCAAAAGCAGAAGCCAATCTTCTCTAATCATTGCTAAGCGATGTTTGTCCTTCATTTCGTTTATGATTAAGATAGTGTTAATTTGTTTTGAACCAATGCCCAAAAAATCTGCATCAACAGCCAACATTTTAATTGCCGTATGAATATATATTTATGCTAAAATTGCCAATAAATGTGTCTCATTTTGACATTTCAAGTTAAACGAAACTACCATAAAACGTTTTATGATCCTTTAAAACATTCGATGAACGTTTAACTTTCTGTTTTCTTGTTTTTTAAATATTTTAAAACGTGGTCAGTATTCACATAAAGAACCGACAAATTTATCTCAAGGAGTATTATCTCTAATTAATGATACGAAAAAACTGTTTGTATAATTGATGAAAACCTTATCTTGTTAGCTGTTAAAAGTGATAATTGAGTGTGTATGCAATTTGAATTGCATACACAACTTATTTATTCGTTGTTGGAGTTTACGGCATGTCAAACGTTGTTGAGTCACTTTATACCGAAACCGTAGATATTTTTTTATACTATTGGGTCACCACTTATAAATGCCATGAGCCACTAAAGGCCTAATGAGACGGTATGATTATCACCAAATAGATGAGGAAAACTATGGGAGTACTAACATTGATAAATAGTACGAATTGCGTGTTTTATGAAGAGAATTCGTTGCCCATGTGTTTGTAGACGACCAAGTTGTTATCAGCATGGATATAGTCCCGCGGTAATGTGCTCAACTGAAGCCCTTGCAAGGAAGTTCTGTCCATGGAAATTTCGCTTGGGGATAGTCCCTAGCCCCAGGCGGAATTTCCATGGACAGTGCTTCAATGAGAAAAGAAAATACTTTTTTCCGTTGTGTTCGAAATACACGCTATCGTTTCCCTTTACTAATGGATCACCTCTTATCAAGGCCTGGAGGCCACTCAAGGATAAAAGTAAAAGTGATTGTCAGTTAGACAATGATCGCTACCAATGTGTGGAATGGACAGAAGATTACTTAAGAAGAATTAATTATCCGAAAAGACGACGTTTCAACAAGTATTTGTTAACTTCAAGACAACCATACTCTAGTCGGTGTGTTGTTCAACAATTGGAATATTCTAGGATAGAAACTGTGTTCATAGAATTTTCGTTTTTAAGTACAAAGTGAGTAAAAGGAAAGCTTTTGCTGTGATTCTAGTCAAACGAGTTATTGCTGTGAATGTTTTACAGGGTGGTGCAGGGATTCAGGCTCAGTCAAGCCCTACCATGAACATAATGATCCAGTAGAGAGAGGCTAGCAACATTTTGATCTGTGTGAAAGAGTTTTCTAGATTTCAAAGTCTGTTTTGTACTATATAAAGATATGAAAGAGTGCTCTGAATGGTACCTCCCCAGATGTTGCAAACTTAAGCCTTGATCTATTGATCTAAGCATTTATCTATTATTATACTAAAGCTGAGTTAATAAACGTTTGTATTCCTAAGAATGTTTTCATTATATATTATAATTATTGTTATTATTATAATACAAAATACATGGTAAAATATTTCTGTATGGTGATTTGTATACAATTGGTTGATAAGTTAATTGGTTTGTAACCTAATTAAAAAAAGAATTCTCTAAACGATAGTTTCTATTTAAAACATAATACTTACAAGTACTTCCAATACGAATGCGAGTGGATGTTGGAGTAGTGATAACCGTGGGCTGACTCAACACTCTCAAACGCTCCACAATGTCTAACCATTTGTCACAGTTGTTGGGGTGGTAGTAACACTATAGAGTCATAGTTATGCCATCTGGAACTCCAATTCCTGACAGGGCAACCTATGGCGGACAGGTCTGGCACAAAGCAGTATTAGGGAAACAACCAGGCTAACAGGACTTCGGTGAAAATCCAGAAAGATCTGTCATCATCTGATCATCTCTGCTTCATCATGTGACAAAGAAAACCGTTTCAGATACGGAACAGTTAAACAATACAGTGAGTGAAAACATTGCTTTTGCGCCATTCCTTTGTGTGTTCTGGGCCAAACCTTCCCCGACTTCGCATGCAACCGGTAAACCTTGCTGCTTACGTTGTCAAGAGTAAACACCTGAAGTCCTGCAGATTAATGAATAGCTGCTATTGACAGGGAAAACTATGAGTAGACTAGACACTCCTGAGGTTTTATCATCGTGAGCTCTTTACCAAAGTTAGACTCATCCAACAACAACGACGACGACGACGACGACGACGACGATTACGATGACGTTGCTCTGAAATTTAGACCTCAACACTGGATGGAGCATTCTGTCATACTCAGAACGGTACGGAGAAAGGTTAAGTATTGTATAGGGAAATCAAATATATAGATAGAAGGGGTTATAAAGATGACTTACAGGATAATTGTAGGTAAAGGACGAACAGCTCGTTCATGGGTATTTGCAGCAATTTTATGTTGTGACCGGTACAAATTCGATTTAACATGGGACCCTGATAAAAAAAAAACAGGCACTTCGGGTGAGAGTGGACATGAGAGACTTAATCGATGACAACATAACCTTTCCAAATCCGAGGCCTCACCACCGGATGCATAATAGAATACATAATTAAAGGCGAATATATGTGTGTGCTTATATTAGTTGGCGTATTAGAATAAAAGAACTTCTTAGAGAAAAGAAAGTTGTTAACATTTAGGACTACGATGTCAGCGGTGAAAACCAATGGTTTACACAATATAAACAGATAATGTCTATTAAAACTAAAGTGACAAACATGTAGATTAAAATTAAATAAAATTCCATACAAAATTAAAATGCGCCCAAACCATTTATTTTCTAACTGTACTTACCCGGAGTTGCGCGGGAGTGTTTTTGCTTGAATTCTTTTTCTAAACTATACATTTTTTAAAAATATTATTTTAAAGATTAGATTTAATTATTACAGGCATTCATTAATTTCGTACAAATCAGATGATTCTATTGTTGACATAAGTTTACCCGATTTCTTTCTAGTTCGACTCTTTTCTCGAAAGACATCGGGTACTTACAGAAAGATACATGTTAAAGTTGCCAACATCATAAGTAAAAGTATTTCAGTGGAACGAACTTGTTTAGAACTTGAGAGACCTAAGTTTATAGCCCGCGTCGTTAACCACTAGCCCACCGTCAACCTTATTATTACAGTGCTGTTTTGTCATAGAATTATTAACTGAACGAGGTTATTATAAAGTTATCATAATGTATTGTTAGGTACCATTTTTTTCATCCAATAAAATAAAATTTATTTATGAAATAAAAATATAAATATATTCCAAAACTTTAAATCAATTTATTCATACACAGCTGCTAAGAATTTTAAAACTATTTGAAGTTACTTTTTTCAACAGTTTAAATATTTCCAAATTATAAATTTTTTGGGGAATAGTCACAAACAAATTCAGTCTTTCTTGTTCAAATAATAACATGTAAATATAGCTTAGCCTTTTAAGGACAAAGCAGAAATGCGTTGGTTATAGTACTTTACGCTATTGCATTATAGAGTAAATAAATCATGAATTAATAGTATATGGCCATCGCGATGGTCAATTGATCAATCGTCTAGTGCATGTGTGGACCAATTGTGGGATTGACTAGTAACGAAGAAAGTTATTGTCTCGCTGAAAGATTAATAAATGAAAGATTTTTCTGGCTGTACGAATTGTTAAGCTGCTGTTAATGCAAAATCGATATAACAACGTCCGGGATTATTTCATCCTTTATTCTGGTCTTCATATAGTAGCTCAATGCATTAAAAAGCACAAATATACAAACACGCTAACACACAATGTTGATAAATATAAAGAGATGTTGTGTTCGAAGATTTGTTATTTGTGTAGATCTTCCTGTCACAATAGCCAAGTTTCTCCTCCGTGAACTAGGATGGTACTACTAAAGTATCATAAATTTTGATCTTTGTGTTTAGTCGTAGTTAACTACGTGACTAAATACGTGCTTACTGACCTGGCATTGCTGATACAAGTCTGGATTTCATCCTTGCTATGGTTTGTTGACAGAAATGTGGTACCTAACAATTTACGTCGATTGGCCCGCATCAGACCACTTAATAAAATCTCAAATGTCGATACCACACACAATCTGTCCACAAATCGCTTCCAACGAGATGTCTTCATTGGCGTGTTTACGTTCCCCGGTGTAAAAATAGTGTACATGAGCATATGAAGAACAGTGGCTTCCGGACTGGATGGCAAAAGCGTTTATGCTCAGCTGAAAACCTGGATCGCGACATTTAAAGGGGAACTCACCTACCTATTCTGTTCTGAGCTGAAGCAACAACCGACCTTGTTCTAAGTTGTCAGGCTGAAGAGTGTGACAGGTTCAGAGGATGAAAATCGTGCGAGCGGTTGTAATAGCTGCCAGTCGAATACAGAGGCGAAGAGAGGATTGACTAACTAAGGGTAATTAAATTCCTCTTTTCTTGCTTTCTTTCTTTTCTCCTTAATTCTTTCTATGTGGATAATTCACTTCAAGTTTTGTTAAAAATTATCAAAAGAAATAGTTCCGTTTTGATAGCGTCAACAATTTGTGAAAATGCAGTAAAAATAAATTCTATTTTTATGAAAAAAGACTTGCTCATTTTTCTTATCAAGCATTACCTTTTCAACTGCAATGATTCCTTATACCCGAAGTCAAGACAATTAAAGATTAATGTTTAATGCAACGTGTATCTCCATTGTTCGTAAAATGTTGCAGCAACCAACAAGTCCTTGTGGATCTTAAACAAAGCGTAGACTCAAACCAATATGCAGATGCTGCTCTGAAAAAGAAGTGACTATCGACGTTTAGTATATTGTGCCATTGTAACAGGATCATAAGATTCTACGAAAGTCAACTTCTCGGGCAACGAAAGTATCACACTTGAATGTCTTTACTAACATTCACACAGACATAATTGTATTATACTTGCTTAATTTCTCAACCTTCACCATCAACCACATATTAATTCTAAAATTTCCGGGTATCTGTAAAATTAAGCCAGACCTTTAACAGTAATCTCTTATTCTTAAATAAACCCACGGTTGCGTGGGCATGAAGCAATATTGACGAATCCCAACCGGACGTTATGTTGTAATTGAAAAGAGAACGCAAGTAGATATGACCACCTTCTGTCGATGCTTAAATAAACAAATTCGTAAAAAGAAGACGGGATTTTAGTAGAAATCTCTTGTCTCTACACAGTCCATCTTAAATAATACAAGTCGTTGTTTTCATAAACTTCGTTCCGGATAAGGCATTGGGCCACTTGATGTTAAGGGCTAAAAAGAACAGAATATGATTTACACAAAGACAGAGATACCAAATGAGGTTAATCGTCAATAGACAATATGTATAGGTATAACGAAAACAGTCAGTAGGAAAAGAGATCCACAAGCAGCAGCTCTTGGAAATAAGCTGCTGGAATACGAATATGTATTAAAACGATGTACGTGAACAGCGAATTGATGTAAACCACTAGACCAACCAGTCAAACGAGCTAAGACACAGGAAGCAGGGAATGAATTAGACTATTCTGACAAACAGGCATAATAGCGCTTATAGTAGAGACTGAGACAAGCAACATCACGTTTGTGTTAAAGAGGGTGCATTGAAGATTAAAGGGTGGTGCAAACCAAAATACACATACGCTTCTAAACATTATGAAGGACCTTTATGTGTAAATATTCGCTAGCACAAATATAACAATTGTACACAATAGAGTGTCTTAAATGACCTGATACTAGATTGGTAGCGATAGAGAAGAGAAAGTTTTGGAGCGATTGAGAGAACCAAATTTACAATAAGCAGGAAGAGCAATGGATCTAATGTATAAAATGAAACTATGTTTTAGTTTTGAAAAAAAAGTAAATAAAATATCGAAATCGACGTTTATTCCTAATTAATTGAACCATGATTCAGAAAATTAAATACAAAACACAGATTAAAAATATTAAAATCGACTTTCGGGCATAAGTGATTTTTTTTAAAACAAAATATTGGATTCAATGAACCCATGTTTTCATACAAAGACAAATGACCCTTATTTTTGTATTTAAGCATCGAGAATAAGTAAGCAATATACGGCCGTGGTCTTGGTTATTTTCAATGACATTATCACTTCCGGTTCAGTTTCGCGAAGACTACTTCACTAACACGTTACCGGTTATTTTGTGTAGAGACACGGGTAGAGATATAAAGAATAAGAAGTTTTGATGTAAATTTACACTATATTTTAAAACGGATTTATAACTATAACAAGCCGCGTGTGCGTAGTCCCCCTCTTGATGTGACTCGATGTGGCGAGTGCAATAAATTTGGACAATTTGGGGCATTTTTTACCCCCCCCCCCTCTTTGACCCCCTGGGAGCGTGAACCAGAATTTTTCTGAGGTCAAGGATGCTCATTTCATATCCAGAACAATTGCCTCTACAGTTTGACCAAGTTTTAAAAAAATTGAATGAATGGATCAAACGTTATGGGAAAAAATGGTCATTTTTTTCTATTTTGGGGGCTTTTGACCCTCTGGCGGCGCAAACCAGATTTTTTCCAAGGTCCGCGATACTTATTTTCTATTAGGAACAATCGCTTCCACATTTTGGCCAAGCTTCAGATAAATTAAATGGATGGATGAAAAGTTATGAGGCAAAAAATGTCATTTTTTTGCCATTTCGGGGCCTTTTGACCCCCTGGGGGGCTAACCAGATTTTTTATTCAAAAATCGGAGAATGTTACTTTCCAACCTGACCAAAGTTACAACGCCATGCAAAATTTTAGAGAAATACAATGGATGGTTGCGGAGAAAAATCTGGACGGACGGACGGACGGACGGACGGACGGACGGACATGCTTCAAAACATAAGTCCCCCGATTTTATAAATCGGGGGACCAATAATAATATAGAAGTAAAGACTTTAAGTTATGCACGACTAAAAAGAGCGTAAAAGATCTGAAGTTAAAGTAGAAAACATAGTCATAGTAGTTATGAACAAATGGGTAACCGATACGTCTAGTTTAACAAATAATTTAGTAATAACAGAATCTAATTAAACAGATTTTGTTTTACATATGTAATAGATGTGAGGCATCAATTGTTTTCAAACAATATTAGCATTGGTCTCCCGCCAATAATCGTCACCAAGTAAACTAATTCTTCAGCTTTTTAGGCATTCCCCAATGCAATTTTTGTTACAACTGACCTTCGTTTCTCATAAATGTTTCTGTCCCAGACGAGTATAGTTCATCCATCCCTATTTCTTTAATTACTCTTTAGCGTCCTTATTTACGTGCCTCCCCACAAGAGGGGAGTTAGGCACAAAGTCGGATTTTACTTTGGAGGGAAAATCCCGCTTGCTAAAAAAGGGACACTCTGAATTGAAACAAAAATAAAAATTGCCTCAGTCTAGAACTATTTCTCCTTTTCTGACTGAGAACAGATACTACACTTCGATCCTAGTCTGATAACCGAGATGCTTTATTTATATCGCTCCTACCGCAGGACCAATTATTATTCGTTTGCGTAGTAGTTTGAGTAGTAATAGTAATACTAGTATTAATTACCTTTATTCAAATGAAACACGCATTGGTAAAAGAAGAACTTGCATTTAAAATGTGAATATTAACACTCGGTTCTATATCGACGCTTTTTAAAAACAAATAGCTTTATTTTATTTAACAATAATTTAGTTAATAATTAATCAACTTCCGTACTTATGTTGACCCTTATCAAATTACATTCATTAAATCAAACTATGTTTTCGTAAAGAAAAAAAATAGCAATAATTTATTTGTTTTAGTGTCGACCAGATTTGGCCACATCTACTGGTGTTCTCTTTTTTCTTTTCAATTATATCATCACTTACGGTTCGGGTTCGTCAATATTGCTTCACACACACAAAAGCGAGTATTTTATTTAAAATAATAGGTTTAAAAATAAAACAGCTGATTTTATCGTATTTATATTTGTTATATCCTAAATTACATAGGACATTCTAAATTAAGAATACGCCGAGTGGTTTGCGTTTAACAGGGATCCGGTAGGAAGTAGAGACGTTTACTCTTCGCTCTTCCAGATATGACTGCCTGTCTTATATACGTACTTTCGTATATAGTCAATACCTGATTATTTCCCTTTCTGTTAGATTTGCACTTATGACAATCATGACCGTTACAACAATATTCACCTTCATGACTCATATTATTAAATTGATACGAAAATAATTCACCTGATTGTTTATTTATGTATTTCCATGCACAAGAATTGTACACTGTTCAGTTAGACTTTAATTGTTGTTATAATCCACTTAATATAAACAAGTTATGACCCCGGGCGACGCCGGGTAGCTATACTAGTATACAATAAAGAAACTATTTTTTGCAAAGTAGTTGAGTTTGCATGTTCAACTCATGTGGATAGAGACATTTTGAACTTGTTACCAATGTTGGTTCTCATTTTAGATTATTCTTAGCCATGGAAATTATCAAAGCAATCTTAACGTCTATTCGAAACGAAAATTCTGGAGAAAAAAACGAGATATTATATGGATGTTAATACCAAATGAACGAAGTCTTCTGATTGGATTATCTAGTCCAATTGAAGAAGCTTTGTGAAAATGTCCTACAAGTAGACTATGAATGTAGTATACTCAGGTTATAGATGTACGAAAGGTAACTCGCCTCTACTTAACCTACATATAATTATTTTTTACTTGCTTAAATGTATCAGTTAATAAAGAAAATTCGAATTCATAGAATGTAACTTTTTGGCTATAATAATTGTCAAACTAACTCCAAATGGGGACCCATAGCATATACACATACTGCCTTGACTCTGCGCTCTTACTCTGTTGTGGACGTTTGTCTTGTTTTATATAGATTAACCCATGCCAATAAACTAGACTCAGTGTTGAACTACACCTGTCGCGTCATCACTGCTTTCCTGAAGTCTACCAATCTGAAACAAAAACTGCATCTTTTCGGCGGCATTACTTTCTAAGATGTGAGACGAGAAATTACCAGCCGAGTAGAGATCACAACGGATACTAGTCCTGATCGCCACCTCCTTCACAGACCTGAATACCCCGACAAAAAAAGAAAATGGCAGACTTTTACCCTCTAAATTCAAGACAAAATTTGGCTAAAATAAAAAAAAAATACGATCGAAAAAGTTAAAGATTAGAATTTTAAAATGACAGAAATAAGATTAAATCTTGTTCGCTTGATCAGTTTAATCTACTTAATTATAATTCAATGGCATTTTAAATAATCAATTATTCATTGATTTACAACATTTCACCGGTTTTTCTAGTGTTTTCCATAACAGAATGACCGCCTGTGATTTTAGTATTTCATTTCTTTAATGTTTTATTCACAGTTGTTCAATTTCGCCATGAACGACGCACATATAGGAAAACGAGGAATCTTTTCAGTCATTGAACATTTTCAATTTTACCAATATTAATTGACATTTACACTTGACATACTAATTGACACATGAACTACTTAAAAAAAATCTGTTACGAAATCAATTTCAGATATTTATAAAACGAAACATGCTTAATCGACGTCACTTCCCGCCATTTGCTTTCGGGCGACGAAGCAGTTAAAACACGCCAATAGAAGAACAATTATATATATATATATATATATATATATATATATATATATATATATATATATATAAAATAAATACAACAAAAGATATAAGAGGCAACTAATATATTTAATTAGTGAACATCCGGATAAAAATAAAGGTCAATATACTGGATAGAGCATTAGTAACCATTCGCACGCAAACCCTGCGAAAACAAAGCTGATCGTTGTATCCTAAAAACAGGAAATCTAACAGATCCCATAACATGATTGTGTTTGGAAAACGACTTAAAAACGCACAAAACAAGTCTCTACTTTAGCGTTATCTTCAACTCAACCCTTTAATTCAATGATGACATAAAGCCAATAAATTGTAACTTAGTTCTCGGATCAACTCCCTATAGAAATGACAAATTATTAAATAGGGAGCCACAGAACATACGTTGAGATGCACTGCCTTTGTTCTGAGCTATTGCCCTGTGAAGTCTATGTATTGTTTAGGGGAGAGAAATATAACGGTTTAAATAAACTAGACTCAGTGTTAAACTGTACCTTCTTTTAGTCTACTAAAAAAACCTGCATTTCCTCAGTGACAGATTTACGACTGGGAAATAAACAGCCAGAGTAGAGATTAAAAAGGCTACCAGTGACCCACACCATCTTTTTTCAACAACAATTAAAGTCAAAAACTCAAGAAAAGACTGCAGCTATGGATCAGAATACTAGTAGAATGACTCTCTTCTACAGTAAAACGTCTCGGTGTTCGTGCTTTATTCCTGTATTTAATTTGTTTTTTCTTTTGTTTTTTTCACATATCTGTCTTCACAGCATTTTATTTTATGATATTTCCTGTATTCTATCCTTATATATATATATATATATATATGTAAAGTTTGGTATTCGTATATATTTACACACACACATATATATATAAATATATATATATATATATATATATATATATATATATATATACAGGTATTATATTTGTTTCTATATATGTTAATCCAATGAAACTCCAGTGTTAATAAAAAGTGCTCAATAACAAGTAGAGGTGTATTAAGTATATATATTTTTTATTTATACCAACATTATTTGTTACATATCAGCAGTAGTAATCAACTCTTTTGACCGAAATAGAAATTCAAATGCTTTCTATGTCGGTCTCAAGATTTTCACTATCTTTTGCAGAGGGCAACTGTAACATGTATGAACATATGTAACCTATAATTATGGTATTCATATATATATATATATATATATATATATATATATATATATATATATATATATATGTGTGTGTGTGTGTATGTGTGTGTGTGTGTGCAGGATAATCTCCAAAACTCATGAATGGTCTATCATAAATTTTTACAGATATATTCCAAGAAACACGGTGAGTAACTTTTGGTTATTTTGTTTTAGTAAATTTTAAGACTAAGGGAGTGAATATATTTAAAGTTAGGAGTGTGTCTCTCTCCCCCCTCTCTCTCTTTCTCTCTCTCTCTCTCTACATATATATATATAGATATATATATATATATATATATATATATATATATATGTGTGTATATATATATATAGACACATATATATATATATATAAAGTATGGTACACGTATTGTATTCGTTTCTGTAAAAGTAAATCCGTTGAAACTCAAGTGTTTATAAAATGTGATGTATATATATAACGGTATCTCTATCTATATATATATACACGTGTAGTGGTGTATATGTATGTAGATGTGTATAAGTGTTCATGTATTGCTATGTGTGTGTGTTTTATTTGTTTCTATATATATGTGCGTGTGTATATGCGTATGTGTATATATGTATACATGCATGTATGTGTATAATTGGATTCAGATATATACGTGCGTATGTATATAGGTACTTGAACTAATATCTTATATGTATGGGTATGTTTATACAGGTGTAAAAGTAATATATTTTTATCTATTTATTTTTAATTAAAAAAATTTTTTTTTTTAATTTTGTGTGTACGTACGCGTAGGTTAATGGAAATATTTATATTCCTCTGTGACAATTTATATATGTACTATACGAACATGTCCATGTATATGTGTTAGTATGTATTTTTTATAAACATATGTATATGGTATATATATATATGTATATATGTGTATATCCGTGTATAGATATATGCGTATATATTTGTGTTTGTTATTTTTATATATGTATATATGTGTATGTTTGCATATTTTATGTGTGTACTTGTGTATCTTTAAATTAGTGTGCACGTGTGTTTTTTATATTAACACCAGATATTTATACTTGAAAATGTATATATGTGTATATATGTGTATATATGTATATATCTGTGTATGGTTATATGCGTTTATATATGTTTGTTATTCATATATATATATATATATATATATATATATATACATATATATATGTTTATGTATGCATTTATGTATCTATTAACTTTCGGCTAAAAAATGAGCAATAATATGTCGTCTAATCTTAACTAGATATGCAACTTTCTTTCTACGTGCTTATAAGACAGCTTTATATGTTTGTCCGCCTGCTCTGACATAAATAGGGGTTATTACTCTACTTCTCGGTAAACAGTTGTAATTGGCCTCATTTTTTATGTATATCGCTCCAGACAAGGCATGAAGCCACTTTATGTAAGGTGCTAAAACACTACTTGGTAAACAACTAGCCAAGAGTAAGTATTAGATGGATATATCCGACCCAGAAAATAGCAATGTGCCCACCTTTATCAGAAACATCGCTAATAGAAAATGAGGACTAAAGGACACAATAAAGGAAGCGAGAGTTAAGATGCTGCCGAAGATAAACCCCAGATCCACTTTCAACTCTCCTACTTCTATTGGGTAAAGTGCTCGGAATTGAGTTAAAGGTAACTTGTATTCCGGAGTGCAACCAGTTTGAACAGTTATCTTTCCGCAAGGATTAAACATACACGTATGTGAATAATAATTAAATATTAAATATTAATTATTGAATAATTATTTATAGCTACCTTTTGTTTGGACCCATTTAAAAGAGATAATATAAGCCGTCTCATAACGTAGACAAGTACTTGCATTTGCAATTTCTTGTCTGCGTGATTTGATCAACACTGTTAAGACGGCTAACTATGCTGTCCGCCTGAATCGACATAAATAAGATGTATTTCTCTACTTGTTGCATAGCGGTTGGAATTGGCGTTAAATATTATATATATATATATATATATATATATATATATATATATATATAATTATAAAAAGTAAAAAACTATACACACATTAAGGTTGTATAAATTATAAATTATATCGACCCCTTAATTAGGTCTCCTCAGACGTATAAACAACCACGTCAAAAAAAAAACAAATAATGAGAGAAATTGATCATCGTCTTAAAAAGATAAATTCACTTTGTTGATTGGTCGATGTAAAATAAGGGGGTAAATGTTAAAATAATCGAGGAGGGGTGACAGAAGTAAAAGATTAATTTGACTCTATTTTTTTTACATATCCAGAAATATAAAAATATATATAAGAGAATTCGTTTTTGCTATTAAAATAAATAAATAAATTATCTCAGTTAAAATTTCGAATGTGAGCTTTATAGGTAAAAATATCTGATGAAAGATTCGAGCGTTCACGAATAAGAACTGCGTTTAATTATTTACGATTAAAAATTAAAAGACGAAAATGCAGGACGAAGATTTCGGTTTAGATTAGAACATATTAAAAACTTAATTGGTATAACGTCAATATTCCAGATGATCTACACTACGGAATTAAAGGTTAGCGACATTTAAAAACGGTTTATTTACAAATTGGTAAAGATTCGAGCGTTTACGATTAATTATTTACGATTAGAAATGAAAAGACGAAAAATCAGGACGAAGATTTCGATTTATATAAGAAGTTATAAGAAACTTAATTGGTTATAACGTCAAGATTCGAGATGATCTACAATACGGAATTAAAGTTTGGCGACATTTAAGCACGATTTATTTACAAACTGGTGTTTTACTAAATTGGTTAAAAAAAAACTTACTAATTTATTAACATTGATTTTTACAGTTATAACTCTTATTGTAACTATACTTTAAAATAATTGTTATTTACAAAGAACTTTATAACGTGCTATTGATTTTAAACCTGTGCCTGTGTCTACATTTAGCCATCAGTTCAACTCGTTTATTTAAAATGTTATTGTCTTCGTATTTTAGTACTCTAATTTTTTCCTCCAGGCACAAATTGCATCTATGTCCAGATCTTTTAGGAGTGTTCGAATGACATAGTATGAACCACGAAACAGTTGGTGTCAAATGGTTGTTTTTAAAAGCCACCAGTGTTTGGTTTATTCCGTTTTATTGGTGACGTCCGGGTTTTAAAATGAGTGTTTGTGTACGTAGAATCGTTGTTTCCACTTCCCGGCGGATATTCCTATGTATACTTTCTTATTAGTAGTATTTTCCTTAGGATAAATCGTAGCCTTATATACAACGCTTTCGACGTTACAGTTTCCTTTAAGTGGGCAGTTATTTTTAATCTGACAATTACATTTTTTTCCTCCGTTTTAGTTTTCTTACTCGGTGTGCTCAATATTTTTTTATTATGTGTAATAATAATGCTCTCCATATTTTTGGTGCAAGAATAACTAATTTTCACAGTTTTCCTATTGAAAATTTTACTTAAAGGATTAGTCGTTTTAAAATGTTTATCAATTAGATTTAAAAATATTCTCCCGATATTAAGACTAGAAAGCTGGCAATATGGCAGGTTGAACCAGATAATTTTTCCGTCCCCTGTTTTGGTTTTTTTTTCTTTATATTATCAGTATATATTAATTTTTCGTTGTACCCACTATTTCTTGATGCGTTATCATATATATGTTTGCTAGTCTCAAAGATAGTTTTATTTGAAGAGAGTTTGTTAATTCTGGTGTTAATAGTTGTAAGAATTTGTTTTATAATGCATTTGGGATGATTGGATTTAGTGTTAATGTATAATGGGGTATGATTATCTTTGTGAAAAGGTTGAAAAGTTCCCTCGTTTAATTTTAGTGTAATGTCTAGAAAATTTACCTCGTTGCAATTAGGGGTCACTTCAATCCCCAAACCTTAATATTTAAAGACCTTATTTAGTTTTTTATGGATCCTAGATATTAAAGGACCATTGCTATTAGGTACGATGATCAGTCCGTCATCTCTATATAGGCCAATTTGATTGGGGGTTATAATTCGACTGATTACATATATTATATAGATTCCCACCAAATCTGCTATTTGAGCTGAACCAAAGGACCCCATCTGGACATCAAAGTCTGTACTATCTTTTTTAATCCAATTGTCCCCATCGTTTTACCCTTCCATTTCGAAGGAATTGCTAATTAATAGCATAAACTATGCTCAGAATTTCGTTGACACTTCAGACGAACAAATCATCATAATTTTGGCGTGTCGGAGATCCATTTTGGCAAACGATGGGGATAGTTGGATTTGTTGTATATAAGGCTACGATTTATCCTAACGAAAATACTACTAATAAGAAAGTATACATAGGAATATCCGCCGGGAAGTGGAAACAACGATTCTACGTACACAAACACTCATTTTAAAACCCGGACGTCACCAATAAAACGGAATAAACCAAACACTGGTGGCTTTTAAAAACAACCATTTGACACCAACTGTTTCGTGGTCCATACTATGTCATTCGAACACTCCTAAAAGATCTGGACATAGATGCAATTTGTGCCTGGAGGAAAAAATTAGAGTACTAAAATACGAAGACAATAACATTTTCAATAAACGAGTTGAACTGATGGCTAAATGTAGACACAGGCACAAGTTTAAAATCAATAGCACGTTATAAAGTTCTTTGTAAATAACAATTATTTTAAAGTATAGTTACAATAAGAGTTATAACTGTAAAAATCAATGTTAATAAATTAGTAAGTTTTTTTTTAACCAATTTAGTAAAACACCAGTTTGTAAATAAATCGTGCTTAAATGTCGCCAAACTTTAATTCCGTATTGTAGATCATCTCGAATCTTGACGTTATAACCAATTAAGTTTCTTATAACTTCTTATATAAATCGAAATCTTCGTCCTGATTTTTCGTCTTTTCATTTCTAATCGTAAATAATTAATCGTGAACGCTCGAATCTTTAGTAATTTGTAAATACACCGTTTTTTAATGCCGCTAACCTTTAATTCCGTAGTGTAGATCATCTGGAATCTTGACGTTATACCAATTAAGTTTTTAATATGTTCTAATCTAAACCGAAATCTTCGTCCTGCATTTTCGTCTTTTAATTTCTAATCGTAAATAATTAAACGTAGTTCTTAATCGTGAACACTCGAATCTTTCATCATATATTTTTACCTATAAAGCGCATATTCGAAATTTTAACTGAGATAATTTATTATTTCAATAGCAAAAACGAATTCTCTTATATATATTTTTATATTTCTGGATATGTAAAAAAAATAGAGTCAAATTAATCTTTTACTACTGTCACCCCTCCTCGATTATTTTAACATTTACCCCCTTATTTTACATCGACCAATCAACAAAGTTAATTTATCTTTTTAAGACGATGATCAATTTCTCTCATTACTTGTTTTTTTTGACGTGGTTGTTTATACGTCTGAGGAGACCTTATTAAGGGGTCGAACAAATTTATAATGTATACAACCTTAATGTGTGTATAGTTTTTTCCTTATTATAATTATGTTTTGCTCTGTTTAAATTACATTGAGCTCTGTTATTCTGATTCTCAATACAAAATAGAAATCTACACACACTATATATATATATATATATATATATATATATATATATACAATTATTTTATTATTTGTAGGCCCCGTTTGGCTGGGCCCTTGAATGTGAGATAAGACACCGTTAACATTGGCTATAATGCAACGTTCCTTTATGAAGAACACATAAATAAGTTTAGTTCGCATGCCGTTTGTATGATTATTCATGCTGGCCTCATCGGTTAAAGCGGCGGTTTTGAGTCATAAACAAAAACCCCTTTTCCTGGGTTCGAATCGAATATGTCACAAGGATGAAACGTTCACGTATTTAAATTATAATTAAACATTAATGATTAAATAATTATATATATATATATATAATTGCTATAAATTACATTTTTCAGCACATAAAAGAAATCTATAGACAAATGTTTCTGGCTATAAGCTGTCATCAGCATGGCTACCTTGGACTAGGATCTAACTATCGACGTAAGTGTCTCTAGTTTGATCTTGTACCACTAGGCTTAGGCGCCTTCCCAGATATACGAATGTTATGTTACGGAGCTTTGTTATTGTTATGACTGGCAATAGAACACCGCTGTGTTTATTTCGTATTCATCCGCCCCCTAAAGAATATGCAGAGTACATTTTTGCGTAGATAAAAGAAATCCATGTCACATGTTTCTGGCTATAAGCCGTCATCAGCATGGCTACCTTTATGGTCATACGCTTTTTTTGGTACGCTGATTTTATTCATACTTTAGGCATTATAAAACAAACATTATAGTGTGTAAATTCTTTTTTTCTCCGAGACACTGAAAGTTGAAATGAAGTTACTGTAATGCTCGTCTATTTTTATAAAGAAATTCCACAGAAACAGTTTACAATTCCCAATGACTCTAAGCACTCAATTACAATTGTTGATAAACAAATAGAAAAGCAACAACAATATTTTCCCTTCAGGAGTGCGTCGAACGTAGACGTCACTTTATATTCGCACACGTAACACTTCTCGGTAAAGAAACACAGAAAAGGGTTAGAGTTGATATTATCGTAGGCGGAAATTGCCGTATGCAAAACTTAAGTTAATACAGAAATAGTCAAAGGAGAGAATAAATAACACGTGTGTTGAGATAACTTAGATTTGTTAATTAGATAAACATTTCTTTTAAGACTTTTTCGATAGAGAGACACTTTGTTAGTTCAGAAATAGATTCAAAATATCTATTCTGATTTTTTAATCGTAATCAACTCTCGATCCATCAACTAATGATAAAAAATACTGTATCCGTATTTGGTATATTCCAAGTGCCTATGTGTGTTTCTATATAATGAATCCATACTCCTATCATCTCTGTCGCGTGCTTTCTCTGTATATATATATATATATATATATATATATATATATATATATATATATATATATATATATATATATATATATATATATATATATATATATATATATATATATATATATATATATAATTAACTTGTTACAAACATCCAGGGGGTATGAATCCGAAGGAAGTTGAAACCGGGTTTATAAGAGTGCTAATTTACCACCCAATCCCACCCCAACAAGTCATGATGAATCTATAAATATATAACCACCCCTCTAAACTACCAATAACATCAAATCACTACGTACTACCTATAATGCACAGCCTCAATAGCCTCTCAGCCATACTACCAATTCTAACATAAACCCATAACTGGGACAGCTATTAACACTGATATCACTTGGACTAATCTAATCTCAATTACTTAACCCTTCGATCACTACCTTGAACACTTAATTATTAACTGGTACTTAGTCCTTGTCATTGGTAGTAGAACAAAAAAGCCTACCATCACTTGTCGACTTATTTCGCCCAATGACTTCACAAGTAGCAAGATGGTAATGATGGTGATATTTATCATTATTACTATTATTATTATTATTATTATTATTATTATTATTATTATTATTATTATTATTATTATTATTATTATTATTATTATTATTATTATTATTATTAATACTATTATTATTATTATTATTATTATTATTATTATTATTATTATTATTATTATTATTGTTATTATCATTAATATTCTCACAAACTTGTTATTTCTATTTTTATTCTAATTTTATTTATATTTATCTTTATTTTTATTTTTATTTTTATTAAGGCTTTTATTAAGGCTGTTATTTCTGCGACTATTGTAGGTATGATTGGCAGGCGTTATCATTGTCATAATCGGTTTTGTTAATGATAAAACTGGTAACACCAGAAAACTTCTCTTATAAAATGATTCCACTAGTATTGATCTCGGTATAATATAATCACAATTTAAAAAAAAAAATATAACCACAACAAAATTCACTACAAATAATAAACAAAACATTAAAATAAAATAAATAAAATGCAAAAGTAGCAATGAATACCCTAAATTAAAATTATCAAACATTTTTATCCACATGATAATTACTTATTAGAATTAAAATAAAATAGGAATGACGGTTATAATCATAATTTTATTCTCATTTTAAATTTAACTCACTCTGGCCGTCGCTCCATTTCCCTTCCTCCCACCCCGGCCGAAATTGAGATCATCACAGCACAGACACGTGAAAAACCTCCCACGTAATAATTTGAAACACGACTTGTTGGGGTCCTCCCCCCTCCCCTCTCATGTCCCATGTCACCGTTATAGACAAAGCCCCAACTCTGTCCCCCTCCCCCTCCAATGTATTTTCAATTTTCAATCTCCCGTTAAAGTTGAAGTTAGAATTTATGCCATTTGAATTCCTTCGCCCACCCGATGAGTTGGTCGCTATTTGCACCAATGAAACAAAACTTGTTTTGTCGCAACTAATGGAATAAAATAAAAAAATATATATTTTGCTCTGAATTTTCATTGAGCACTCTCATAAACCCGGTTTCAACTTCCTTCGGATTCATACCCCCTGGATATTTGTAACAAGTTAATTATACTCTGCTCCTAACCAGTTGAACACTCTCCAAACCGCTGGATTATACCCTGCCAAATGGATAAAATTAACCTCAACACATCCCATGGAATAAAATTAAAAAATATATATTTTGCTCTGAATTTTCATTGAGCACTCTCATAAACCCGGTTTCAACTTCCTTCGGATTCATACCCCCTGGATATTTGTAACAAGTTAATTATACTCTGCTCCTAACCAGTTGAACACTCTCCAAACCGCTGGATTATACCCTGCCAAATGGATAAAATTAACCTCAACACATCCCTAAAGAACATCCCTTCCATAAACAAACGGGATTACCTTACTATTCTGATCATGAAGACAGAAGAACTATTAAGAAGGATGAAATGGAAAGCCTATTTCTTCCTCAAAGGATCCACAAAAAATTCAACGGATTACTACGGATTCAAGAATGAAGGTAACGGCCCCCGGGTCGAACAACTTGATAATTTTGAAGATGACTTATATAACATGATAAAAAATATAACTTTCTATAAGAAAAAAACCCATTTCCAGAAAAAACTGGATAACATGGTTAATGAAATTAATAACTCCAAACTTGTGCTAGTAAAAGCAGACAAAACTCATAACTTTTACAAACTTACTAAAACGAAATACCAGAATTTAATTACACAAAATATCACAAAAAATTATAAAAAATCTGATCTTAACCTAATCGATAAAATCAACTCAGATAGTAAAACTATAACTGATAAACTCAAGATTAGCGATAGAGTAGGTAAACTAAAAACAAAAGAAGCATATATACTATTAAAAGATCACAAAACTAATTTCCACACTAAACCTCAAACCAGGCTTATTAATCCTACCCGACAAGAGATAGGCAAAATTAGTACAAACATCTTAGAAAAAATAAATAAGCAAATTAAAAACACCTACAACTTAAACCAGTGGATTAATACGCAGAAACCATAAGCTGGTTCAATAGAATTAGAAATAAAGATAAATGCTCTTTTATACAATTCGATATAGTTAATTACTACCCCTCAACAACCAGAGCACTCTTCGAAAATGTCATAGAATTCGCCACTCTCCTCTCTAATATCTCGGAAGACGAAATAAACATAATCAAAAAATGTCGAACCACAGTAATAATAAATAACAAAGAACAATGGACAAAGAAAGACCATTTCTCTTCATTCGATGTATCTATGGGCTCTCTTGACTCTGCCGAGGTAACAGACTTGGTTGGCCTGTACTTACTATACAACCTAACAAAAGATCTCGAAGTCGATTCAATCGGCCTCTACAGAGATGATGGCCTAATGTACGTTAAAAACACAAACGGACAAAAATGTGAACAAACCAAAAAAATAATATCCAAAGAAATGAAACGAATAGGCCTAAAGGCTGAAATGACATCAAATGTTAAACAGGTCAATTTCCTCGATATTACCTTCAACCTCAATAAAGATACTTATGAGCCCTATGCTAAAGATAATTCCTACCCCCTTTATGTCAACCCACTATCTAACCACCCTAGATCTGTAAGTAAACACATCCCGGAATCAATTAGTAGAAGGATTAGCAACAACTCCTCCAATATAGATATCTTCAATAAACATAAGAACTTTTATAATAAAGCACTAAAGGAGAGTGGATACAAAAATACCAAAATAGAGTATATTACAACTACACAAAATAACCCTAATAGGAACAAAAATAGAAATAGGAAAATTATCTGGTATACACCTCCATTTAACAACTCAACTAAAACCAAAATAGGGAATAAATTCCTGAACTTAATAAACACTCATTTCCCCAATAACAGCATACTCCATAAAATTTTTAATAAGAATACACTAAAACTCAGCTATTGTTGTGGTGACAACTTAGAAAAAATCATAAAAAAGCACAACATGAAAATACTAAACACCCCAGTAACCTCAAATTCTAAAAGAACATGCAACTGTAATAACAAATCAAACTGCCCCCTAAATCAAAAGTGCCTATCAACCCAAGTGGTCTATGAGGCATCGATCTCCTCAACTGAAAACCCATCCCAGACTAACTATTATATTTGTCTGGCAGGCAACAACTTTAAGGAAAGATTCTACAACCATAAACTCTCCTTCAACAACCCAGACCATCCTGGCCAAACTGGACTTTCACTACACTACCACAAAATAAAAACCAAAAAAGAAACTCCCATAATAAAGTGGAAAATCTTGAAAAAATCCAGCACCTGCAAATCAATAAACTCTCCATGTAGATTATGCTTAAATGAAAAACTGGAAATTATCCGCTTTAAGAACAAAAACAAACTCTTAAATAGAAAACAAGAGACATCTATCAACTGTAAACATAGTAGACTCTACCTCCTTAGCAACCCACATACCCCACCTTAACCCCACACCAACCCCACATAACTTTAAAATAAAATTAAAAGTGGGGTTTTTTTTTTGGTTTTTTTTTACAAAAATGAATGATAACATTAAACCCCCACTATACACTACCCCAAAACACACTATAACCCCCTACCCACCCACCCAAATTTACCACCCAATCCCACCCCAACAAGTCATGATGAATCTATAAATATATAACCACCCCTCTAAACTACCAATAACATCAAATCTCTACGTACTACCTATAATGCACAGCCTCAATAGCCTCTCAGCCATACTACCAATTCTAACATAAACCCATAACTGGGACAGCTATTAACACTGATATCACTTGGACTAATCTAATCTCAATTACTTAACCCTTCGATCACTACCTTGAACACTTAATTATTAACTGGTACTTGGTCCTTGTCATTGGTAGTAGAACAAAAAAGCCTACCCTCACTTGTCGACTTATTTCGCCCAATGACTTCACAAGTAGCAAGATGGTAATGATGGTGATATTTATCATTATTACTATTATTATTATTATTATTATTATTATTATTATTATTATTATTATTATTATTATTATTATTATTATTATTATTATTATTATTATTATTATTTTTTTTTTTAATACTATTATTATTATTATTATTATTATTATCATTAATATTCTCACAAACTTGTTATTTCTATTTTTATTCTAATTTTATTTATCTTTATTTTAATTTTTATTTTAATTTTAATTTTTATTAAGGCTTTTATTAAGGCTGTTATTACTGCGACTATCGTAGGTATGATTGGCAGGCGTTATCATTGTCATAATCGGTTTTGTTAATGATAAAACTGGTAACACCAGAAAACTTCTCTTATAAAATGATTCCACTAGTATTGATCTCGGTATAATATAATCACAATTAAAAAAAAAAAAAAAAAAAATATAACCACAACAAAATTCACTACAAATAATAAACAAAACATTAAAATAAAATAAATAAAATGCAAAAGTAGCAATGAATACCCTAAATTAAAATTATCAAACATTTTTATCCACATGATAATTACTTATTAGAATTAAAATAAAATAGGAATGACGGTTATAATCATAATTTTATTCTCATTTTAAATTTAACTCACTCTGGCCGTCGCTCCATTTCCCTTCCTCCCACCCCGGCCGAAATTGAGATCATCACAGCACAGACACGTGAAAAACCTCCTACGTAATAATTTGAAACACGACTTGTTGGGGTCCTCCCCCCTCCCCTCTCATGTCCCATGTCACCGTTATAGACAAAGCCCCAACTCTGTCCCCCTCCCCCTCCAATGTATTTTCAATTTTCAATCTCCCGTTACAGTTGAAGTTAAAATTTATTCCATTTGAATTCCTTCGCCCGCCCGATGAGTTGGTCGCTATTTGCACCAATGAAACAAAACTTGTTTTGTCGCAACTAATGGAATAAAATCAATATATATATATATATATATATATATATATATATATATATATATATATATATATATATATATATATAAATACTTAATTCATTTTCTACGTACATAAATATTATATTATAACTTAATGTACGTATAAAATTAATACGCTTAAAATTAATAAAAATATGTATATTGATGAATAATACGTATTATAAAGTTATGGGCGACTAATAATGCAATTTTCTGCATCTCAATCACTTAGGAGGTGAAAAGAATCGAAATAGTAGTAAGCAAAACCAACGAACGCTGCAATCACCAATAAAAACAATTACGTAAAAATACATAATATATATATATATATATATATATTATATTTATATATATATGTATATAATATATATATATATATATATTATATTTATATATATATATATATATATATATATATATATATATATATATATGAGACATATTGAAATAATGAGGTCACATACTTTACAAATTCATTATAATTATCAGGTGGTTAAACAAAGAATACACTAAAATAAAAGACTGGCGTTTAATCCATGGATTTTCAAAATATTTAGTGACATTCTTAAAGCAAAAAAAGTCCCCAAAATGTTTCAATAATGGGTGCAAAGTCATTGTAGAAGCGAGTGTATAAGTATAGTTGTTGAAAAAATCCGATTAAAAAATTCGACATAGTGAAGCGTAATGGATTCTAATAAAATGTAGGAATGATTCATCATGCATCGAATTAAACTTCCTTGGTATGTGAATAAAATATGGTGTGGTTAATTCAACAGTTGCGTTGAATATAAGTACAACAAATTATAATAAACTTGTATCGTGTATAGTTTACGTTTGTGTCATTATTTCAACATTTCCTATAACAACCTCAACCCCAGTACCGAGCATATCCCTATCATGATAAGATCTAATATAAAATTACGTAATGAAACTTACGTTATTGATCTAGCACTAAGTGTAGGATTGCTTTTCTTCATCTTCGCAAGGATAGTATCGCCGCCATTCAACACAGTTTGGGTATTTACAATGTTCATTGTCGGTGTGAAGCCGACTATATAGTTCGGAATACTCAGCGATTGGAGGTGAGAATTTTTGAACACGTTGCTAGAAAAGAATTAAATTAGAATAAATTTCCCAGTACTCTTCTAATGCAATGACGGTAGCGGAGCCGTTAGGTGCGAATCACAAACAGATCAAAGGTTATTCAAAGCCTTACTATCACGTGACGGAAAGACCTGTTGACCACACAGAAAGATGGGCGACAACGCGCATAGGCGTTCTGCTTGTGTTACGAAGCCATGGCAAAACGGAAAGACGCTTAACAACTTGTTTTAAATAGTTAAATTCTTTTTCTTTGTTTAGTAAAAGTGATGACAACAAATGCACACATAGATAATAAACTTACAATCAATAAACACACGTGAACAGATGAGTAAAAATATATTTTTGTGCGTTTGCCAACAGTTATTTGTTGTTTGTTACTTATAGCGTGGTTTATACGTATACGAGTGCAAATCTGTACCTATATCGGCAGTAAGTTATGTTTATCGCAGTCAAGATGGCTCGCTTTTAATGATGACAGATAGTGACCTCCAAACATTTATTTTTCTCAAAATTCACCATTTTACAATTATTGTCTGATTATTTTTTTAATCTTCAATGAATATCCTGAAGTAGATGTTTAACTGTTTATTGCAATTCCGATGGAGATTGTAACTGCCTAATTACATCCTTACTAACACTTCAGGGATCGACGACAAAGCGGAAAGAGGTTGACTTGTAGGACAGAGCCATGACAAAACAAAAAAAAAAGTCTAACATGTTTCTTTTGTTATAGTGGTTGTTTTCTAAACAGCGTGGGTCGATGGACCATAAGAGGTGCACCAGTTACCTAAAGAGGAAAACCACAGCGAAGAACACCCTACGGGTGATGAAAGCCAGCTAAGAAAAATGAATTTAGCTTAATAACATTTAGTCCTTGATAGCATTCATGGGCATATGACACCAGTGCTACATAACCACATTCGGACGGACGCAGTCGAGGAATAGTGCCCGAAAGTGCGATGAGGTTCCTTTTTATTATGGTATAGTACTTGATTGGGTAGCAGAGCTATTAGCTGCGAACCACAATATGATGAAGTGTCATGCAAAACCGTATAACCAATAGATTAATGACAGCCATACAGTTTTTGTAATACACTGATCAATATCAAATAAAGATTAATGTATTGCTACTTTACTTTAAACCAGATGGTAACTTAGATTATTACATATTTAAACATTCTGTGATTTTTAACTGCTTTCGTTGGCTTATATCGCAAATGCAGTCAGGCTGATGTCAACAAAAATTGGGAAACTGAAAACGGAATAATGGCTTTCTTCGCACTGACGTTTGATAGCTTGTCACGATGAATAAAACTTTATGCAACATGGTGGATTACAGGGAATACGAAACAGTGGGTTGTCTGTTCGCGACTGCATTCGAGGGTTTTTTGTCACTAAGCAGTCAACCGATCTCCTGGTAGTAGGAAGAGATAATTGGAAAGAAAGTAAAACCCGGTATGAGTGGCTCACGTGACCCATAAAGAAGCAGGAATTGGGGTTCTTCTTGGCGAATCTATGGAACCCTTAAAAGGGACAAGGTCCAACCATTGACCAATCAATGCGCGTGTTATAAATACTATTATCGAAATGAAAACCTTAGAAAATATCACAACTGTAGCTTTATTGGTTTCGTCAAAAAGCTGACTAATAATCGTTTTAGATATTTGTAAAAAATTACCAAACTGATTTGATTTGATAGATTTTTATAAACAACTTAATAAATATTAGAACATTTTCTCGGATATCCATTTAAAAAGTCATAGTGTGGAGAATGCGGTATAATTCAGTAAAATAAACATCAAAAGTATTTGTTTAATATTTTATATTTTTCACGCATATCTCTATTTATATAAAATTATGTATGTGTATATGTTTATATATTTTATATACTAATAAACCAATCATTATGAATGTTGGAACACGGCCGCTTGGCGTAAATGTGGTAGTGTGTCCTGTATTTGGTGTAATTTATTTTTATGCAAAGGGAAAAGAGGGGGTGGAATCCTCTCGTCAAAACTCAGGTACCTCCGAGTTTTGTGAAATTTAACAACAGCTTTAGATATCTATCTTAAACATTTTCTAGAATCAAAATTATGTAATAGATATTGATCAAAATTTGAATAAGAATTCTTGGGATTCGTTTTAGTATTATTATATTTTTATTTTAAACTTTGTACGGGGACATACAAGTGGTCGCAAATAAGTCCTGGGCGTGTATTATTCGAGTTATATACTTAGAAAAGAGAGACGAGATCTCGTGAGTGATATCATGGTGATAGTTGAAGAAATAATGATTTACCAGCAGCAATCGTGTGGTGCGGATGTGTATTAGGTGCTCCCGTTGATCTGCCTGCTCTCTAAAACGCTAGCCTTACAGGGGGTAAAAATTGTTTTAATTTCAGCCGATTAAAAAATACGGGTTTACAAGATATAGCCGAAAAGATATAACATAAATAAACCTGTGAACCGTACAAATGTGTTTTTCGTCTTCTAATTAAAATGTTAAGTGTTCACAAACTTAGGCTTCTATACACTAACCGCAGTTGTTCTGGAGCTCTTATTTAATATATGTAGACGATATCTGGCCTGTCTAAGAGACAAACCCACGAGACAGCATCGGAGCAACGAATTCAGATCTCCGCACTATGTCAAAATATATTTTGTGACGACTATTTAGCTAAATTTCCTGAGCATAGATTTGATTCACCGCATTAATGCAACGTATTAAAATATTAATATGTCAATATTATCAATGCATCATTGTTATTTACGAATTTAAGAAAAATACTATCATTTATGTCGAATGCTATCCATTGAACAAAATGTTAACAATAATAAAATACTTTTTATTTAAAAATATGAATATTAATTTATGAATATAACCCTTTCATACATAATGTTGTTTCGCAACAATAAATAGAAAAAAAATTGTCACAAATTATCATAGATTTTGATTTGACAAATTATATGTGTTTTTGTGAGAGTCAAGGACATCAGAGACTATTTTTTGCCTCCATTATTAGTCGGTACTGGCTTTCTCGGAAGTTAAGTCAAATTGAAGACACGTGGTTCAAGAACCAAGTAAGAACAGGTACTTAGAATATCTGTAAAAAGTCATGCATGGAAGGGTTAACCCATATCTGAAGAGAGAGATAGAGCGAGAGAGAGATTCAGGGGAGTTAAACTGTCGCTTCGATATTTATACCGAATTCTTTCATACATTCTTTAAACACAAACATTTTATATGATTATTCGTGTTTACATTAAAAATTAATTCACAATTTCAGATGCCGTAAAAACAAGCATTCATACTTAATAATTTATGCTGTAGAAAATAGATTTAAATTTTAATTTCTACATTTTTAATTCAAAAGTTATATTCGCATGCGATTAACACGACTGGGTTCAATATTAATATTTAATTACATGATGTATTTTCGGAAGAAAGATCCTAGCAAATGTCACAACCGACAGTTGATTGACTTTTTGTCCAAATAATTGATAGATAGATATTTGTTGGATCTTTATCTGCAGCCAGCAAATTTTGAAATAAATATTGTATTAAAAGACATATCCTGTGCCAATACGTGGATGTCATTTTTATTTTAGTTAACTTATCTGATGCGTTCAGGCAGAGAGTAGTTACAAGGCCGACTAATTTTCACCACTTTCCTTCTATTTTCTTGCTAGTAAGCAACAATCTTTTTTTCCTCGTCTCCTCGATCGCCACGTTATCCTTTTTCCCTTGTTATGGAAGACAAAATTAACAAATACTAAAGACTTAAATATATTTATTTAATATTCGATTTGGATTGAACGCGTATATTTTGAGCAGAACTTTTCAAATTAATTTGATTTTCTTATATGTTTTAGTATAACTTATACCTCGTAGGAATACAATAAATCGCTTTATATAAAGTAAAGTATGTGTGTGTGTTGATATCTAAATATATATATATATATATAGGATTCCCCCATAATCTAATTAACCAGTTATTATGAATTTTGAAACACGACTGCTATGCTTGAAGATAGTGTAATATATATATATTTATATATATATATATATATATATATATATATATATATATATATATATATATATATATATATATATCATAGTTCACCCCAAACAAGGCAGGTCGCCACTGTAGACGTAAAGCGTTATTGAGAATTACGGTGTGAGTTTATTTGGAGGGTCATTCTAAGCTGTGCAGCGAGTTGTCCGTTTACATTATATATATATATATATATATATATATACATATATATATATATATATATATACATATATATATATACATATATATATATATATATACATATATATATATATACATATATATATACACACACATATATATATATATATATAAATTAATAAATAGATATTAAATGATATTTATCTAAAGACGACGTCGTTTAGAGTTTATGCTCTCAGAAGTGTGGGCTTTTTAAAATAAAAATTATGAAGAATCCATGAGCGATTGCTCTTTTACCACATTACCTCGAGTGGAGCGTATTCTATGGCTGACTCTTCAAACTTAAGTATTTTATTTACCACCTCTACAGGTCAGGTGTGGGTTTTGATGAAAGTGTTTTTGTGGCACAAACTGGATTCGAACCCGACACACCCATGCCCTCAGTCCGTGTCGTTAACCACTCAGCCACCGTGCTATGAAAATTTCAGATGGTCACAAGCCGCGAAACCGGTTCACTGATTAACTATTTACTCCACATGCTTCCGCTGTATCATTTGGACTATAGTAAATATCACGTGACACGGAAAAATAAAGTATTATTGATGTTACATGTAGCGGGCTATAAAGATCGAGACAATCTGGAGGACTCAATGAAATTAATCGAAGCTTACGTGAATGTCAATTTTTAGAATGTCTCAACTTGAATTTTCTTAAAGGAACTTCTATAATAATATTCATAAATAAATATTAAATTATATTTACATACAGACTACGTAGTTTCCAGCCTATGCTCTCATTAGTGTAGGATGGTAATAATTTGAGACGGTGACAAAGCGCGAACAAGGTTCACCGGGTAAATCTTTACTTCGCACGCTTTTTCTCTATCGTCTAGGTCATAGAAAACTATATATATATATATATATATATATATATATATATATATATATATATATATATATATATATATTGAAGATGTTTTTAATATTAGAAAGATATGACAGTTAATTCTAAAACCAAGAAAAATCTATCAATATATCCACATCTTAATGATAAGTGCCAGTCGGAAAAACACGACGCCACTATTTATTAAATTTGTCCGAAAATGAGATCAATAATCATTAAATTTTAATCATCTGCAAAAGTACCATTCCAATATTGCGATAACATTTTTCTAATTATAAAATTGAATTGGATTCAAAAAATTATATTAAATTTGCAAGTAAATAGTTACTTACTATTTTAAAGTGATCCAAATTGAATTTCAACTTAAAATTAATTACTCTAGTCTATGTGTAGAATGGTTAAGAGATGCGTTTGGTGTTATGTTGCGGTGCTGGGTTGAGATGTTTTGTTGGATGGAGTTGTTTTGATAGGATGTTGTTGATCGTACGAATCTCACAATATTTACTGCGTTTGCAGTATGAAATATAAATCAATAATATTAATATTATATTCAACATATTAGATACACCGTTACCGCCGAATTAATACTGCTAATATATATATATATATATATATATATATATATATATATATATATATATATATATATATATATATATATATATATATATATTATAAATTATCAATTTTCAATTTTCTGATCTAGAATCTCAATCTAACTTACCAGAAAATACGCTGTCCCAAGAAATATCCGTTTCGTTTTATATATTACATATTCTATTGATTTTAATTAACTCTTTTGAACTTGTGTTTATACATTTGTATATTTCTGTATGTAAATTATATGCATCAGCATCCAAATTATTAATTTTATTTCGTCTTAAAGTTAAATTATATTGTTTGTGACATGATAATATGACTGATGAATGGGGTCCTTGTAGAACTAATATTATCAAACATGGTTTGTTTATATATAAAATTGTGACTATACTTACCGAAACCAAATAAGGAAAATGTATAATTATGTACATAGATTAGTTTCTATTATAAATGTTTAAGTAAGTATGATTACATTTAATATGATGTATAGCGTTTATGCTGGAATAAAAAAAAAACACCCTAGTTTCCAATCTGCGCTCTTTAGTATCACAAGTAGGCAAATACTTAACACCTGAGCAGATCTAAAAAATAAAAACTGACGCCCTGAAGGACGCAGAAAAAGACTATTTACCAGGACAGGCAGCGTCCCTCGAATGGCGGATGAGGGTACCCCTCTTTTCTAGGGTAGCTTTGAATAACCAACAAAAAGCCGTGTACAAGAGGAGGAAAACATGAAAAGATCATAACTACAAACTGGCAGGCCGGCACCCAGGATAAAAAGAGCCTCTCAACTCGTTTATGCACCAGGCGGGACGAAGTATGCAGTGGTACAAACCTTTTTTCCTCTGAAAATGTCACTATGGACATGTCAGAGGCTAGAAGGGACAGCCACCAGACTTTGATTAAGAAGACCCTGGTACTCAGACTCCACGACAAGCAACGACAAAAATAAGGAATCCATGGGGCCTAAAATCTCAAAAGTGGTCAATTGCACAAAAGAGGATATTACTGCACTGCTACTATTACTCGATGTTCGTGAAATGGAGCAGTAGCTCAAAAGAATTCTAACCGAGAGAATCAAGGTGTCTGACCTCACTGAAGAAATTAAAAACACAGTTCACAATCTGCGCTCCTTAGTATCCCAAATGGATAAATACTTAACCCCTGATGAGATCTCCAACATGAAAACTGATGCCCTGTAGGACGCAGGAAAAGGACTATTTACCAAGACAATCAGTGGAGACAGGAACACAAATGGAACAAAGAGGATAAAGGGACACTTATATGGTCCATGGCATATTGGAAAACGAAACACAAAAACACCCAAAGAAATCACAAAAGCATGGAAAGAAATTTCCTTTCATTACCAGCTAGCTAAACGCAATAGTATTTTCTAAGAAACTGAATATGCAGCGCCACAACAGTCTCAAATGGGTCTTAAGTGCAACAGGACTTAATTCCATGGGACTGGACGTAGCAGCACTCAAAACATCAGCCGTCTTCATAACCCTATTACAGTTCCCACCAACAACAAAAAACTACAAAACCCAAATATATCTAGGGATATCTTCAAAAACACCCTAAACAAAATCGCAATGCCAAGCAAAAGCCTACGGAAACTCTCACACCACAAAACTCTTCACTGAATATTCCAATTTTATTATTCCCAGCACTCATCCCACCACCACCACCACCACCGCCACCACCTTTTTATCCAGAGAAGAGGCCACAATTGTCAAAAATAAAACCCTACAACACCACAAAGCCCTCATAACTAAAGTCAACACTGCACTGCAGAGACTGGTACCAGATACATTGTCGCTCACAGAACTCAACCAGATTACATATGCAGCTGGGCTTTATATCGATAGGATAACATTTCCTCAAAATAACGTTAAAAAGCGTTTTAATCCCAGAACTTCTAGAACTACAACTGCATGGAAGCTCAAGCTGCAAAAAGAGTTAAACGTTTATCGGAGAGAGGTGATCCAGATAAATCAGTTCCTCGTAGCTCTCACAACGCAGGGGAGACTGTAAACCACCATCAGCAGACTCCACGCAAAGTACCACACAACCAACAGTGAGGAACTAAGCAACGTTGTCAGGGAGCTGGACGGCAAGATACCATCACTTGCTAAAAGAATAAAAACCGAGGAAAATAATAAGAAGACACAGTTACAGAACAAGCAATTCGAAGCAAACCCTAGAGTGTTCTATAGAACTCTCATAATGAATCCCATTACTGTAGAAAAACACCGAAAGAACAGGACCTGAAGAACTACTAGCGACATCTATTTGAGTGCGAGGGAATATAGAACCAGGAGGCCCAGTGGATTGGGGACATTCAGAGGCTAAATTAGATCAAGCCAGTGATTACAATAGAAGCGACAAAAGAACTAGCTCTGTTTGCTAACCACAAGAAAATTGACATTGACAACGTCTCCAATTTTTGGTTGAAGCAGACTGCTGAAGGGTGAAGAGGCAACACCACCAAGGCTCACCAAAAGAGATACAAGCCTCATACCCAAAACAAAAGAGACACAGTGCCCAAATAATTATCGACCAATATGCTGTCTCAGTACCACCTACAAGCTCTTTACGGGCTTGGTAGCCGATAGCATCTACGACCATCTCTCCTCTGGGAACTACTTAGGAGAACAACAAGTTGGCTGTAGAAGAAAATGCTTTGATACCAAGAACCAGTTATTAATTAACAAAATAAATTTTAAGAACTGTAGGAAGCGGCATATAAACCTACGCATGGCATGATTGATTATCAGAAAGCCTATGACAGCGTGCCCAACTCATGGTTACTGCGGTGCCTTCATCTGAATAATATCAACCCAGTAATTAAACAAACTGTGGCTGCCCACATACAAATGTGGCTAACTACCATATCACTAAGCCACAGCCATGGACAGATTACCATCCCTAACATCAATATCCGAAGGGGGATCTTCCAAGGTGACAGCCTATCCTCGTTACTCTTCTGCATGGCAATAGACCCACTTAGTAAAAAACAGGTGAAAGGACTACAGCCTTGGTCAGGGACGCCAGAGAGATCCATCCAAGAGAATCAACCAACTTCTCTTCATGGATGACCTTAAGCTTTATGAAAGCTCTGACGCTGAATTGCAGCAGCGCCTGCATGTTGTTCACACCTTCTCCAAAGACAACGAGATGCAATTTGGCTTGGATAAATGTGCCAAGTGCTCCCTCACAGCTGGGAAGAAGATTCATACAGACTATATGCATCTAGATGAGGAAAATGACATACGAGATCTCGAAAAGCATGAATCATATAAATACCTTGGCATTGAGACAAATAACACCATCCAACATGCCAGGATGAAAGAGAACATTGGCAGAGGGTATGTACGCCACACCGTCTGAGAAAGATCTGCAAAACACAGCTTAAAAATTAAAATAAAATAAATGTCATTAATAACTTGCCATGCCAGTAATTACGTACAGCTTTGGCATCATTGATTGGCCTCAACAAACCATCAACAAGCTAGATGTAAAGACACGTAAATATTAAGCCTCCATAAGCTCATTTATAGAAATCAGTGCCTGGCAAGACTGTACTTGCCCAGAAGAGAGAGAGGATTAAGGCTATCAGAGATTAGTCACCAGCATAGAGCCATTATTGTAAGCGTTGGCCAGTACCTAAGAAGCTCTTTAAACCCAAGCCTAGCAATGGTGCATGAACATGAAGAGTCAAGAGCCAGCAAAACAAACTCCATCAAAAAGTTGGCCAAGCATTTTGGAAATGGCTGTTATATAGATTAGGCAGAAACGCCAAACAATCCTGCCACAGATATAGCCCCAAAAAGCGGGAAGAAATACAGCCAGACTTTTAAGAGCAGGTGCATTGATAAGTGGGCAGGACAGAAACGTGTCACATACTTCCTCGATGAACTATCCAATGACTATATTGATAAGGAAGGGTCCTTGGACTGCCTAAAAAGAGGAGCCATCCACTACGACCAGAAGAGGCTTATAATGGCCGGCCAAGTCCAGGGCCTGGTAACAAATGCGTTTAAAAAGATGGCTAGTCTCATTCAGGACAATAAGTGCAGGTTTTGCCATACTGAAGTGGAGAGTGTGAACCACCTGATATCGAGTTGCAAAACTATGTTGGCAAATAGCTCCTATACAACTAGACATAATAGATGGTGCAGGCACCTCCACTGGACCATCTGTAAGAAACTGAATAGCAGGTGTAGCAGCAGGCCCTGGGAACATCTACTTGAGAGAACTGTGGGGAATGAAACACACACCATCCATTATGCCCATGAAATCTCCATATTCATATGGAACAAGAGAGAGAGAGAGAGAGAGAGAGAGAGAGAGGGGCAACTTTGGTTGAGGTCAGTGCCCCTAATGATGGGGGCCTAAACAGAGCTGAAAGGGAGAAAATAACAAAATATCATGGTCTAATGTATGATATGAAAAGAAACTGGAACCTCAAAGAGATCTTCATCATTCCAGTTATCATAGCAGCCACTGGACTAATGAAGAAAAACTTAGAAGGTATACCTGGTGAACCAAGTGCAAGAGAAATCAAAACAACTGCACTCAAGAATACTGAAAAGAGCTCTCGGTTGAAGTCTGTAATTAGCGGGTGATCGTATGGCATTTGGAAGAATACCCCGTCCCCAACAAATAGATGGGAATGAAAATAAAAATAAAAATGGAAATAAGTGCCCCTAAAATGAGTGTGTGCATTATACCTCGTACTAATAACTTATGTATATTTACTTTTGGATTCTGTGCTATAGTTATTACTTTACCATATCTATATATATTAATATGAATTGCTTACCTATATTTTTCGTAAACAACTATAACACTAATCTACTTAATCATAATTATTTTAAATTGTTATCTTTTTTATCTTATCTTTGTATATTTTATTGTCTTTTTAATATACTATATTTTTCATTTATCAATATTTTTAGTTTAGTTTTTAAACTTTAATATTTAATAGTTACTTATCTGTATTTTATTACTATCATACTTTTATTTTACTATAATGTTTTATTGTTACTATTATTATTATTATGATTGTTATTATTATTATGATTATTATTATGATTATTATTATTATTATTATTATTATTATTATTATTATTATTATTATTATTAATATTATTATTATTATTATTATTATAATCCTTTATTAACTTGTAATATAAATCATTGTATTTTTTAAATTAAATTTGTACTAAAAATAGCAAACCAATAAGAATTACCATTCAAAAACAATGATTCACATATTACCTCAAAAGAACTACACTCTTCCCAACGTATAAATTATGTGTGTAAAGATACCTCTTTTAAAGAGTATACTTTTTTCAAAAGGATACTCTTGGTTATATATTATTGTTAATCTTTAATTGTTATATGTAACACAATTATTATATACATAATGTTTTGTAGCATTATATCTTGATTTTAATTTTCGTTAGAGGGAATACACGTGGTGCAAACCTGTTTAGTGCGAGAAATTAATTTTATCCATTTTGCATGTACAGAGAAAAATAAAAGTTCAAATAAAAATGACTACAAATATGTCAGTATAACGATAAGATATTTAGCAACTTGTTAGGATCGTAATGTTTCACGTCAAACGATAATACATCCTACCATATTATTTGGCGTACGATCGTTTCTAAGACAATAAGGTACACGTCATTTTGTATTATACTTCAGATGACTTAAACGCACTTATTTTACAACATCAAATACAGAAGTTATTTAAGAGAAAGCATCAAATTTCTAGTATTATTTTGAAAAGTATATATTCAGACAATATTAAAAATATAACCTTGAATTAGGCAACCATATCTTACTCCATCAGACAGTTAAAAAATGACAATGAAAATAAAAATACATTAAAAATAGAAACTTTAATATTAAAATGTAAAATAAACTAGGAAGAAAAAAAGTAATAATGAAAATAATAATAATAGAAAATAATAATAATATTAGTGAAAAAATTAGAAAGTTTAATTAAGAAAAATAAGATTAGAAAGATAACTAAGATGAAATAAATAAATAAAAAAAAAAAAAATAGAAATAAAATGATAAAACAGATGATATTTAATAATTATTAAGAATAAAATATAATAAATATAATAGAATATAATAAAATATTATAGAATATAATAATTAAATATAAAACAAAATAAGAATAAATACATTATAATAGATCTTAAAATTTATAACATAATAAATAAATAAATACATAAAATCAAATTTTATTTTAAAACAAACCAGAGAGAGAGTAGATGTTAAACTCAGAAAAAACTTTAAAAAATAGGAGAAGAAGTATATGATAGAAAATATCGAAATATACAGATAACTTATACAACTTACAAATATAATTATAAACTAAAAATGTACAATAATAGAAACAATACTTACAATGAGACACTTGCGATCGGCCACTTTATTGATTTTTTTACATACCCCTACGCAATATATATATATATATATATATATATATATATATATCAAATAGACTTTTACCCTGTAACTTTGAGTAGATTAGGTAAATAAATAACTGCATCACAGGCTAAAGCGATCCGCTCTGCAAATTACTTTATTCGTGTGGTTATACAAACGATAAAGTTACTACGAATCTATTCTCTAATTATTACATATTTTCCTGGTTAACTTACTCGCACTTCCATCAACAACACCATGTGATGACATTAGATCGGAAAATTTTCACAAACCACCAATAACTTACAGAATAATTTAGAATTATTCTTTCATTCTTAATCGAAAACGGTATCTATTCTTATAACAAAGACTTCGTAAGGTTTTTTTCACGTTTGCAAATGATCATTTTAACCTAATACTTATTTACTCAATCCAAATAATGATTGTAAGGATTTCTGCCTTCATTAAAAAAAATACCAAACAGAAGATTTTCTCTCTCTCTAATCAAAACATTTCTTTATATATTAGCCCATGGCATACTAACAATTTAATGTCAAAATATCAGTGTAATGTTTCAACTTCTTTTTAGTTTGGGGACTCTGAATACCAACGACATCATAGACGATTGTAAAACATTGAACGGGGTAATTTGGGCCAACTTATATGTAAAATAAGCAATAAATATTTTTATGTTTAAAACTTTATTTTGATAGTTGTACATTCAGTCGAATTTGTGTGGATATTAATGTTTTTGTTTTCTCCCGATTTCGGTCAGTTTATTTTATTAAAACACAAATTCTGTTTATATAGACAATTACATGTGAACATTCAAAGTATTTCGGAGGGCTTAAATACTTTTTATTTGATTATATTCATGCTAAATCTATACTATCACACCCTCATAGTGTACTCCATGAAACTTCTTTGACACTACTGTAATTGAGTGATTCGCGCGAAATTATTTTAAAACAATTACATTCGGCGAACAATCATAGACTTTTCAATATGAATGGGGATGAAAAATGTCCACTGTTAATGACATATAATAAATAATACTGTGTTTCTTTGGTTCAAGTGAAAAAAATAATCGTTTTGTTTAATACTATTTTAGTCACATTAATTATTCAGAGTGAAGTAGATTCTAGCATCATTTTCAAAAAAAAAATTTTAATCGACAACACTGTCAGCGGCATTTTTTATGTGTTTTCACTTCTTTTTGAATGTTACAACAAATAAGTGCTAACAAACGCAATATATTCACTTTTCTACAAACGTGCATAGGCTTAATCTTAAATATATGATTTCGTCGATATTTAAAAAGTCCAAAATGGCCGACCCATCAGTTGCTATTGGTGTTCTGTTGATTGAAGGCAGTTCACAAATAACTTACCACTAACCACTAAGTCTCTCTGGCAACAGCCCCGGACTAAGAGTTATTGGAAAAGTAGTTGCATTCATGTGTTGTATGGTTAACATAATATTAAAAAATACAAATATATTCATTTTAGTGTAGGAAAAAATCCCCCAACGAAAAACAGCACAAAATTAGAATGCTATACCAATATATGCTAAGCTAACACAAGCATACATCCAGCACCAACACATATTACCTCTGAATGGCTCGGAAGTGGGTGCTGTTTTTAATTTAATAAATATAGGAAACTGTCACCACTCTAAAAGCTAAAGAAATCAAATTTTACTGAAATTTCTTTTCACAGTTAAATCATTCTTTTCATATACGCCGTAACACTCGTTTTGCTAATATATATATATATATATATATATATATATATATATATATATATATATATATATATATATATATATGGAAATCGCCCCAGACAAAGCATGAATTCACTTGATTTAAGGAGCTAACAAGAACGAAAGATGATTATCGCAAAACAAGAGATGCATATTGGACTTTCTCGCAAAATAACCAAGGTTAGAGATAAGAGGAAAACAGTCAGCAGGAAGGGAGCTCAACGGACCTGCAGTTCTTGGAAAGAACTAACTGGGATAGTAAGCTATATGGCAATGTAGAATGAAAACAGCGAATTGATTGAGCACACTCGACAAACGAGTTGGAACAAAAAGATTCTGAAGAACACATGCTATAATAGTATTTATAGAAAAGACTGAGGCTAGTAACCTGAGATATAGAGAGAGAAAGTGAAAAGACGAAGAAAAGTAGGCGGTAATCAAATTACTATACGTTTATGCACCTTATCAAGAACCCTCAAGTAGGACAAATATTCACCAGTACAAATACGGAACCAGTACTCTGTACATTATCTAATTGTAGATATGTAAAGATAGAGTAGCCTTAGGTATTAGAAAGTGTTTACAGCGATAAAGAGAACTGACTTTACGAAAAGCAGATAGAGCAATGGATCGAACGTATGAACTCAAAGAAAGATTTGATGAGTAATAACGACGAAGAAGTTTCAGAGTCGATTTATCCTCAAGAGCAGAGCCATCAATGATAATCTTATGAAGAAAGAAAAGACACGCCTACGACATTCAATGAATAAACAAGCAAATGTGTTACTGTCCTGTGGAATAGCAGGTTTTACTGGTGAGATTACCGCTTGCTTTAAGTCTCTTTGGACTGGGCAATTTCGGTTCAGACTGCCGTATTTTTAAAAGATATTTTGGTCATGCTGCTTTTGGCACGAAGTTTTTGATTAGTCGATGTTCAGCTTATTTATATGTATATACATATGTATATATTTATATATTTCATATATATATATATATATATATATATATATATATATATATATATATATATATATATATATAAAGGAACTGTAATAATTGAATTGATGAAATAGAAAAATATTGTAATATATAATTTTGCTGTTTTAATACTGTGGTAGACTCTGTCTTAAGGATATCTACAGTTGGTCGGGGACTCCTCATTCTGACTAAACCATTGGATATATATTAAATGATTTTATTTGTAAACCCTGCTGATGAAGAGACTGAATATTTAAAAAATATATCAGGAACGATCGTGCACTAAAACTTTGTTAATGTTGAAATTTTGTGAACTTGTATACTCAATGATGAATATGTTGTAATGTTGTATATTTCTAAGATGTAATATATATATATACATATATATATATATATATATATATATTTATATGTATATCTAGGTAGCATCTTCTCTTGGAAGCAAGTATTGTTTTATATAAGAGACAAATCATGTCTTGATATCCTTTGGTAGATCTTTTCAATCGTCCGAATAAAAATCTTATTTTCGGTGGGGAATTGACCGATGAATTTGCCATAGTTTGGATTTGTGTCCCAAGTACATCCGCGTCCATCTTCAGGAGAATAAGGTTAATCAGGTACAAATTATGTGTTAGTATTATAGAAGGTTTTGGTATGAATTATTTAATAAGTACGAAACTATAAACATAAGACAATCAACTAATGAATTTATACTGAAGTTTCCATTTTACTGCCCAGCCTTCCAAACAAACAAGTGTTTACTTCGAATTTACTTGTTACAAGATAGTTCATACAAACTAATGCATATTTTATGGAAGTTTCAAGGACAGTTAAGCTTAGTTTTTAATCTATTAAGTCATAGATATATCCTATTCATCAAACCAAATAACTTTTATGGGCAAGTAAAATACTTGATTTCATCATCTACAAAATCTCCATCTCTCCCATAAAAACTCACAACTAATTCTATTTGGATATAAAAATAGTGTTAATGCCCCTGCTATATATTTTATCCAACCGTTACATATTTAACCCCACCCAGAAAACATTATATGCTATCATTTTCTGTGTGCCCAAATGCTCAATATTCCTTTACAATTAATGTCCTTATGATTAAACTAGCATTCCAAGATTCTGCGATGTAAAAATGCAAATAAAGTTCCCGATACCTCTCTGGCTAACTAATTAAAATTGGGTTAAAAATGAGTTAAAACAATGAGAATCTTTCATTTATTTATATAATTAATCACAACGTATAAGGAAATATAAAAATCCCCCAGTGATTATATTTTGTACATCCGATTTATGACTATAGTTATTCAGTGTTTCTATGATTCTGGAATAATTCTAATAAAACATTTTTTTATTAATTATAAATGTTGAATTTCGTATATTGTCTAATTATAACTCGTTAGTTGTGTATTATTTTAAAAGCTAACATTAATTCAGTAATTTTTCTCGTATTTCCCAAGTTATAAGGCAAGTTGTAGAAATACTCTTTAATATTAAACAAACTTGACGACAACTTTACCGAAATATGTATAGTTTACAGACTACATAAATAACTCTTATATTGAAAATACATTTTTACTTAACCCATTTGATTTTTCGATTGAGTCCTCAACCTTTATTTAAGCCTTATATAAGATAGCATATACATATAACGATGCAAATAGTTTTGTAAAATCTCTTGCCTTATGTTTAGCAAATTATCTCTAGATGTCATTATATGGTATGCACCTAGTGCGCATAAGTTACATATTTTCCTTTTGTTAGGTATATATTTATTCGCCTTACCACATATAGACGACTTAAACTTAAAGGTAATTTTCTTATCAAGTAGATGATCCAATATCTTATGCGGGCATTGTTCATCGTCATTATCTCGCATTTATAAATTACGCATGAGACCATATAACATCCCACAGATGACAATCATTAGCATTTCTACGATGTCATTTTGACTCAGGCGTTGTTCCTCTTCCTCCCATTTTGTATTTTGGAACTTTTTTAACCATTAATGCATAGGACTACATATTTGGAGGTTGAAAAAATATATTTTTACGGTATTTTTTAAATTTATTCTACTACATCTAGGGATGTATGTTTCAATGATATTGTAATGGATTTTCAGAGTCAATAATACTTATGAACCCAACCATAAACCAAACTATATGTTGTATTATATATATCAAACTCTAACAATCAATCACTAGTGAAAACATCAATATCTGATGGAAAAGCAAAATTATCCAAAAATGAACATTTATTCAATAAAAATATATAATACATGTATTACAACGAAGTCCTCGTTAGATCTGCGTATAAGGATCACATGACTTATACCATATAACACTATGATCGCGATCAGGCTAATAAAGGAGGTAATAGAGAAACCTGCAATTACATTTTATATAATAGGGCTATGGAAAATAGCAATAAAAATAGTGTGTAGTATTGGCTGTGACTATAGAATACAGGATGGTCAAAACTCTGATTTCTCTAATACTAATAAGACCCATCGTAAGAAAGATAGAAGACGTAGTTACATCTTGTTCAACGGTACTTATAGCCAGTATATTCTTACTTATATTCCGAAAAAAAAATATATAGTATTATTGAAAAGAAATTTCCACAGGTAGTGGAATAGGTAGATGCATAAATAAAAATGCTGTGACACCCCCTAACTTTCATAGTTTCAAAAAAGTAATGCCTTAAATACACACTTTATAATTCATAATGATATATTAAATAGTTTATAAATTAATTAAACACCAATATATTATTGATGCTCATGTCCGCGCACGGATCCTTTTAAAAATGTATTACTTCATCTAACTCAAAATATGATGTAAGGTAATTCATTTCTCTATTTAAATCTGTTTTGGAAAAGGTTATAAAAAAATGATGTTCCTATGTAGGTTTTCCTAGAATATTTATTCTAAAATTCGTAACGATTGGTTGCTAAAAAATGAATACAAAAAAATTATATATGAACCCTCTAAATGTTAACATGTACAAAATAATATATACACATACTCACTGTATGGTTGCCAATAAATATTCCAAAATTCATGATAACTAGTTCATTGGTTTAGAAGCTTAACTGTGTTATGAGCGGTTTTATGTAAGCGCGCCACCTGAATAGTACATTTTAGGATAAACAAATGTTTACCGAAACTATACATTAAAAGAAGCACACTGATTGGTGAAAGAAAAAAAGTATTATATATATATATATATATATATATATATATATATATATATATATATATATATATATATGTATATATATATGTATATATATATGTATATATATACATATATGTATATATATATATATGTATATATATACATATATATATATGTATATATATATATATATATATACATCTCTCTCCCTCTCTCTCTCTGTCTCTCTCTCTCTATGTATATATATATGTATATATATATATATATATATATATATAATATTTTTATTCTATGTATCAACATACATTGTTATAAGGAGACACAATATTTAATGTATCAATTTTTAGTATTTACTTTAACAGTGCTCGGTACGTGAATAGAGCAAGGTAGTAATTTATGAAAATATATTTATCGTAATAAAGCTACACAGAGGCTTCCGCGGTTCATCCTCAGAGGGAATCGTCAGACCGATATCTGTATTATCAAATATATTCGTGAGTGTATATAAAATAAATAACCCCACAATATCTGATGCCTCTGTAGAGTCAAGGGTATACATGACCAAATCAAATGAGTTGGCCATTTTTGTTTTAATCCATTGGTCATTATTATTGATTAAAACTGATCTTCTAAATTTTTTGAAGATGTGGATTTCATCTTTGGATATAGTAGTACACATCTCGGCAAACTCTTTGGCGATGTTGAAAAGTTCTTTGGATATAGATTGATAGGAAATCACTATGTTAAATTTACGAAGGCCTATTTATATTTTTTTTGTTGATATTATTATACCAAGAGATTGCATCGACATTACTCACTCACGAGGTTTAATTCTGTCTTTTTATTTGTTTGTTAATTCTAGATATAATTGTTTTTCTAATTCTTAATGTTTCTTGTTTGGTCGGATTAATTAAGCGAGTGCTAGGGGTATTGTTAAAAAAAATTGTAGTCTTTAAATAAGATATATCCTTATTTAGGTTTTAATTTACAAACTTTGTCGCTAATTTTTAGTCTATCGGTTATTTATTTACTTTCAGCATTTGTTATATCTATGTGATTACGTTCGCTTGTATTTAGATTTTTGTGTTTTTTTCGTAATGTTTTCTGTGAGCAGTTTGTTACACTCTTGCTTATTTATTTCATAAAAGTTCTTAATTTTATCCGCTTTTACGAAGATTGTGTTAGGGTTGTTCATGTTTCTAACGAAGTTGTGTAATTGTTTTCGAAAATTATGTTGTTTGTGAAATTCTAAATTTCTAATTACATTTGAGAAGTCATTTTCAAAACAAATCATGAGATCTATTAGTTTTGTTCTTTATAGGCTGTTGACTCCGTAAGATTCTTTTGTATATAGGTGTTTATGTTTATTGTTAAGGAAGAAGTGTTCTCGCCATCGCATTCGGCGTACTAGTTCTCTCCGTCTTATTTTAATAAATTTAATTATGTAACTATGCTTGCTAGTTGTTGAGATATTCTTAAGTGATGTATTTAGTTAACTTTGTCTATATTATTTTAAGTGATGAAATAAATTTTTATGAAAATTCTCAACTATTTGAGGAGTTAAATATTATTATTTCATGTATTCACATGAATTGTTATGAAGAGATATCATTTTTATGTATCAATTTTCATTTTTATTTCAACAGTGTGCGACACGTGTGTAGAACTAGGTAGTAAGCTACACAGAGGTTTCCGCGTTTCATCCACAGAAGGAATCGTCAAGCTAAAATGTATGGAGTTAGTTTTGCCGGATGTTTTTATATAGACGTGGTGTTTAGTCTTGCTAGTGAACCAATCAGATTATTTGTTGTTCTTCTAACCAATAGTTTTTTTTTTCAGAAACAAAAGTACGGTTGATTTTCTTTCGATTTACATATTCTATTGTTCTGTTTTCTATAGCGTTGTTCATCCCTGATACTTTGTTGTGTCGAAATAATGGGTGACCTTATTTAAGCACGTGCTTACTTGTATATTTATTTTAGGTTTAAGTTTTCACGTTTTTAGAGTTTGGTTTAGTTTAGTAATTATTTATTTATTATTATGTATTGTACGCATAAGGCAAATAGTATTATGTGTAGACAAGTGTTTCCTTTTTTATTTATACAGTTTAATAGGTTTTGAGGGTGTTTAAAGTTTAGGATTTCAGATTTATCATTTAGACATAATCTACGATGGTTGTCTAAATTACTAACATTTTCATTTCTATTTGTGTGATTACTATTAAGGTTTTGGTTATTACTATTTGTAGTGCTTATACCTTTGTTTATCGTAGTGTTATTTTTCTGTATTGGTCACTTTTGTATGCACTTTGTTAGTTTTTCTTCTCTGCTGTTCTATTTCAGTATTTCGTTATTGTGCGCCTTAATCATTATTTCTAAGTTTTTTGCAGCAGATTTAGGACAGTTTAAGGTTATTTTTATTTAATATTTGATACAATGGATTGGTTACGGGGAAGTGTGTTTCAATCTAATTTAGGAATTTCTTGAACACAATCCCAAACTTTAAATACCCGCAAAATTTATAGAATTAGAGTAGTAAAATAGCAAAATACTCTCTGAACAGAATTACATATACTTTAGGTATACAAAACATTACAAATAAATAAACACTAAACTGAACGAAAAAAAACCCCTAAAAACCAACACCTCAACTTTAAATATAAGAAATCTCGTGTTCAAATAAGGTCACTCATAATTTCGATACAACGGGAATGATACGCGAAAGCCTTTAGTGAATTTATTTGCCATAATAATATTTTCATAACTTACTATATATATATATATATATATATATATATATATATATATATATATATATATATATATATGCACCCCTAAATGTTAACATTAAAAAAAATAATAGGTTTACGTAGCTACCGTAATTTCAGAATAAATCTACTAAAATCCACAATGATCAGTTCATTAGTTAACAAAATTACACTGTATACATATATATATATATATATATATATATATATATATATATATATATTGGAAGTTAACTAATATAGTGATTGCAGTAGATTGATTGACTTACTAGACAAAATTCTTTCAACAAAAAAAACTGTTTTTTTTCCAGTTCTGAAGGTTAAAAATCTTCCGAGACTATATATATATATATATATATATATATATATTTAGACATACATATATATATATATATATATATATATATATATATATATATATATATATATATATATATATATATATATATGTGGGGTATATAGAGAGAAAGATGGACACAGAGAAAAAAGCGAGAAAGAGAGAAAGAGATGCACATTCCTTACTTTATAAATATAAAAATCCATGCAATAGCAATATATATATATATATATATATATATATATATATATATATATATATATATATATATATATATACATATAAAAATTATTTATAAATAAAAATTATTTTCAAATTAACCTATATGTACATGTGTTTGATGCCCCCTTTCATCATCAGTATGAGAAGAGACAATCTCTGCCGCTCACACGACCTGAAACCTAATACAAACCTAATAATTAACTCATTAGTCGGAGCGCAAACTGTTGTGGCCACTACGAATTGCCATAGAAATGAGAGAATTAAATAACGTCTAAATGCCTAATTCAGCGGGAATATCGGCAGGCTGTTACGATAACTCAATATTGTCAACTTACTAAAAGTACTTAATCTAGCGAGAGCGTTGAACAATTATTTATGAATATTTTTTTCTAAATTAACCTATATACGCATGTGTTTCTTGCTACCTTGCAATCACCGGTATGGGAGGAGACACTCCCTTCCGGTCACACAATTCGTACCTCAATACGAAAGTCATATTTGCCTCAGTAATATATATATATATATATATATATAATATATAATTTTTTCAACAGGTGTTTACAAATAAAAATGGAGAATATTTATGAATACAAAAACTATATTTGAACAATTCATTACTTGTCTGATTCTTAATCGCATTTATCAACAAAAAATATAGCTTTTTGTTCAAATTTCGTCTAGAGGTTATATGTTTTGAGATGTGGCGATTACAGAAGTTCGTCGGTTTTCTGAATGAATTAAATATGAAGAAATAGACACCATCGACATTGCGTATGTGAGGAGAGTAGACGTTTTCCCAAGGGAGGTAACTCGCGTCAAGAATTAATAATTAAGAAGTGAAGTGGGATTTACTTGGAATTGGGTTACCTACTAATTAGCATAACTGATTCGAATGAAGACAACTCGAAAGAAAGCGAAAAATACGATGTCAAAGGATGGCATAACTTCATAAATTACGACAATGTTAAAGACATAAATAAAGTATAATAGAAACACAAAAATATGTCTTGATAGAATGAAAAGATGAATTAAACTTTCTTATTTTTATAATAAATTCTAATTCAATTCATAACTTTCATAAGATTCTGAAAAAGACCGTGAAATGAAACAATACACAACTAAATAAACATAGTGTGTACCTATATCTACGAGTGTGATCTCTTTAGATTTTAAATAGGACTTCTAGCCTTAGAGCAGTCGGCGAAATCTGAACACTCGCCGACTTGTAATCGACGCAGTAATTTTTGTTTTTACTTGTACTTCTGTTACCCCACATATAAATAAATATTACTCTTTCATTTTGAATTAAAATATTTTGAAAAATTGTATTTTAATAATCGAGCACTCTCTTAGATTTATGTTCAACCAATCTTACAAAGGTATACATATATATATTATATATATATATATATATATATATATATATATATATATATATATATATATATATATATATATACATTGGGAAGCGGTTCAAGGATATATTAGTCTGTGCGAATTATATCAATACAAACTCTCTTAGAATTAAAAATGGCGGGCTTAGAATTGTGGGGTGTTATGCTGTAAAATATCCCAAGTAGGTCGGTCTATTTCTGTAAATCTGAATGTCTTACAGATTCGGACTTTGTTATTGCTGATGTACTGATTGTTTTGGCCATGACGAAACAGCTCTTATTTTTTAAAAATCAAGACCAATGTTGTTTGATACGAAACTTTGTCTATGTTGTCAAATGTCTCTCTCGCTCTTTCTCTCTTGCTCTCTCTCTCTCTATCTCTCTCTCTCTCTCTCTCTCTCTCTCTATATATATATATATATATATATATAGTAAGAAATGAAAATATATATGGCAATCAAGCTACACAAAGGCTCCCGTGTTTCATCCCCGGGGGAAATCGTCAGGCTAAATGCATGGAGTTATTTTGTCAGGTGTTTTTATATACATGGCTTGCTAGTTAACCAATCAGATTCTTTGTTGTTCTCTCAGCCAATAGTTGGGCTTCCCGCGAACAAAAGCTTTGTTGGTGACGCTCCTATGTCAATCCTATTGTTTGTTAACAATGGAGTTTCCTATATCCTGTTTCCTTTGTTTTGTCAATACAGTAGGCGAATTTATTTTAACACGTGGTTTCTTGTATTTCTATTTTAGGTTTTAAATTTTAACTTGTTCAGTTTTTTATTTATTTATTTATTTATTTATTTTTATTTATTTATTTATTTATTTATTTATTTATTTATTAATTTAATTTATTATATATCATCCTAAGGTAAATTTATTTCTGTGTAAACAGCCGTTTGCTATTTCACTTCTAGAGTTTAATAGGTTTCGGGGATCTTTAAAATTTAGGATTTCATATTTTTCATTAAGGCATAATCTACACGGGTCGTCTAAGTTTCTACATGTACTGGCCTGTTTTACTATTTTCCATTCAATTATTGGTGAGTGTCCATTTTCTTTGAGCTCCCAATAATGGTTAGCTAGTGCTGTTTTAGTTCGACGTTCTTTGTTTTTAAATGCGCTTTTGTGGTTATAGTATCTGGTCTTAAAGTCTAAGGATGTCATACCCACGTAGTATTTCTTGTTATTTGGTCTTTTGTTGGCAAATATCGTTGCTTGGTATACAACACTTTTAGTTAGGCATTTATTTTGTAGTGGACAAAGTTTACGATTTATGCAGTTACATCTTTTCTCTTCATTGCTAACTTTTTCGTTTCTATTCGGGTGGTTATTATTAGTGTTTCGTTTATTTCTATTAGTATTGTTTATATGTTTGTTCTTCGTAGTGTTATTTTGTGTATATTTTCCACTTTGTTCATTTTTTTCTTCTCTGTTGTTGTTTTTTAGTATTTTGTTGTTGTGTGCCTTAATTATCATTTCTAGGTTTTCACAGCAGCTGTAGGATAGTTTTAGATTATTTTTATTGAATATTTTATGTAGAGGGTTGGTTACGGGGAAGTGTTTTTCAATCAGATTTAGGGATTTTTTGCCTAGTTTAGTTTTTAGCATCTGGTTATAGGGAGGGGTATAGTAGATTATATTTCTTTTTCTTTTGTTTTTATTTTTAATTTTGTTGTAATTATTGGTGTCCTGTTTTTTATATTTAATTTCGGTATTATGGTAACCACTATTTTTTAGAGCTGTAATGTAAATGTTGATTGATATTTTAAAAACGCTTTCGTTCCTAAATACTATGACCACAAAAGCACATTTAAAAACACAGAACGTCGAACTAAAACAGCACTAGCTAACCATTATTGGGAGCTCAAAGAAAATGGACACTCACCAATAATTGAATGGAAAATAGTAAGACAGGCCAGTACATGTAGAAACTTAGACGACCCGTGTAGATTATGCCTTAATGAAAAATATGAAATCCTAAATTTTAAAGATCCCCGAAACCTATTAAACTCTAGAAGTGAAATAGCAAACGGCTGTTTACACAGAAATAAATTTACCTTGGGATGATATATAATAAATTAAATTTAAAAAAAATAAATAAATAAAAATAAATAAATAAATAAATAAAAAACTGAACAAGTTAAAATTTAAAACCTAAAATAGAAATACAAGAAACCACGTGTAAAAATAAATTCGCCTACTGTATTGACAAAACAAAGGAAACAGGATATAGGAAACTCCATTGTTAACAAACAATAGGATTGACATAGGAGCGTCACCAACAAAGCCTTTGTTCGCGGGAAGCCCAACGATTGGCTGAGAGAACAACAAATAATCTGATTGGTTAACTAGCAAGCCATGTATATAAAAACACCTGACAAAATAACTCCATGCATTTAGCCTGACGATTCCCCCCGGGGATGAAACACGGGAGCCTCTGTGTAGCTTGATTGCCATATATATTTTCATTGCTTACTACCTAGCTCTACTTACGTATCGATCACTGTTTAAGTAAATACTGAAAACTGATACATAAAAAATTATATCTTCTTATAATATTTTATGTAGATACATGAAGTACTAATATATATATATATATATATATATATATATATATATATATATATATATATATATATATATATATATATATATATATATATATATATCAGCTGCAGAAACTACAAGGAATATTGGAACTGTCTATGGGATAAGTGTTCTGAATGATCGAACATATCAACGATGGTTTGCAAAATTTTCTTCTGGAGACTTTAACCTGCCATATCGGCGACGTTCGAGAAGGCCAAAATAAATTCACAAATACGTCATTAAAGACGCCGTAGTGGCAAATCCAAAGTTAACCAACAGAGAATTAGCTCAACAATTTAATACAACCCATAACACAATTATTTCATACTTTCACGAGTTAGGAAAAGTGTCAAAACTTAGACTCTGGTTTCCCCACGATTTGACCGACGCTCAACGAAATCGAATATTGACTGTTTGCACATCTTTGCTTTCCAGGAATCATTGATAACCATTTTTGTAAAGAATTGTGGCTGGAGATGGAAAATGGGTTCTTCACAAGAATACCCAACGCAAAAGACAATTGTTAGACCGAAACCAAAGTCGACTACCTGTTCAAAAATAACGACTACACCCAAGGAAGGTTATGCTCTCTTTATGGTGGAATATGAGAGGACTGATTCATTATGAGTTACTAGAGCCTTATCAAACAATCACAGCAGTAAAATATTGTTCGCAGCTGGATGATCTAATAATTGCTCTATCAAAGAAAAAAGACCATCATTACTCAATAGGAAGGGTGTAGGGATTCAGCATGATAACGCGAAACCTCACACAGAAGAACTCACTCAGGAATACGTCATGAGTTTCAGTTGAGTAGTATTGCCACATCCGCCTTATTCGCATGACATTGCTCCATCCGACTACCATCTTTTCCGGTCGCTGCAGCGTCACTTAAACAATAACACTTATGAAAATGACGACCAACTCAAAAATGACCTAAATTTGTTTTTATCTAAAAAAACAGAGAAATATTTTGAAGAAGGCATCAAGAAGCTAGTTGATCCTTGGACAGAAGTCATAGAAAATGAGGGAAATTATTTTAAAGATAAAAAATGCCCTAATGTGAATGTTTCAGATGAAATAAATGTGTTAGAATAAAACGACATTACTTTCTTTCCAACCTGATATATATATATATATATATATATATATATATATATATATATATATAGAATATGAAAAAGAAAAACTAAAACATATTATTTATGTATTAATCAACATTTCGTCTATATTGTAAGACTTCCTCATGATTATTTATCGAAAGAAAAATAACCATACAAGTATAAATGTTTTTCCCGTAGGCTCAGAGCAGTGGCCGATTTATCAAAACGGAATACTGTTATTAAATCACTAATATAACGTAATTTAAAAATACTTCATATATAGCACAGCGTAAAGACTCATAGACATATATATGAATGTATAATTTGCATAATTAAAAATAAATAGTAAATGTATGTTTGATGTATGTCTAATTATTCACAGATAGTGCGAATAATTCCGTCAATAATAACTAATTAATTAAAGTAATTTAATTAAAGAAAGAATAAAGTACAACTTTTTAAAATGGTCATTAATAATCAAGGGAGATAAGTACAACTAATTTATTTTAGCTTGCGAGAAAGTTATATGGATGAGGCATAGAGAGAGGAGGCATAATATTTTATAGAGAGAGGAGGATACCTATTATTTATTTTCTGGGCCTTTTGGCTAAGATCAAAGTGTAGTATCTGTTCCGATGGATACTACACGCTGTCCTGTGCAGTTCTAGGAGGTCCACCCTCCCAGGCTTTGCCTCCCCTCTTTGGGGAGGAGTAAGTTTATTGCTTACTGTCTGAGGCGCCCCTACCGTCGAATGCCGACGGGGCTGCCCAGGCAATTTTTTAAAACCCAGAGTGCTCACCTCTCGAGCGCTGGCTTATCTAATCCCACTTTCCCGACCTTGTGTCACATCTTACCTTGTGGGAGGTAGATAAATAACCTATTCTTTATTTTCTTGGCCTTTTGGCTAAGATAAAAGTGTAGTATCTGTTCCGATGGATACTGCACCCCATAGACTGGTATTGTCTTGGCCTTAAGGGCTTGAGTTACGCCGGTCTATGGGTCTGTCCTATGCAGTTCTAAGAGGTCCACCTTCCCAGGCTTCGCCTCCCCTCTTTGTGGAAGAGTAAGTTTATTGCTTACTGCCTGAGGCGCCCCTACCGGGGAATGCCAACGGGGCTGCCCAGGCAATTTTTAATGGCCAGAGTGCTCACCTTCTCTGGGTGCTGGCTTTTCAAACCCCACTTTCCCGACTCGACCTTGGGTCACATCTTACTTGTGGGAGTAAGATAAAACTGGCCTTGTGCCTAACTCCTGGAGAGGATTAAATAAATACTCTTAATTTTCATCTCTCTCTTTTCTCATACTGTGTGCATCGGGAGGGGGCTCTTTTAAATACAATAAAGAAGTAATTTGGTGTCGCCTCCACTCCCATTCTTTCTCTTTTTCCTTCTCACTCACCATCTTCCTTCCCTCTCGTCACCCTCTTTTCTTTCTGTAGTGACTTAAATGTTTTTTTATTGCTTTTGAAAGACCCCCAACTGACAAACCATCGCTGAAGCATAATTTAAAAAAGATTTCTTTTCATGTTTTTGATCGCATTTAAAAGATAAATAAATTTGTATAAAAATTACAAAACTATCAACATCTATTAATATACATATTAATGTTTATTCATTTATATGAAGAAATCCGAAAATTGTCTTGTATGTACAAGAAACTTTAAAAGTAAATGTTCAATATTTCAATTTTGTTTTCAAGTCGCGAATATTGCGAAGTGATAGCGAGCTGACAAGGCCAGCCAGTATATATATATATATATATATATATATATATATATATATATATATATATATATATATATATATATATATATATATATGAAGAGTTCGAATGCAAAACGCAATACATCCAATTTGTCTTAATTGAGACATTGAACAATACAAGGACAAATATGTATTAATGTAGACTTCGCCTAAAGTCTCATTTTGATTAAAAGTTAAAAAAATTATGCCGGTATTATATTATTGAAAACATAAATTTGATATGTAATACAGTGTTGAGATAAAACACTTTTTGTAGTGATAGCTTCGTTTTTTTTTAAATGGCGTTTATCGCGTTTTGCATTCGAACTCTTCATATATATGTGTGGCTGTGTACGTAATTAAGTTCAAATATAACATGAACTTAAAAGCAACATTTTTTTTCGAAACCACTTCATACAAAGTAGATCTTTTAGAAATGGTTTTAATTGTTTGCAGCTGATTTGAGCGATTGAGGGTACAAGGAGAAAGTATAGACTGAGACAATCCTGCGACTCTCGCCTAGCTTCGGTGTCTATGTTTGTTTGTGGTTATCAGATTCGCTCGTCAAATGTATTTGGATAAGTGAGTGGGGTTGTGTACATGTAGGAAAACAGATGACACGTTTACTGATGATAATTTTCGACTGGCCGATTTTATTCTGGCTGATTTTGTTCTGTGTGATTGTTTATGGATAATTGTAATGTTTTAGCTCACTTTGTAGTACCGTCGCGATGTGTTTATGTTGAAACGTTGAATGATTCGCGTTCCCTAGATTTAATGTGTATGTAATTTTATTTATAATTATATATATATATATATATGCATATATATATATATATATATATATATATATATATATATATATATATATATATATATATATATTACCATTTCATATATCTACATAAAATTCTATAAGGATATATAATTTTTTATTTATCAATTTTCAGTATTTACTTCAACAGTGCTCGATATTTAAGTAGAGCTAAATAGTAAGTTATGAAAATATATTTATGGCAATTAAGCTACACAGAGGCTCCCGCGTTTCATCACCGGCAGAAACTCTTACCCTGAAGATTTCCTCCGAGGATGAAACGCAAGAGCGGATGCCTCTGTGTAGCTTAATTGCCATGAATTACTTACTATATATATATATATATATATATATATATATATATATATATATATATATATATCAAGTGAAAGAATAGAATAAGGTGCGAATCAAATTTTATTACAGTTAAATGTTCAGGCAAAGTTCTTTAAAGTCCTTAACTTATGAGTTTTTAAAGAAAATCTTCTCCTGGATAACTTTGTGCATTGTTGGACCACCACTCACCATTTGGATTATTTCTTAATCAACCTCTTTGATGTCTGGTCTGGAGCTATTTTAAGCTTGTTGAGGTGGATGAACTGTATAGGTATACAAAAAAGTATGTTTTGGTGCCATATATTTGATGTTTCATATACCTTCATGCACTTTTATATATATATTTTTTTATATATTTTCAAAGTTTAATTTTTATTACCTGCAGTAATTCCATTGCGGTAATTGAACTCTTAGGAGAAGATTTTCTTTGAAAACTCATGAGTTAAGGACTTTAGAGAACTTTGCCTGAACATTGAATTGTAATAAAATTTGATTCGTACCTTATTTTATTCTTTCACGTTATCTATTGCTATTATTGCTCCATTCAGTATATTGAGCTTTATTTTTATCCGGATGTTCACTAATTAAATATATTAGTTGCCTCTTATATCTTTTGTTGTATTAACCTTATATATATATATATATATATATATATATATATATATATATATATATATATATATATATATATATATATGTATATATATATATATATATATGAGAGATAGGTAAGAGAGAAAGACAATGAAAGAGAGAGATAGTGATTTATTGGCTGTTGATTTTATACTATCCTCATTATTCTTGGGTCAGAACCCCGGTCTCTTTTACAGTCTAATTCCTGTTTATTACTTTATCATTGCAAATTCATCCCAAGAAAATCTTGTCGGGAACGACAGCTGAAATGTTAATGAACTCGGGCTTAAAGGTCTTAGTTCCTTGTCTCCGCCATCCAAACAAAACACAACGACGAGCTCAACACGCATATTACCTAAGACTAAACGTCTCGATATACGACAGTCCGAATGTCTTTCCCGTAAGCCACGCATAATGAATTGAATTTTAAATGTCTCGTCCGATATTTCCATAGAATTAATGAGAATAATACAGGAATGCCCGATGTTACTTACTGATTGGTCGTATAGGACTACTTAAATTGTAATCTGAGTTAGATGTCTAAAACTGTGTAAGTAATCCGGAATTTGGAATTCTAGAATTCCAAGAAGGAAACGGAGACGGTTATATATACATTATGGAGATTATTTATACTTGTGTGATTGTTCCATCATTCCTGACGGCACGTTTTATCATTGTCTCCTTTATCTACAACTTATATAATTAAATTCACTTGGAAAAACAAGCAAAAAATGCAGTTCCATCTTGATTACAGACAACACTAATACTTCATCAAGCTGATACTGATTCTAACGTTCCCTTGAATATATACTAAACTAGAAAATTACCAATCTAAAAACGGCTAAAATTTATTCCCCAAACAAAACAGTTGTGCACCACTTTTATATCTTTTTACACAGATTTAAATCAAGATATATTGATAATAAACCCTATGTCTAGAATCCTTATTTTTACTTGCACTTAAATTAATTACCTGATTTTAATTCAAGAAAAGGTCTAACATTTAAGGCTTAACTTTTTTAGGCCTTCAGAATATATTAAAATTCAGTTAATCTTGCTTAATTGGTGACTACTTAATATGGATCAAATTCAATGCAAATCTGAAATATTTGAATTTTAAATGGGATATTGTGCCAATATTATGCTTGCAAACCCTTTTTAATATTCCCCAAAAGTGACATTTTTAGAATACTTATTAATCGATATCTAATAGCTATTGTCAAAATTTCCCCCCAAAATTGGATTTATCTAAATGTTCACTAAGGATTTCGACCTCTTTTTTGCTCTATCTACATTTAAAAAATGAAACTAAATATAGCCCACATTACGACCCCTTAAACCTAGCAGCTGCGTTCCAAAATTCATAATGATCGGTTAATTAGTTTAAGAGTGGGTCTTGTACATGCACACATATACAAATACCTAAATGTACATAAATGGAGATTATCTCCCTTAATGTTACATATAAAAGAGTAGGTATTTCTACATATACCCAGTCAAGACGAAAGTAATTATGCATCATTATTATCACTAATAAAAAAGTCTGCTGTCAAGATATATTGATCGACCTAGGCGAGATGATGTTAATATCTCCCTTTCTGATGCATTGGACAATCACTAATACACGATAAAGTTTAATCCCGAGGTTTGAAGCGATTCGACGCTGATTAAGTCCACCTTCATATCAATATATAATATGGATCCTCTTGAACTCTGAAAATTCTAATGGTTCTTTGACACGTGCCATACTTTAATCGTGATATATGATGGATATATTGATATCTGAAATACACAAAATCAACTAGTAAATACTATCGATGTTTAATTGTATTGCTTCTTTGTACGGCTCCGAGTTCTGGTTGTCGACGAAAAGAGCAGAAAGAATATTATCGATCCTGAAGACAACTTCCGGTCTTCCCAGACATAACTATTTGTGCAGCTACGTCGATCTCAGACAAATGAGTGAAAATCGTCTGTGTGTGTACAGATGACATGTAATGCGCACAAACTACAAAACCATTGCGAAAAAAAGATTAAAGATGGCGATCCACCGGGGACAGGCCGAAACGATGATCGATAAAATGGTGTCTAGTTGTCCTGCAATACAATCTCAGTGTGGAAGGATTTCATCCAGACCAATCCTTGAGGAGGACTGAACCTGCGGGCGATACTAAGAATACTAATGTGAATTACTTATGACTTCTACACAGTTACGGCTGCCGGAACAGGAACAAGCGACCCCCGTAGATTTAATAAAGGGTTCCGTTCGATATTCCATCCACATTCCAGAGTTTGATAAGATACACCTGAAGAAGGTCAGAGGTCACATCGGCCGAAACGTAGTGAGACTAACATACACGATTAAGAACCCTAGTCCGAATACTCCAAATAATAAAAATATTAATTTTTGTTTTGGATTTTAAATCTTTTAAAATAGTTTTTAATATTTTTGTAAATGCATCATGATATTTAAAAAATCGATCATGATATACGATATTTTAAACATAAGTCTCTATTTTACCTACAGCAGGAAGGAATTGCGGGTTCATGCCTGTTCTCACGGGATCACTTTTAAATGGCCACACGAGATCATTAAGAATTGAATTGACAGAGATTTTATAGGCTGCGTTGGCAAAATTCATAACATTTTTGTAGTCTACAGTGAACACTCTGTTTTGACGGACGAATCTACCGTTGTATCATTTTTTTTATTTATTAAGTGACATTCATCTTGGGCCAATGAGATAATTTCCCAGAATGATAAAGTTTCTATGGAATACTAAATCAAGTGAGATGACAGCTTTTGACTTTGGAATCTTTTGCAGGGTGGTATTGTTTTTGGAAGGTTTACGTGGATAATTCTTAACTCCCGACAGATTGTTCTATCGCGCGTCTTGTAGCCAACTGTGTTTTTTAGACACACACTAGTATTTTAATGTTCTGTGACGTATGTGTGTTTTAGTAGTAATTTTATGTTGTTAACGGCAGTAGTCGTAGTAGGTGTCCACTGTATGTAGTGTTCGCTTACATCCCCCTCTGTTGTTGTTTTTTGTAACAACCGCTGTCATGATTAGCCAAGTGTGTTGTTTGCAGCAAATAAAAACAATACAAACATATATTGCTCGATAGGTATACTTCATAGATTTTTTTATTATTTACAAGTCGTTTATTGTATTCATTGATTACATAAGTCAAAACCAGATAGTGTAAGTTTTTCTGTCGCCCCCTTCTAACAGCGGAAGAGTTGAAAAAAAAACAGGTATGTTACGGTTTAGACCGAGACTTCCAGAGAACAACTTTGCTTAAAACTTCCTATTTATATTATTTCCGTAAAACCATTTGCTAAATTCCTTGAGAAATTTTTCTATTTTTTGTAATATAATTTCTAATGGAAATTTATATTTCTACTTAACAGAACATCACATCTACCCTATAACTACTACGGTGTGTTATTATCATTTAGACGAACAGCACAGTACATCTTTATGAAACAATACTATTCTTTTTGGATAAAAGTGTTGTTGTATATATATATATATATTATATATATATATATATATATATATATATATATATATATATATATATATATATTCGTACACTTAGGCAGCATTTCTTCGTTGATGCATGACAGATGTTTGATTAAAAAATAGTGACAATTCTTGTTTCTTTCTTTTTTGTTCTATCTTTTTAAGTTGGCAGGCCAACGATCTAATGTTCTGTCCTAGTGTCAACAGGAACTGGTCAAAACTGCGAACGTTTTCGACTCCCATTGGTCACACGTGAGACACGTGACGAGTTACAAACATTAACATTGGTAAGAATTCATTAATAAAATGAATTAGAATCATTTTTTATTTTATTTTTATTTTTTTTATTAAAAGTATACCCTTTCCCCCTTTGTATTGACTTTGATTGACGGTAGGTTTGTTTGCTCGGATGAGTAAGGCTTCAATTATGGGGAGGCACAGGTTGCAATTTTAGACACCGAGGATGGCAGTGTTTTTTTACTAATATGTTTCTGAAATCTTTGTGAGGGTGTCGGGTGATACCAGATGTTGGTAAATTGAGCTATGGAGCAGAGATGACATGCAAGGCGGCGAGAGATATTAGTTCTAGTCACCCCAACATATGTACTGTTTTGGAGACACATTCTCGCATTAAGCATTTACATACATACACAGCATTACTAGTTTTAAGTCAATGACCTAGTGTTATTTTTATTAATAAATTAGTTGTTTTAATTTTTTTAATAGTAAATAGTGAAATGGAGCTCATAGTTTATGTAAGTAGGGGAAAGGTTTATGTAATATGTTTTTTGTTATTATTTGGCGAGTTCACACTAGAAACGAACATTCGATCGTTGGGCCACAAACTCGAAAATATAGATAAAAATGAAACAAACAAGAATTGTCACTGTTGTTTAATAAAACATGCATAATATATATATATATATATATATATATATATATATATATATATATATATATATATATATATATATATATATATATATAGTTTGAAAAATCACACATGGAACGTTGGTGAAATGGCAATAATAAGGAAAATATTTTGAAAAAATATTTTGAAAACCTGGGAAACGCAATTATTTATCTTTCTTTTAAAGAAATTATTTATTTACTTTAAAAACTTGAGTACTTTCGGTAATATACACCTTTGTCAAAAGTATAAGCATATTATTTTCTCTTCTATTTACGTTTAATCCTCCTTGATTCAGACATATTTATCGCAGTCAAGTTCAAATTCGTCTTGATGTTATCGACTATTAATGTTGATATGCCGCTGTGTGTAGCACGCGGTTACGTGAATAAGGTAGTTTGAAAATCAAACATGGAAGCGTTGCTGAAATGGCAATAATTAGGAGAATATTCATATATATATATTTATATATATATATATATATATATATATATATATATATATATATATATATATATATATATATGAATATATATATATAATAATATTTAAGTGTAGAATTATAACGATATTTAAATTATCGTTTAATAATAATAATCTATCGTGACAATGTAAAGCTCAATATATTAAATAGAGCAATATTTATAATGGCGACAATATTTATAATCACATTGTCGGCTTCCCCATCCTCTGATGAGAAGAAATATTTTCTTTGAAAATCCATGGATTAAGGATATGAGGCTCCTTGCTCTGAACTTTTGATGATTTTAATAAATATATTATCTCTACAATGTTTTATTCTCATCTTTCACCTCTAATATATATATATATATATATATATATATATATATATATATATATATATATATATATATATGCAATGCTCCGACTCAGTCGTTGATTACTATAAAATGTTTAGATATTTATGCTCACCACTTTCAGTGTAAATACCACTTAATTTCTATGTTATCACGGGACAATCTCTCGTAGCTTAATGGGACTCACTTACAGATTCAAGGTGTCTCGTGCTATGACCGGCTGAGATTGTATTTCCTTGCGCTAGTGAGAGCCGTAAACTCGAAACGATATCGTACGTAGGTAAAAGATTTAAAAAATAATGTATATATATATATATATATATATATATATATATAAACTTCATATAAACATTACAACAGTCTATAACAATTAACTCGCATTTCTGTGCTTTCTCAAGTCATTGGAGATGTAACAGCAATAATTAAACATCGCTGTTTTAATGGTGAGTCAAATAAATTTTAGTTTATTTATAAAGCTCTACTTTGCATTGATCACTATTTAAAAAAAATATCAGTTTTAAGTTAATTTAATCAATAGTTGAACTTTCTTAAGTAACCTTATATATATATATATATATATATATATATATATATATATATATACAGGGTGGGCCAAAATAAGGGTCCTATCTTTAAATTTGAATAACTTGAATTTGAATAACTTCCACAAAATAAAAGTAAAACTCACCAAACTTTATGTGTGTGTAGACTGACCTTTCCGAGATTTTTTAGAAATAAACAAAACAAATTTTAGCCGAAAAACACTTCTTAAAACTTACAAAAACTAAAGTATTGTTTTTTACACTGTTTTGAGTTTTTTAAGCAAAAATAATGTTTTCTAAATGAGGGTACGTTCCTTAGGGCTAATACGGCTCATGCTTGCTTCGGAAGGGGTCCTTTACTTATTCTAAAAAAAAAAATTTTTTTAAATCAATAAATAAAAAAGTTATGAATTTTTAAAAATAGGACCCTTATTTTGGCCCACCCTGTATATATATATATATATATATATATATATATATATATATATATATATATATATATATATATATATATATATTTATATATATATATATATTAATCCAGGTAGGGTAAAAATCCGTAGGGTAGAAATCCAAAGGGAATCAAACCGGGTTTATAAAAGAGTGCTCAATAAAAATATAGAGCTGTATTGTGAATGCTTTTATTCAAACATGTACAAGGTCTGCTACACTGGCATGTCGATGTTATCGATCTACAGCTCTCAAGAGCTGAGGTCTCATCAGGCAGAAAATCGTTTTTTGATTCAACTGGTTGCTGAATTCCAGGGAGAATGAAGTCAAGCAAAAAAGAAGAGGAGAAAGAAATAAAAGTCATGTGACCGATTTTAAATATGATTGCCGTTAGAAATTACTATTTTCTTATTTTTATCTTTTATATATTTTATATATATATATCCAACAAAAATACAAAATAAAAATATAAACAGCTGTAAATTAAACTTTTCTGACAGCAATTGTATCTCTTTCCCTTTCTCTTTTCTTTTTCTTTTCCTCGGCCCACTCCCCTCTCTACCCCAGCTCAGCGTTGGATATATATATATAAAATATATAAAAGATAAAAATAAGAAAATAGTAATTTCTAACGGCAATCATATTTAAAATCGGTCACATGACTTTTATTTCTTTCTCCTCTTCTTTTTTGCTTGACTTCATTCTCCCTGGAATTCAGCAACCAGTTGAATCAAAAAACGATTTTCTGCCTGATGAGACCTCAGCTCTTGAGAGCTGTAGATCGATAACATCGACATGCCAGTGTAGCAGACCTTGTACATGTTTGAATAAAAGCATTCACAATACAGCTCTATATTTTTATTGAGCACTCTTTTATAAACCCGGTTTGATTCCCTTTGGATTTCTACCCTACGGATTTTTACCCTACCTGGATTACTATTTGCTCCATTCACTGTCGAGCACTCTTTTAACCGAGATTATTCAGCTAACATGGAAAAAACCAACTTTAACACCTCCCTCAAGAACATTCCAATAACAAACACCCGGAATTATCTTCTAATTCTAACAATGAAGATGGAGGAACTCTTGAGGAGAATGAAGTGGAAAGCATACTTCTTCCTAAACGGATCTACCAGTAACAACAACAAAGAAAAATACGGCTTCAAAAACCAAGGTACGGTACCGCGTATCGAATTACTTGATAACTTTGAAAATGACTTACTCAAAATTGTTAAGGACGTTAAATTCAACGACAAAAAAAACCCATTCCAGAAAAAACTAGATAGAATAGTCAACGAAATTAACAACTCCAAGCACATTCTAGTTAAGGCAGACAAAACTCAAAACTTTTATAAACTCACCAAATCAGAATATTTTAAACTACTCGACAATAATATAACTAAAAAATACAGAAAATCAAACACTGACTTAGTCCAAAACATAAATATTAGTAGCAAGGAAATTACTGACAAACTCAAAATTAGTGATAGGGTTAGTAAACTAAAAGTAAGAGAAGCATATATACTCCTTAAAGACCACAAACCTGACTTTCAGACAAAGCCAACAACTAGACTAATTAATCCTACAAAACAAGAAACCGGAAAAATTAGCAAAATCATCCTACAAAAAATTAACAAAAACATTAGATCAACATATAAACTCAACCAATGGATCAACACGACCGATACAATTAATTGGTTCCACAAAATAAAAAATAAAATAAATTGTTCCTTCATCCAATTTGACATAATTAATTACTACCCCTCAATTTCTAATGAACTCTTCGAAAGCGTCATGGAGTTTGCTACTCTTCTCTCGGATATTTCTGAAGAAGAGATTAACATTGTAAGAAAATGTAGGAAAACAGTGCTAATTAGCAAAAAAGATCAATGGACAAAGAGCAACCAATCTGGCTCTTTTGATGTTTCGATGGGCTCTTTCGACTCTGCAGAAATCACCGACTTAGTTGGTTTATACATCCTCTACAACCTAACTAATGATATAGATATTGAAGACATTGGCCTATATAGGGATGATGGACTCTTAGTAGTCAGAAACTCTAATGGGCAAAGGTGTGAAAATATTAAAAAGATTATTATTAGGGAGATGAGGAGGATATGCCTTAAAGTTGAAATAACTTCCAACATTAAAATAGTAAATTTCCTAGATGTAACTCTCAACTTAACCAAAGAAACATACGAACCATATAATAAAGAAAACTTTAACCCAATCTATGTACACCCCCTCTCCAACCACCCCAAAACTATCATTAAACACATCCCTAAATCTATCCAACATAGGATAAGCAATAACTCATCAAATGAAACAATCTTTAACAAACATAAAGAATTCTATAATAAAGCACTAAAAAACAGCGGATACAAGAATACACAAATTAAATTTAATAAACCTGCAACGACTAATAATAAAAACAATAAAGCAAGAAACAGGAAGATAATATGGTTTACACCTCCCTTCAATCAAGCAGTTAAAACCAAACTTGGTAAAAAATTTCTAAACCTCATAAACACATATTTCCCCCCAAACAATATCTTACATAAAATATTCAACAAAAATACACTTAAACTAAGTTACAGTTGCAGCGAAAATTTAGAAATGATAATTAAAAAACACAATAACAAAATCCTAAACAGCAACCTAAACCCTGAATCAGATAACAATAAAACAACTAAAGTAAAGTCCTGTAACTGCATAAATAAAAATGAATGCCCCTTGCAACAAAATTGCTTAATAACAAAAACAATTTACCAAGCAACAATCTCAACTAAGGAAACTCCAGATATAAAAAAATACTACATAGGTATGGCAGGTAATACTTTCAAAGAAAGATACACCGGCCATAAATGTTCATTCAACAACCCAAGCTACCAAAACAGAACATCACTCTCAAATTACCACTGGGAACTCACTAATAAAAATAAATCACCAATTGTAATTTGGAACATTATCAGAAAAACTAGCACCTGTAGCTCATTAAACTCATCATGCTATTTATGCCTCGGCGAAAAACTTGAAATAATTAAATTTACTGACAGAGGAAAACTTTTAAACAAAAAACAGGAAACATCGATCAACTGTAGGTATAACAGATCACACCTCCTCAGTAATTTGTACAACCCCCCCTAAATAATACCATTAAAACAAAAACCCAATACCCAACAAGCCCGCTAAAATTAACACTTATTAACACTTCCAAATCAAGTAACTTTAACCCTCAACTACAAACACAGTACAACCACCCCAATCTTTGAATAAATACTATAACATAAAAAGTAAAATTTTTTTATATATATATATATATAGGTGATTCTTGTGGACATATGAGTGGGCATATGTATGAAGATATAAAATTTTATAACTATTTATGTGTGTATGTATGCATCTGTATGCGCGTATGTATACGTATACATATGTACACATACATGTGTATCTGTGTGTTCATGTATATGTGTATGGGTTTGGGTGCATATATGAATGTTTGTGTATACATGTGCATATATGTATTTATATGTGTGCACGAGTGCGTGTGTGCGCTCAACATCCAGCTCACAAAACTACTTATTACCAAAACCAATTTTTAAATATTTAAATAATTATATACTGATCACTTTAATCAAAATTACTGGCCCCCATCATTTCTAATCCCCCCCCCCCCTTCATAGACCATAACTTGCGTTAACAATTTTAACTAGAACACCTTACCACTAATACTATAACAGGTGTTAACCCCACCATTAATAATAGGATCACAACGAATAATAAAATTTATTTATTTATACCACTGAAATTAATCGATATATAAATTCCATTAAAAATAAAAGCAATTACCAGTATGTTTTATTAATCCATCACTAACTATTATTTATAATCGAAATACATTTATTCATACTCCAAAATAATTAAAAATAAATATAATAATATAATCCATCTATATCAATGTCATAAACTTATATACGATCCTTACCAAGAATAATTCCCAATATATTTTAACTCATTAGTACCTAGAACTAACCTAATAATATTATTGCCAATAATCCATATATGAATCTTACTAAAAATAAAGACAATTACCATTATGTTTTATTAATTAACTGATAAATATTATTTAAAATACATGTAACTATCCATCAAAATAATCAAAATTAAATGCCAATTGATCAAAATATAACAATATAATTTATCAACAATAAGGCCATAAATCCACCAATGGGTTTAAACTAAAATATCCCCGTAAGCTGGGTGTCATGTAATTGTTTTATGTCTGCATTGACAGGAAGCAGACACAACAAATTTGAAACCCCCCCTCCCCCCTTCCTTCATCTTCTCTTTCGATCTTGTTTAACCTCCCCCGACCCCCATCTTTATCCAGCCCAGCGCTAAATAAAAATAAATATGAATTTAACTCAGAACCATCCCCGCAACAAATCCTAAATGGCTATAGACACCCACCCCTAACACCCCTCAACCCCTTTCTCTTTCTTTTTCTTCCCCCCCCCCCCTAACTAAGCGTTGGATAAAAATACAAAATAAAAATATAAACAGCTGTAAATTAAACTTTTCTGACAGCAATTGTATCTCTTTCCCTTTCTCTTTTCTTTTTCTTTTCCTCGGCCCACTCCCCTCTCTACCCCAGCTCAGCGTTGGATATATATATATAAAATATATAAAAGATAAAAATAAGAAAATAGTAATTTCTAACGGCAATCATATTTAAAATCGGTCACATGACTTTTATTTCTTTCTCCTCTTCTTTTTTGCTTGACTTCATTCTCCCTGGAATTCAGCAACCAGTTGAATCAAAAAACGATTTTCTGCCTGATGAGACCTCAGCTCTTGAGAGCTGTAGATCGATAACATCGACATGCCAGTGTAGCAGACCTTGTACATGTTTGAATAAAAGCATTCACTATATATATATATATATATATATATATATCATCAGGGTCATATATTTCATCTAACTCCAGGTCGAGGAACACCTCACTGGTTAACTTCCACCTTGCTTTGTACATGTTTATGCGTGGCCAATTAAGACCTAGTTAAATAATTAGAAGATTATATATATATATATATATATATATATATATATATATATATATATATATATATATATATATATACACACACACATATATATATATATATATATATATTCTAATTATTTAAACATTTCATTAACTCAGACTCTACCTTATCTTCTTTTATTTTAAATTAAATAAATATTATTAGTATTGTATTTTTCTTTATTTCTTACTTGAATTGTTCTTAATTTTTTCTTATTTTGATTTCATTATTTTATATTTGATTAATTGTTAATATTTAAAATATTTTATTTTATACTTTAATTTCTGTTAATTTGCTTTCTCTAAGGTATTTTCGCTGCTATATCCTTTTAAAGCTGTCAAATGGAAACATATGTGTTTACATTATGCGACGTTTAGTCTTTAGTGTTGTCCTAATATATATTTTTTCAGATAGTACTGGAACCTGATGTTTTATTGAGGGAGTTCTTTATATGATGTTATAAAGGTGCTGACGAAGACGCGGTTTGTCGTCTTCAGAACTATAACATTGAATTAAATATTTCCAAATTGTATTGGATTCGATCGAACGCCATATAATTCGGTGGTTTTGGATTCTTGGAATAATGCTCACATTTTTTTGATCTTACCTCACTTTACACACACACACACACATATATATATATATATATATATATATATATATATATATATATATATATATATATATATATATGTGTATCGAGGCAGCATTTTTTCTTTAAGACACGTATTATTAAAAATAACCGACAATTTTTGTCTGGCTATTTTAGTGTTGATCCCTTCAATTTTCCGGATTAAAATCTTAATCTCGGAAGAAAATTGGCTGATGAAACTGCCATAGTGTACATATTAAGATTTTAATCCGGAAAATTGAAGGGATCAACACTAAAATAGCCAGACAAAAATTGTCGGTTATTTTTAATAATATATATATATATATATATATATATATATATATATATATATATATATATATATATATATACATTTACAAATAGAGAGAGAGAGAGAGAGAGAGAGAGAGAGAGAGAGAGAGAGAGAGAGAGAGAGAGACTCGTATAAAGACTCCCGACTCACAAGAAGTATAATTTATTTTTCAGACAGTTTAGTAGTTCGGTTTTCTCCGTGATTCAGCCTGCAGCAGTCATGTCCCCAAATCGGGCAATTTCGCAGGCCTCGGTTGGGATTCTGCTCTCCTCGGCCACACACAAAGAAACAAAATGTATTCACTAATGCTTTGAGTCAAAATCTCTTTTAGATGCAAATATTCCTATGCATAATATCGATTCATTTACTAGTTTCATAAACGATTTTTAAAGTATTTTTGAAATACTTTTACATGGACATCAATAAGCTATCTTTCGTTTCTAAACATCAATAGTCTTTCTCTCGCATGCGCGCCTTCTCTCTTTCTATAGTCCTTCCTCTATATCTCTATTTATATAAAGTAAAATGTGTGTATATGTGCATATATCTATATGTTTATGATTCACTCATGAATTAATTAAATGGTCATTATGAATTTTCAAACAGGGTTGCTAGGCGTAAGAGATGTTGTTAAGTCAGTGTTATTTAGTTTAACGCTCACACAGATCGTGCCGAATGGTTTATCTGGTTTGCGTGAAATATTCCTCGTTGGTCGCAGCTATTCATTAACTTGCAAAATTTAAGGTTTTTACCCCTAACACCGAGAGCAGAAAAAACTCAGCGATTGCATGCGAAGTCTAGGAAGACATGGCAGAGAAGCAACATTGCGACTTTCAACCCATTGATTTGCGATTCCGCACATGACATGTCTTTACCTGTCACACCATCTGTAAGAAACTGAATATCAGATGTAGCAGTAGGCACTAAGAACATCTACCTGAGAGAACTGTGGGGAATGAGACATACACCATCCATTATGACCATGAAATCTCCACAGCTACCTATCTGGAAAACGCAGCTGTCAAACCTGACACTGTAATATGGAACAAGAGAGAGAGAGAGCGAGAGTGGCAACTTTGGTTGAGGTCAGTGTCCCTAAATAATGGGGTCCTAAACAGAGCTGAGAGGGAAAATAACAAAATATCAGGGTCTAATGTATGATATGAAAAGAAACTGGAACCTCAAAAAAATCTCCATCATTCCAGTTATCATAGGAGTCACTGGACTCATGAAGAAGAACTTGAAAAAAGTATTTAGCGAGTATACCTGGTGAACCAAGTGCAAGAGAAATCCAAACAACTGCACTCAAGGGAACAGCCAGAATCCTGAAAAGAGCTCTCGGTTGGAGTCTGTAAATATCGGGTGATCGTATGGCATTTGGAAGAATGCCCCGTCCCCAGCAAATGAATGAAAAGAATTTTTTTTTTAAAAGTGATGTATCCTAATGCATACTCCCCGGGATTTTCACCAGAGTCTTTTTAGCTTTGACACTACCACATTGCCACAACCCCATAACGTTGAAAAATGTGTTATAATTTAAGTGAGTAGATGTAAGGGTGAATACAGTCTGCTATTTTTTAGTTTAATTCAGTTTTATGCAAAAAAAAATGAATATAATTCTGGAAAATATAAGTCTTCAATTTAAAGCGACAGTTTATGTTTCTTAAGAAGTGAGTGACATTCAGGGAATCTTATGAATTGGTGTCCAATTACGATGGATTAAATTCAATTCAAATCCAATATATTAAAATTTTTAATCAGATCTTGTCATAATATTATGCTCCCTAAACATTAAAAATACTTAAAACAAACTGAAATTAACAGAGTATGTATTAATTGAAGTCTAACACCTATGGTCGCATATATCTCGATTTTTCAGAATGTCTTTCACCCCTTTTTTACCGCTTTTCATCAAGCTCAATAAAACTAAATATAACACACATTACGATCCATTACAACTCGCAGTTGTGCTCCAGAATTAATAATGATCGCTTAACTGGTTTAGAAGGGATTCGTGTAAATACAAATATATAAAGATTTACTCATAGCAACTTCATATAACCAGCAATAGAAAGTAAAAGATTAAAATAAAAATAGTCAAATGGGTTCCATAAATTAATCTATCTATCTATATATATATATATATATATATATATATATATATATATATATATATATATATATATAGATATATGAGGATAGAATACACGACATATCATTAAATTAACTGTGGAGACCATTGTATGAAAAACAATTACATACAGGAAGAAATACACTTCAAACAGTACGAAACCGGTCAATCTCTCGCTTTATTTTTTATTTCTACCGGTATTTAATTTCCCTTTTCTGTATTTTCATAATTATATATATATATATATTTATATATATATATATATATATATATATATATATATATATATATATATATATATATATATATATATATATATATATATATATCTGTATATATATATTTATATATATATTTATATATATATTTATATATATATATATATATATATATATTTATATATATATATATATCTGTATATATATATTTATATATATATTTATATATATATTTATATATATATATATATATATATATTTATATATATATATATATCTGTATATATATATATTTATATATATATATTTATATATATATATATATTTATATTTATATATCTGTATATATATATATTTATATATATATCTGTATATATATATATATATATATATATATATATATAAGTCACCTGATTAAAGAAAGTTATTTTAAAATAGGAAATAAAATAATAATACAAACAATAGGTATTCCTATGTGTTTGGACCCTGCCCCCTTTTGGGCAAATCTCTATTTACATAGATATGAATACATATATATGTCATCATTAATACAAAATGATATATCTAGAACGTATAATTACCACGGCTGCAGGAGGTTTATTGATGACCTTGTCTGTATAAATGATAGAGAGGAGTTTGAAAATACCTAACATTTAATATATCCTAGGTAGTTAAAATTAAATTGTGAACATACAGGAATACATGCTACCTTTCTAGATTTAGATATAAAAATTGAGGATGGTAGATTTATTAATAAAATGTTTGACAAAAGAAATTCTTTTCCCTTTCATATCGTTCGTATGCCGCATAAAAGTAGTACCTGCCCTATGTATATATTTTATCGGAGTATAATGTCCGAATTTCTAAGAATAGCCCGCGTTACTTTAAGATTAATAGATTTTATACCTCCAGTCACTTCATTAGTAATAAGAATGCTTAAACAAGGTGGAGACAAAAATAAAATATTTAGACAATTAAATAAGGCATTAATACGCTATCCTGACGCTTTTAAATTATATGAAATAAATCAAAGGAAATAGATAAAAGAAATCCAAAACTCTACTATAAAACTGTATAAATTATGTAAATAGTCCATGATGAAATAAATAAATTAATAAATGTATATATATGTATATATGAAATATTTTTATAAATATATATTTTAAATTTTAAAACATTTGTAGATAAAGAAAATAACCAAGAGGGAAAAAAGGGGAGTTATTATAATGGAATCATCTAACTCTATAAAATAGATGTTCTGTAAAGTAGTAAACTCAATTTGAAAGGAACAACACAGGTAAGGAGAAACTATATTTTATGATTTAAAAAAAAATCTGGAGGAAAAACTAAATAAAATATTTGTAAACTTTTTAATTAAAAATAATTATTAAATAGGGAGGTGGTCTCTGATCAACACTGCTGGGATGCCATGATAAAGAAATACTGTTTTGTTTTTAAAATCCCGAAACAGTTTTCATGGTAAACAACTGACGATCCCTTATATAAAAAAACATATATAAAAATATATTTATATTAGAGTAAATTCTTGGAAGTTAACTAATATAGTGATTGCAGTAGATTGATTGACTTACTAGACACAAATCTTTGTTTTTCTCCAGTTTTGAAGGTTAAATAGAGACTATATATATATATATATATATATATATATATATATATATATATATAAATTAAACCAATACGTCAAACGCTAAGACTTAAATAGTATGCAAAAGTGCAAGATTACACACACCCTAAGATATAAGGGAAGTAAGTCTATAGTAACATATACTGACAAATACTGCAGGTATCATCTCAGCTCAATTTTTGAACCATTCGATCTAACAGAGCTATTATATAAACGATAATGTCTTACCCGTTTGTTTACCTGATTGACACACAACCGTTATTTAATTCATAAATAAAACGCATACAGGAAGTGGATGATCATTCTACGTTAAATTTATATGCGAAAGTTATCTTTTTCTCAAGACCTTATTTTTTTACACATCTTTTCACATTAAATATCATAAAAGTAGTAAAATGCTTGTTTTATATCTACGAGAACAGTGCTAAAATAATACAAAAAAACAGTAAATTTAACAGATAGTATATTATGGACCGCTACTTGACAGTGTTCCATTTTATTATTGACAAAAAAATTAATCATTACGCTAAATAGAAGTAAAAGATATGATAACCCCGAGAAGTGGGTTCTTATATAAAGTCAACCACAGAAAGTTTTGCTGTTTCACAGCTAGAAAAACATACATCACAAGCCAAGGATCCAACCTAGACTAAAGTCGGTAGCTCTGACCACAATACCACGGGACGGACGCTGTTGGCAAATGATATATACAATGCGTTTATATAAACATTGACAGTGCTTCATTTTTATTTATAAAGAGCTATGCATTACGCTAAATAGTAGAAGGTGAGAAGAGGGTTTATATATAGTTATGCACATACAGGCTGTTTCGCTGTATCATAGCTCTTTGGTGCGGCTAGACAAGCACCCTAGCCGGGGATAGAACCTACACACTTTTACTTGATAGGCTATAGCTCTAAAAACTCGACCACACGACGGGCGGTGTTAGTAAATGATACCTACAATGTGTACATGTCAGTAAAATCTCAGTTTTATTTCCCGGTGAATTAACACAAGACGCAGTGCTCAAATGATACAAAAATAACTAAATTTAACAGATAGTACACGCCAACTCTGTTACACGTTATTTATCCTGGCGATATTTGAATAATCTGTTCAGGAATCTTTTGAAAATGCAATACAGACGGATTTTTCCGCTAGCAAAACATGTTTTACTCATCCCCATCCTTACGTTTTCTCGATATTTGTGACTTTTCGTAAAGACATTTCCATTAATCTGGCTATATGAATCAATATGGCTTACAGTAACTATATCGATCATATGTTCTTTCGTTACACGTGCGAATAACACATGCGGATTTCGATCGAATCATAATAAAACTGGTGTTGGAAAATAAACTTCATTTCAAACCAACCGATAAGCCTGAACTACGATCACATTTTGAAAACATCGCATCAAACTAGTTGAAACACACATCTTCGTTGGGTAATTGATAGTACATTGTTATACCAAATATTAATTCATAAACATGTGTTTCCCTAAGTGTAAGATATGATGCAAGTAGACCGACTAGTATATAAAAAGGTTAGTTGAGAATAATAGGAAATTATAAACCAGTCACTGTAAACTTGATGAACTCGAGGTTGAGATAGCTACACTGTAGGAATGAATAGAAACGGATATGACACGAGATGGATAGTTTAAGTCAACGTGACACCTTCCAAATGTGTGGGGTAATAGAGTGTGACCCTCCACAAAAAATGCCACCGTTGCAATCTTTAAAAAAAATCAGAATACTTTCTGAAATCCAAGTCATATTTGATACACATAAGTATCTCTGACTTGTCTACTAATTGCAGTCATGAACGTCCAGCAGTCTTTGTTTAATGCGACATGCCAAAATTGCAAATAACTATAACAAACTGATCTCTTGGTATTACCCTTATTTGGGCTGTAACGACTCTCTTCAGTTAAGAAATAGTCTAGTCATTGCTTTGATATACTATCTTAGAGATAACTCAACAAATTAAAATCTGGGAGTGGGGTTAAGCTCCAGTTAGTTTGAAGTCAATTCTAGGTTACACTACCTACTGATGAGATGATCACAAAAGGTTTATCCTTAGATAATTAATCGGCGATTAAACAAAAACTGTTTGACATTATTGATGGCATACTAGTGGAAGACTTAGGCTATGACTAAAGTTGAATTGTACCACATATGGGCGGATTGGTCATAATATTGTGGATTCAGTTACGATTAAACTGGTGGCATTTTTAGATCTCCTTATGCAGTATATCTACATGAAATTTTACTTCTTTTCTGTTGTTCACATATTCTGAATGTTTTTATAGATGCTTATAACATATAACGTGATGAACTACATAGCTCAGGGCCAATCAATGCAAAATACATCTTCCTGGAGCCACACTAAAAGTTGAAGTTAAAACATGTATAAACTTAAAAACAAAAAAGTTATAAAGGTGTTATAGGGTGGGTGCAAAAGAGCATAAGGTTCCTCATACAACCCGAACAACGTTGAGTCTTCTTGCTAGTATATATATAAATATATATATATATATATATATATATATATATATATATAGATCTCACTTGGGTTGATAGAACACTGTTTCTTACTGTGTTTAAAAAAAACATACTGCGTATTATTCTTGCATGTTGTTATCACGACGGCCTATATATTAAGTAGCTTGATTCGAATTATTCGAGTCCGGGGTTCGGGCCGTTCGACAGGCGGTATAGTCACATTCATCTATACTATTGATTGCTAGTATTTTTTGAACAAATTAAATTATTAATACGAAACATAATTTTACTTTAATGCTTGTTTGGAATAATTATCTCTTCATCAATGTGATACACCCATATGGGGAGCGACATATATATTGAAAAAAATGTAATTAACCACAGAAACGTGTTTCGTCGTCAGCATGATTGAATCTATCAAGATTCGAAACTAGGACTGCAGATTCTGAGGATTGCAGCTGTACTACTGACCCAATCCTTGCTAGTGCTGGAATATACCGCTTTTTAATAGATGTCATTTAATTGCTTATTTTGTTTGACGATGCTTTTTGTGCGAATTAAATTATTTATATTCCACATAGGTAAAGCGAGAATTATTCCCAACTATAATTAAGGTAAACTGTTAATACTTGAATTTGTTCAAAAGGTATAGAAAACAAAATGAACATATAAATGACATATAGATATATATATTAGAAAGTAACAGAACTAAGTTGTATACTCCAAGACAAAATAAAAACCATAAGAATGATAAACTATTGAAGAGTAGGAAAATCCAGTGGTCTGTAATACCTTGGTGTCGTATGTTAGGTGCCAATTATAAGTCTGAAATAAAAGCGAGTTCGTTGGTTTTATGCTCGGAACTATGACATAGTGGGTTAGTATTCTTAATGGATTATGTTCTTGAGAAACACAACCTGTTGTATGCTAGTCTCTCTCTTTCTCTCTTTCTAACAAAAGATAAGAAATGTAACTGCCAAGTAAAAAGTGAATGACCTCTAAAAGAGAACTGCAAGCGTGAGTGCGTTGTATAGAAAGCTACAATCTATCTGGATACACTAATTACATTAAAGTGTACAGCGGCTATATACCCATAAACACTCCTTCTTACATCGATTTCTGGAGGAAAAAAATGTATTGGCTAAACACTGGTTGATGTTTAAGAATGCTAACCTGATACCGTTTGTATCCTAGTTAATTTAATGCAATTCCAACATTCCTAGGGGGTCAAACATGGATATACCTCATGTTTAGAAAAAATAGATTAGAATACTTAAATGTGAGCATAATATTATGTTGGATAAGAACGATGAATTAATGGCTAGATGTAGACACCGACAAAAAATTAATATTACCAGTCTATGCGGGTGCCATTCACTTCAATACCGTTAACCTAAAGACAGTACACTCATCATATGCACATCTAGAATGTTAAACTATTGATATAGGTTCATATGGATTAGAATACGGTTCCGGAGATTCCGACTATTACCAGAACTGTGGTTATGGTACATTCGTAAGCTGATGGGGTCTACTATTCCACAGTTCCGCCACCCTAACTTGCATAACTCTGCTATAGGTTTATGCATATTGCTGCAGCCAGCTGTCTTTATTATAACACACAAGTACACATACTTGAAAATGTTTGCTCCGTTTGTGATGTAAAGTACCAGTAGTACTAATATTTCTTGATACTAATCATCTCGACGAAGACTAGAAATAAAGACGAATGGTTGAGGAATACATACATAATAATTTCGGTTTTCCTTTCCTCATTTACCATTACGTAGGCATATAATTTTCTATTTTTAATCATATAATTATAATCTTTTATTTTAAACCTCTTGTTTGCTGATTTATAAAATGTCTTTATCTCGTATATCGAGCATCAGTCTTTCATGATAGGTTCTACTTTAAAGTATACATCATATATTTATTTTCATGTTTATATATATATATATATATATATATATATATATATATATATATAAGGCTTCTTTTAATAGCTATAATCTTTCGCTTGTTTATCAGGTTGCCGAATGGGGTAAGGCGTTTGAATTTGAGTTTAAACATGACCGTGCGACCGGTATAAATAATTATCTCGACACTGACGATTCCCGAAAGGATTGAACGTATACGTAGGTACATAAAAACAAATATATATATATATATATATATATATATATATATATATATATATATATATATATATATATATATATTTATATGTATATATATATATTTTCTTTCATTCTTAAATTGTGTTTCCTGGTAACGTAATTGGTAATTTCTACTAGCGTATAACGCAATACTCTTTGTGAAAATAAATGGAACTTTCGACATTTGACAATGTTTATAATTGTGATTTCGCTTATTCTCAGCAGCAGCCATATTATGACCAATTGGGTAGAAGCACCGACTGTAGTCTAGACGTTCGAGGTGCCATCCAGTTACTCGTTAAACCAAACTGAACAGCTGTGATACAGCGAAACGCCTTGTCTGTGCTTTACTATATACACACAATCATATATATATATATATATATATATATATATATATATATATATATATATATATATATTATATATATATATATTATATATATATATATAATTTTCATGGATGTCTATATACATATACATACATCTCTCTATAATGTTGTTTATCTGTACATAGCTTGTACTAGATCCATCGAAGCTGATGGAAATAGTCTTTTATCTGACAATACATCGTCTATCTAACAATAGTGTCGTTCGGTTCAACGTCTTGCGATCAATTTTTCTATTCTTGTTGAATAACCGAGTCAGCTGTTCGCATACACAAAGGAGCGAGTCAAGAACATAAAGCTATGGACAATAGGGAATTCTGGGCCGCTATCTATTCAGTATTGTCAATCAGCGAATTCTGTTTTTTTCTTGTCCAGTGAAATCTATGTAGTCATTAAAATATATATATATATATATATATATATATATATATATATATATATATATATATATATATATATATAAAGGAGTAGTGCAGTATCAGTGAAATTCCATTCCAACAAGGGAAAAGTATATATTTAATAGAGTAAAGCTACCAAGATTTGTAAAAAGTTTTTTTCAACATTTGTTTATTATTTTGTTATTTTATCAGTTTATAATTTTACAACGCGTTTCGAGCGTGGTGCGCTCTTATCATATATGTAAATCTATTTGAAACAATGTCTTTCGACTTCAAAGAGTGTTGCTTCATTTATATATATATATATATATATATATATATATATATATATATATATATATATAGTTTGTGTGTGCATATACAAGGTCTGTCTAAAAATTATCTGACGTTAGGCAAGAAAAAATCAAATACGTTACGAGGCTGGGACCTTAATCCCCTTGAAAGTAGGCTTCTTGTGTTTGCACACACTTAGCCCACCGATCCACCCACTTCCGGAAAAAAACCTTTGGAAGTCTTCTTTTTTGGTGTTCATCTCCTCCGTCGCTTTCTGCATTATCTTTTTTTTCGCACTCTCTCAACAACAGCTGAAATACGAGCAGTTGTGAGCATTCCAGAATACTTGTCGCTCTCCGCTGATATGCGGATACTTTTGAATCAGTTGAACCACTTCTTAATTTGTGTTACACTGTCGCATCTTCTCCAAACACCTGCTGAATCTAACGCGTCTCTAGGTATTAATCATTTGATATATATTTGTAAATATTATAATAAGACCTTTAACAAATTAAACTTGAGCAGTCTCGGGGATGTTAAAAATAGACTGTCAAAAAACTCTAATGCAAAGTTACGAATACGTTCGTCGAAGACTCTCGACATGTCTTCTATCTGTTCCTGCTTCTAGGCACATATCTATCTTCATTTCATTGACGGTGTTTGTTGGCTTGCAAATTCTAAGCTGACTCTGTGAACCGGGTTCGCGCCTCCTGGCCGTCTGAAATTGTTACTTTCCTAGACTTATAATAGCAAGAACCTTGAAACGCTAGAGTCTGTAGGTATTTTGAACTTAATATTTATTCATAAATATTATATATATATATATATATATATATATATATATATATATATACATATATACATATATATATACATATATATATATGTATATATATATAATATTTATGTATAAATAACAAGTATTAATATATATATATATTTATATATATTTATATATATATATATATATATATATATATATATATATATATATATATATAAATTATACTAAACCGTTTGAATAAGTGTGCACTTCCCAAATAGCTTTATTTTACTTGTTCTGATTAGCTGTAACTTACAATTTACTCTCCAATTGAGTCATATCGACTGGTAAGCATAAAAACAATAACTAAAACACTGAATGCAACTGCTAACAAAAAAAATGGCCCTTGGTAAATGACTGTACGCACTTTAGTGTAGTATACACATTCATAGTAGAATACGCTTAAAATAGCTATAATAATACTATTAACTCCACCAATGATAATAACAACAACAATCATACACGATAAAATAGAGATAATTGAAATGGTCATGGTAGCAATATTGGCAATTAGAACTTGGATCTACAAGAAATTTGATTAAATTAGTTATATCAAAAATACACAAACACACATTTAATAATTAGATGTATATAAATAAAGATCATTATGAAAACACATATAGGAATTTAAGGGGAACATTTTATGTAACATTAAATCGGTCATAATATAAAGGCAATGGCTTGTAAACCTAAATATACATTTTTCACCTCTACCAGAATAAATCGCCCGCTAGTTTGAAATACAAACATAACCTTTTACACAATAACGATGAAATTCTCTCTAACTGTATGCATAAGAAATCGTATAAATGCGACCTATATAGATATCCTATAATAAAATACTATTAACACTGACTATGAGCCTAAACATTGAAAGAAAAAGCTAATGGTACCGAACAGAATAATAAATAAGCAATAATAATAGTGTTCCATAAAGGGTTTAAATAAATAAATAGCCATTTAATGAACTAATTAATAAATCAATATTGGAATAAATAACAAACTAATTATAGAATAGTGTAATGATTTCAACAAGTTCACAAAGATTAAAATTTGAAATTTTAATCTAACATATAAACAAGTAAATTAGTCCATCATTTAAATTACAGTTATAGATATTACAGAATTTAAATTAATAGTAAAATTTAATTTCAAAGTTTTTTTTTCTGATGAATTGAAATAAATATCACAAGTAAAACCTTAATCATATAAATAAATAATTCCATCATATTGTTTAATTTGATATAACATAAATTATGTGACAGGGACAAAACGTTGGATTAATATTCTATTATCAAATTATCAAAGATGAATTATATATCGAATATGCATTAACTTACATAATCATAATATTGTATACATATCGGTTGGATGAAGTCGTACCAGTTTTAAACAAGGCGTTTTAGATAATGAACCATACAACAGAATAACCTGTCCTGAACTGTAAATTTTTTGGTTCAAATTCTTTTGAACATTTAGTAATCAGTTAGCTTTAATTATCTTTCCTGAGATAACTCCTTCTAATGTGGTTTTTATTGAAACTTAATTATTAGTTAGCCTTTATTATCTTCAGTGAGATAACTCCTTCTAACGTGGGTTTAATTTTAAGAAAGGTAAACTTATGTAATCAAGAAACTGTTATAAATTCATTACCCCCCTAAAAACATAAATAAGTATTCTTAAATTTAAATTACACATAACACGGTCTTTTTCATTAACAATAAAACACTCCAAGATACATAACAACGGTAAACAAATAGTCTGATGTATCTCACCGTGAGTTTGAACTGGTATAAGATAGTTATTTGAATTTCGCTATTTGTCTGTTAATTAATAACATTTTGTTATATTTACAGAGAGAATGCTGATTGAATCATTTATCATTTAAATTGTCGATCCGTTTTTTATAAAGATAACTTACTAACGACTCTAAATTATGTTATTATACTTTTTTAGTTTAATTACTGAAGAGAGATGTTTACTCTGGAACTTTGAAAACATTGAACCTACTGATAATGCGGTTTATTTATTAAAAACTTTACAAAAATGTAATACTATACTAAATTAATAAAAACAATTTTTTCATTTATTAATCCATATATTACCATCAAAACGGGTTACTTTTATTCAAAACAATAATATTGGTTTGCCTAAAAAATTCGTCCGTTATTTTAATGGATATTAATACAGTTCATTTACACGCTCGATTTGAAAATATTGATTGTCACACAGCAATCTTTTTCAACTACGGCTTTCACTTCCTCACTAGCGATTATCTTTTGCCGGTCACAGAGATGACTTTAATAATACCCCTTTCTAGAATCGTAACAGCATTCTCGCCATACACGTGGAATATTTTTATGCAGGTTTCTGTAGCTTTTTGTCCTCCTCTTGTAGTAAAAAAAAACATCAGATGCCAGTTGTGCTGCACTTGATCTTCTATTTCAAGGCCTTAAATACATTCAAACACGTATGAACCCCTCTGCTCGGAGGCTTATTACACACTAACGACATCATACTTGCTACACCAAATACAGGATTTGAAGAATAAGAATATAAAACGCAGGCCGGAAATATGACATTAAAAATAACGAACAATCTTTTTATGCAACACAATATAGCATAATATTTTTGAACACTTTATATAGTACTGACGAAGATCTACAGACAAACATTTGGATTCTTAATAAGCAGAACTTGATACGGAATTAATGTGTTGTGTTATGCACTTGTAATTTTATTCTGCTAGTTTGTCTATATGTATGCAATAATTGCGTCGATATTAATAGTAATTAATTAAAATAGTTTGATAAAAAATTCATAACGTACTAAAATATTTACTCTGACATCGCTCGGCAGAATACTTAACAGCATGCAAGGCGAGAAGAGAAAACGGAAGGCTGACTGGTTGGCTATATGGATGTCCTACTTGCCTTCTCTCTCTACCCCCTCTCTTCCTCTCCTGTTTACGACGCCGTATTTCTCAAGCGAATTGATTTCTTCGTTCTTTCATTTGATTAGAGACTTGTTGAAATATATATGATTCTGTATCAAGATCACCAACATGTTCATTTTCATCTATTTATACGAATACATGCGAAAGTTTTTGTCCTGTGTTTGCAAGAAACTTATTTAAACTTTTGGTTCCAAGTATTTATGATAGTGAACTTTGCGAAGTTATCGCGAGCTCGCAAAATTAACTAGTACTAAATGAAGTTCGATTTTCTCAGAAACGTACAGGAAAAAAGCCATTCGGATTATTATTTTAAGAATCTGGTTTGAATATATTTTAACATGTGAGAATCTATTGAGGATGTTTTGAATATATATTAAATATTAATCTATGAATATATGAAAGATCTAGTAGGATAACCTATTATATATTGAGCTTATATTACCGCGGGTAATCACACACGCCATATGAGTAAAAATCTGTATTTAATATATAGATTTCCGTCCGTCTGGAGCATTGAACACAGCCTACTAAAATATGTCCGCTTGTATAGACATCAATAGAGTTTATTGTTCCATTTCTTCATGACTGTGAGGTTGGTCGCATGATAAAAGTTCAGACTAGAGAGTAAAAGTGTACTTTGGTGTGGGGTTCGAAACGTGCGATAAACAGAACAGTAATCTCCACACTGATGATTCCCCCAAAAAGATGAAACTCATGTGTATTATGATGAAAATTGAAAATACAAAAATATTATCCTAATATTATATATCATATAGTAACCTAGCTCTACTCACGTATTGAGCACTGGTAAAGCGATACATGGAAATATCTCATAAAATTATATGTAGATACATGAAATAATAATAATAATAACAATACTAATAATATATATATATATATATATATATATATATATATATATATAGTAATCAATGAAAATATATATGGCAATCAAGCTACACAGAGGCTTCCGTGTTTCATCCCCGGGGGGAATCGTCAGGCATTTAGCTAAATGCCTGACGATTCCCCCCGGGGATGAAACACGGGAGCCTCTGTGTAGCTTGATTGCCATATATATTTTCATTGCTTACTACCTAGCTCTACTTACGTATCGAGCACTGTTGAAGTAAATACTGAAAACTGATACATAAAAAATTATATCGCCTTATAATATTTTATGTGGATACATGAAGTACTAATATATATATATATATATATATATATATATATATATATATATATATATATATACAGACTAATATCGTAAACTAAGTAACAGATGATTAGGAAATTTGGAATATATATTTGCATACATATGGTAAGGAATACTAAAGACTATTTTTTTTTGTAAATGTTAAAATTTAAAGAGTCCATATATATAATTTTTTAAATCTTTTATTTATTTTTCTTTTAGTAACCGATCATGATTAATTTTGGAATATATATTCACGGTACCATGGACATACTATTTTTTTCATAAACGTTTTAATAGGGCGCTTATCCAAACTCACACCGGCCATAAAATAACTTTTACTATAAGTTAGATAAAAACTGAACAGAAACGATTGCCTAACGTCAACATTTGTTTTCTTAAGCAATACATTTTTTAAAAAAAGCTCAATGCGCGCGCGTGTGCGTAACTGATATGAATTTACTTGGTAAAATCTTAAACTATCGAACTTATCATTATCAATTATGGAATATCCATTTTAGACAACATTGTACGTTGGCACATAGTTTTTTTGCCATCAAAACCGTACCATACTCCCTCAAAGAAAAAGAAAAATTCAAATTTAAAATGAATGCTATATTTACCACTTATACATGTTCTATGACGAGTATTCTTATATATATACATATATATATATATATATATATATATATAAAATCTCTCTCTATATATATATATATATATATATATATATAAAATCTATATATATATATATATATATATATATATATATATATATATATATATATATATATACACATCTTGAGCCGGCTATTCCCGCCAAGAACACAGACCCAACACCTTCCACCTGCGCAACCTCAGAAGAATTCTATGAATTACCTGGCAGGACCAAATCTCAAACAAGACTGTACTTAATCAGGCAGATATCCTCAGCCTATTCGCTCTGCTAACCCAACGACGACTCCGGTGGCTTAGCCATGTCAGGCGAATGTACGATAGAATCATCCCTAAAGAATATTCTTCATGGCGAACTCGCAACCGGCTCCAGACCAGCCGAAAGACCTGTTCTACGCTACAAAGATGTTTGCAAGCGAGCCATGAGGGCAGGTGGAATCCAACCAACAGGCTGTAGCTTCGTCGCTGAAGCTCGCAGCAACTAGAGAAGAGCTGTAAAACGCATGCTGCAAGAAGAGTGAGGATAAGAACGACCGAAAGTGGAGGAAGAGTAAAGAGCACAGGCAGAAGAGGGTTGCTACAGAGTTCTCGCAACCAGATACCATCTACATCTGTGGCAACTGCAACATACCCTGTCGATCCAGAATAATCTTGCACAGTCACAGCGGACACTGTAATAAGGCAACGGACAAATCAGAAGCGCAGAATTCAATTGTCTCATGAGACAGACGGATGACAACACCAACAACAAATATATATATATATATATATATATATATATATATATATATATATATATATATATAAGAAGGAATAGGTAAAATAAATACCTTTTGAAGCATTAAGATGCGATATCAATTTTTTGTTTTTATAAAAAGAAAAACAATAAATCGAAACCGATTTCTTTCTTTTTTCTTTTTTTATTACAAACTAGCATTTTTTGTTAGTTTAAAGAGATACAGATATTTCGCCAAAACCTGGCATCCTCGGTGTGTAATATCCTGATGTCATCGGATTTGTATTTTTTTTTTCTCATACCGGCTTGTTGTTGTTATTACAGCCGGGCCAAATGGGTTAGCTGTTGTTTCCCAGTATCAAATATGAAGAACGTGAATGCAGCACGTGATTTGTATAAGTGTTTAAGGTTCATATTTTTTTTTAAAAAGCATCTATTATTGTTTTTGTTTTTATATAAAAAAAAATTGATATCGCATCTTAATGCTTCAAAAGGTTTATTTTACCTATCCCTTCTTAAATTTAACAATAGATGCTTTAAAAAAAATATGAACCGTAAACACTTTAACTTTATCTCAAAAGAAGGATATGACAATTCTCTCTTTCTCAGATTTTCACTCTTGTCTTTTCTCTTAATATAATAATGACTACATAACTGGTTAAGTTAGACTGAACACGTTAAGATTGCATGTTACAATGAACTCTCCTTATAATACTGTACATATGATACTATCTGACATTCGAACATAGGCAACACTAAATAGCTGCCAACATATATATATATATATATATATATATATATATATATATTTATATATATATATACATTTAATTTAGCAAAAGACAACATACTTTTTAAGGTTTCCAAATGTAAGTATTATATATGTACATACACAAACGCACACACACACACATATATATATATATTTTAAAAGCATGTCAGATATATTTAGACACATAGCACACACGCATGTATATATATATATATACACACACACACATATATATATATATATATATATATATATATATATATATATATATATATATATATGCATATATACATTCAGGTTTAGATCAAATGCAAAGTTATCTTTATAGATATATGTATATTTATTTAAATAGATAGATATTCTGTTATATATGGTATACGTAAAAGTAGATTAAAACAACATAAAACAAGTTGGATAGATTTCCCAATTATAAGCCATATTTTTTACAATTTTGCATAAAGCGTTGGTGCAGTTTTAATGGTTACATCAGCGAAATAATACAAGGCACAAAAGAACGGAACCGAATGGGAGTGGATTCTTTATGAAAATGGAGACCTGATAATATCAACTGGAAAAACTGAGATTTTCATTTTGTGGCGTTTTTTTTTAATAAAAAATAACTACGGTTGTTAACAATCATTTTTATCTTAAAATGTGCATTAATATTTTTGTCTCATTTTTAATCGATCACATTCAAAGTACAAGCAGAGATTGTGTCACATGCACACACACGCGCAGATTTACATACACACACCAACATCTATCCATATATAAAAGTTCAAATTACCTGCTGGGTAGTTTATAATTACCTACTAGACACCATCCTCGAGTATCTTCGGTCTCTATGTACATAGGTTTGTAAGAATAACCTGACATGAGTACCCTTCTTCTACAAATAAACCCTGACCAAATATTCAAAAATCCATAGTATTCAAAGCCCAAATAAGATCTCCCCAATAGAGCCATAGACTGGTCCATACAAGGAATGGTGCGTTTTTTTTTCAAGTACGATTGAGATAACCGTACTAGGAAAAAACATGAAGGTACATCCCTACAGTTAAGATTACGTAAGCATGAAACATCAATGTATGTAGGTAAAAGTTATTAATATTTACTTAATATATATATATATATATATATATATATATATATATATATATATCAGGAAGGTTGGACGTTGCTAGGGATATAATGAGAATACATTCTATTACTTTTTCATCATGCTCATAACACTACATAACTCTTTGTTTTTACAGACCACTCCTCTTTATGTTTCGCCTCCTAATATAGTCGGAAAAAGATGAAATCTTGAAAACCTCTCTGAATTCGTGTCATATATTTGGTTTACATTTCATTAAATCGAATATACGCATTTGAAGTAAGTTGGTTCCCTCACGACCGTCGTAATACCCCAGGCCAGTTCACTTAGTCGAGTTCTCTGGTGACGTCATTGATAGTGATTGTTACTAACCACTATCAATGAGGACCGGAAGTTCCCAAGGCAATGTGGCTCATGCTTAAGTGTCTATCTTTTTTTCAGCAAGCAATCAGTGCAAGCAGACTGCTCACTAAGGATTATCCATTTTACTTGGAAACAATTTTAAACTTGTTCCTGCTATTGCGACTTTATTCAACTGTGAAGAACACGGCTATCCTCTTAAGTATTATTTATTTACTTGGACATCATTATTAGTTTTTGCTGTTTTTAAAACTTATTTCTATAGCGAAAGAAAATGAAATTGAATTTATTTCAGAATAAATAATACAATTTAATTAATAAATTTTATTAAAAATGTGCGCGAAAATCAAACGAAATAAGCGAGATATTGTAAATAAACTGTTCGCTTTGAAAAAACATCACATATTCAAAGAAACTGTTCGTTTTCACAAATTTAAATTAAAAGCAAAATTGTCCGTTTGGGAAAAATAACACCAAAAACATGCCGGTTTTAATTTTTTAGAAATGTTTACTATATCGTATATAAACTAATCGTTTTGCAATAAAAGAAAACAAAAAAAACACATTTTAATTTATTTCTAATAACTGTTCTATTAATTAAATATTTTGAATTATTGATTCTATGTTACTTTACTGAATTCGTAATCTTTCATGTTTGATTTATTTTTCATGTTAAAAAAATACAGGATTTTCACAAATGAAAACAAAAATCTCAATTCTACACAAGTGCCTTAATTTTAACTATTTACTAATTTGAAAAGTGTTATACTTATGATTTAAATTTCATATTGTAAGATTTTATGTATTTTCGAAGTTTTCTTTCTAAAAGAAAACAGCCCTCACAAAAACATACACTTATATACACACACATCTATCTATCTATCTATCTATCTATCTATCTATCTATCTATCTATCTATCTATCTATCTATCTATCTATCTATCTATCTGTCTATCTATCTATCTATCTATCTATCTTTTTATCTATCTATCTATCTATCTATCTATCTATCTATCTATCTCTGTCTCCCTATATATATGACCTCTCTCTCTCTCTCTCTCTCTCTCTCTCTATATATATATATATATATATATATATATATATATCCTCTCTCTCTCTCTCTCTCTCTATATATATATATATATATATATATATATATATCACCTCTCTCTCTACTCTGGACTCGGCAAACAAGCCCCTCCCTAAATTCACATTGAGGATTAAAGCCACACTTGATAACCTGGTCATTACCCCGTCTCAAGTGAGAGACATCATACAAAATATTGACACCTCCAAAGCGTGTGGGCCTGATCTTATACCAGTAATAGTAATAAAGAAATGCTCTACTGAGCTGGCACCGGTCCTCTCAAAACGTTACAACAAATGCTTTACTGAATCTTGTTTTCTTTAATAGTGTGAAAATTGCCTTTGTGGTACTAGTCTTCAAGAATTCTTGAGATAGAACTGATCCTCTAAACTACCGCCCAATCCGTCTACTCCCGATCTTTGCTAAAATCTTTGAATCATTAATCAATCTGGCGATAGTTAATGCTAAACTTCTGCTTGATCATCAATACGGATTCAGTCAAACACGATCTACCGCAGATATCCTAACGGTTATCTCTAAACACATATACCATACACTGTACAAGGCAGGTGAAGCTAAGGCGGTAGCGCCCGATATATCCAAGGGATTATACAAGGTCTGGTATAAAGGGCTTCACATAAAACTACACTCATATGCTATTACTGGACAAATATTTAAAATAATTAAATACTTCCTAATAAAACGTAAGACTCAGGTTGTACTCAATAGCCGTTCTTCTAAGCAACATGGCATAAATGCTGGTGTACCCTGGGATCTATTCTTGGACCTTTATTGTTCCTGATTTTCATTAATGACCTCCCTAATGCCATTGCGACTGAGATAGGTATATTTGCTGACGATACCACGCTCTACTCTCGTCATGTAGGCAAAACCGATGCACACCTATCTGAGGCAATGGCTAAAACCTTTGAAAATGACCTCCAGTCGGTAGTGGAATGGGGTCAAAAATGGATGGTTACTTTTTATGCCGCAAAGACAAAGCTACGTTCCTTCAATAACTACAAGAAACCTCTTCAACCACCGATTGTCATGGCAAATAACACCCTGCCTGAGAGTACATCATTCAAACTCCTCGGCCTAACTTTCACAGATAACATGAATTAGAATAAATACATTGAAAACATTGTCAGAGCTGCTGCAAAGAAGGTGGTCTTCCTCTACCGTGCCAGTAAACTTCTCACAGCTTACATTATCCTATATCTCTACAAAGCCATCATCCGCCTATGCATGGAGTATTGCTGCCACACCTGGGCTGGTGCATCATTCTCTAGTCTCTCCCTCTCATACAATGTCCAAAAAAGAGTCGCCAACTTCCTTAACAACCTTAACACTTCCTTAACAACCGTGGACTATTTATCGAGGAACAAAAATTATGCCGGGAAGGAAAAAGAGAGGTGCAAGACTTGCTTTACATAGATCAATATATCCTTAATAAAGAAAAAGAAAGAAAAAAGCACAGTCATGGTGTAGATTTACTACAAGAAATCCTACGGTAGAATCCGTCAAGCATAGATAATCAAATGCTAAAGAATGTAAAATATATCTAACAAAATTAGTAATATAATTAAGAAACTAATAGGAACAAGGAGACTGGAACTGACAGCTGGATGACAACACCTGACAGGTAAAAATACAGTGAAGAATCTTCCACGGAAACTCTATTGTAACTACGGTGTATCATACAAATGATGCCGTTCAACAACATACGTAGGAAATGTGATGCCGCATATAAGTTGCAGGCAGTGAACAAATAATAAACTTTCTCATATAGATGGACGACCTTAAGCTATTTGCAAACATCAAAAAAAAGAACTGGAAAAGCTTATAAACACGACTAACATCTTCAGCCAGGATATTCAAAAGGAATTTGGAATGAAAAGGTGTGCACTGCTTGAGATAAAAATGGGAAAAATTGGAAACAATATAAGACTTTGACCTCCCCAACCAAAATTAGATTAAGGCGCTTGGTTAACATAGTAGCTATAAATATTTCGGAATTCTGGAAGCTGATACAATAAAATCTACAGAAATGGTTAAGAAAAGACGCTTGATGTGAGAAACAAAATTACTACTGACAGCTGTACAGAAGAAAGCGATTAGAATAAACTAAATTAAAGCTAAAATCGATAAAATCCATAAGTAATGTGTAAATAGATAAAGAGATGCCAACGACTGCATTTTGAACATGTTGACAAATGGTACAGACACAAACTTGAGACAGTGCTGGAAAACTAAAATGACAAAATTCTTTGAGACATAGATTTACAAACATATTACTTTATTTAAGCGACGAGACCGAACGTCATAATAGTTAACAAAATGAAAAACACCCTGCTAAATTGTAGATTGTGGCGTCTCATCTAACCACAGGGTAAAGATCAAACAGAAAAACAAAAAAAATACACGGTGCTTGCTAGAGAACTGAAAAGAATTTGAAACACGAAGAAAGTCAAGATAATAAAAATAATCGTAGGAACAAATATTTGGAATAAAAAGGTGAAATTAGAATCAAAGGGAAGACTGAAACTATAAAACGGGCAGCAATAATGAAAAAAATTGAAATCTTAAGGAAAAATCATAGGATTTGGAAACAAACACACATAAACGACAAACCCTAACCATTTCGTTGAAATTGCAGTAAAAGTTAAAAACAACATGGGAGGAATGCCACATGAAACAAAGATTACTTAAATTGCTAGAAATGTTATAAAATGTGCTAACCCCCACTCAAATTAAGCATCATATGTGGCTGATACCAAACACAATAACTATAAACGGTTTAGGAGGATAGACAGACCGAGGAGGGGGAACACTAACTAGACATTCACTGGAAGATTGCGAAGAGTACTGGGACGTTGAGGAGGCTTATTGCAACCAAAACCCCTCACGAAGAAAAATGGTCGTAGCTATCGAGAAATCAATGGTAAATTGCTGTTACGATAACGCCAAGTCATTTGCAATAGTTATCGAAAGAGATAGAAAGTACTTGAACACTTGGGAGACTTGTTGTACTCTAGACCCCATGGATGAAAACCTGTGTGAGAAGTCCTACTGAATACTACTACTACTACTACTACTACTACTACTACTACTACTACTACTACTACTAATAATAATAATAATAATAACAATAATTAATAATAACAATAATAACTAGCGAAATGGAACGGGTATTCCTACATCGATCTGTATAGTTAACTATCAATAATAATATTCTTTTTGCAACGGTTTTAAAAATAAGCGGATAGTACTGAAAATCTGAAGAGACTTGCTGTCCCTTAGAATTTAGCGAACGCCATCTGTTTTTGCCAATCTGCGATCAACGAGTCAAATAACTCTTAGTTAGTAAACAATAATGCAGACCAAAACCAATAATACGAACTTGACCACACAGTTTTACATGAATGCAAGTTTTTCTCTCTTAGTAACATGCAGCCATACATGCTGAGCTACACAGTACAAAGACTTACCATTCCGCACCTTGTAATGCAGGTGTTCGTTTTGCTGCAACATAACATTAGATATTGCATTATTTTTTGGATCTCGTAAGTAAAACTGGTCAGATTGTGTTTGGTATCCTGGGAGACACTTAAACATACACCCAGAATAAATATATTTTATTTGAATGGAAACGTATATATGCCATCATACATTATTCAATGTATACCTATATGCACATATGCATATATATATATATATATATATATATATATATATATATATATATATATATATATACATATATATATATATGTGTGTGTTTATGTGTGTGTGCATATGTATATTATGTATATATATATAATCAAATATATCTCACTTTCTGTCGCTCGCTTTAACTCATTAGCATATATCATGCAGTACTCAATATATATTAATATATATGTATATATATATATATATATGGATATATATATATATATATATATATATATAATGACGTAAGGTCGATCGTCTCATGCGAAATAATAGGCTGAAGATAAAAAGGTTCATATACTAATCTGTTCACCGATGTAATTGACCCAAGCCGACATGCGTGTATCTAGAAATTATACATTTGTTTTGTATTCTTTGTAATATTTATTATGTTTTCTCGGGATTGCCTGACTCTCTCAAATAACTATTCCAAAACGAAGGTGGCTTCCAGTTTAACTCGCTTTTCTATATCTACTCCTGCCTCTACCGGAAACACCAGAGTTTCCTTTAATAATGGGAATATTAGATAAATCACCTTAATTATTGTCGTCTTTCTTAATATTGCCTATATATTACATTACCTTTTCACTGTTTAATGGAATCGTTTTCGGTCGTTGTCAATACCTGTTTTTGATACGTTCTGTAAACATTCTGTTTAAGCGGATTATGCATTAATGAAAAGTTTGCGCATGCATTCACAAATGCCGACATCTGCTTTCACAGGAAAGTACATTTTTGAAATTCGAAAAATAATTCATTGTTCAATAGTGAAACAAACTACCATTTTATATTACTGCGATGTTTCGTTTCATTTCTTTGACTTAACTTTTATTTATAAACATGTAATAGACTATTTACAAAAAATAAAGTATTTTAAAACAACTTTCATTATTATTTTTGAAATCTCCGCTCTCCGAAAAAAATTAAAATTTCCTAACTGTAGAAGTATTTCTTCTAAAGCAGAATAAAAAACGATTTCCTCGGCAATATTCTGTATTGGATACGTTATTAGAACATTTTTCAATATAAATATTTAAATGTACAGGATGATTCATAAGTCACTTAGCTATTTACTTTTGTAATTCTAAAGTTAAAAATACGGTAATACAAAACAGAAAGTTTATTCAACAAATTCATTTATGGGAGTTTAAAATTACAGCAGATTTGAAAATTTCCACCTTCGTTCTGCATGCATAGCTCCATTCTTTTTTGCAAGGAATGTACGACTCTTTGTAGCATATTTGATTGATTATAGTGTTGTGCGAAGGAGTCTTTCTGTTCACATCACGTTTCCATTGCCTTTCAACAAGTGTGGGAGATTCATCAAATTTGGCCATATGAATAACAATAAAAAATCGCTCTTCAATTGTAAATGACATTTTAAATAGCTAAGTGAAGTAACTTATGAATCACCCTGTATTTTCAAACAAGAACACATTGATTACAAACAAGAAAAAATGATTTTTACTGCGTTGTTTTGTTGCTTTTATTTGATTTCTATTTATGAAAAACTATTAGACTATTCACAAAAGATAAAGTATTTACAAACTATTCTCAATATTATTTGTGGAAAATCTTGCTCTCTAAACAAAATACAAATTTCTTCATCCGAGAAAAATCTATTCTTATGCGAAATATAAAACAAATTATTCGGGAATATGTTTTTTATTTGATATGTCGTTTTCCTTTCTTTTCTTTTCCATTTATGAACAAATATTAGAAAAAATATAAGAAAAAACTGATCAGAAAAAATGATGAGATAAAACTTTAAAAATATATTTTACCGTATCATTTGTAAAAAACAAATATATAAAACTAGTTAGCTTTGATTATTTATGATAAAAATTCTTATATTTAATAATATTTTATTAACATTATGTCACTGACTACAACTAAAATGCTACACTGGGTAGCCTTACCACTGCTTCAATCTTCGATAACTCACTTTTATTTTTTTATTTACTAAAAATATTTTTATAACATCTGCTTTTTTATCTTCGTATAATTATATTTTAATAACCTAAATTGCTTACAGTGAAATCTGTTCATTTCATAATTGCTATATTAATAATTATTATTTGTCATAATTAAATTATTATTTTATATATTTACACCGGGAAACGCCGAGACATTGGTCCTGCAAGTATATAGTAAATTATGTATTAGTAAATAAAAAGGGTTTGATTCAATTATTTTATAAATAAGGATTATTACAACATTACTTTAACAAACATTAGTTTTAGTTTTATAACAATGTTGTTCAATTCATAATTTATTTACTAAATGGTATTGTAATAATGCAATGTATTAATAAACTTATTATATTAAGATAATTTGCGAATCATAATTAAAAGTAAGAAGATTCCCGTAGTGTGTATGAAATGTAGTATGCCTTATAGGTGTAACTTTATTTGTTCAAAAATCGAGAAATATGTTCAATGAATACATTTTAAATCAATTATTCTCAAACTAAATTGAATAAATGAGTAAAGTGAAAAATGATGACAAAGATTACAGAATCAAAATGCCATACCCTGTTAACAAAGTGCAAGATAGATCCAAAGAATTGCGCTTCAACGGACGTTTAGAATCCTAAAATATCTTTCGATTTGAGTCTATGAAATAGCGGGTAAATGTTCAAATCCCAATCCAAAACAAAAAAAAGCAATTAATATGTTCTTAAATGCCTGTGACACTGTTCTAATATAGAGAATAATGCACATATATTTTATTAAAAAAGGTATATATTAAAGTATCTGATTGGCGCACTTTTGGTTTAATCGGTGACGTAGAAACCGTCTTATATTGTCGATATAGAGGTCAAACGACCTCTAAATAAAATTGGAATAAAATTTTTAAAAAAGTCACAGAATCACCCTTAAACAATCAATAACAACTAACAGCTTTATACGAACGCGGATTATCGGAAACCGTGATGAATATAAACACAGAGCGTATACAACTTTTTAACAGACACATCTTAAGAAACAATATGCACGTCTTTTAATGAAGTTTAATAAAATAAATAATAAAATAAAAAAAACATTGTTTAAATCTCAATTAAACAAAAGTAACAACAGACAGCAATAGAAGATTATCTATTACGGAGGAACAGAAAAGCCTCGCTGCCCTGAACCGGTGGATTGTCTTTCCCCCTTTTTTAAAATTTATTTTTTCCTGCAGCATTTGACTACTGAACGGTACTGGAGATTCGGTGTGACAAAGTAAGATAGTTTTTAGCCTAGTATCGAAATGTTCAGAATGGTGAAACACCAGTTCACTAAAAAGAGACTGTAATGTATAGTTTTTTATAAAATATTCTCTATATATACCTTTATAAAACCTACAATCGAAGAGAATATTGGATTTTTAACTAATTTATTATATATATATATATATATATATATATATATATATATATATATATATATATATAATGGCAAAGCTTCTTTCTACATTAAAGACCAAAATCTGTTAATTTGTATATATATATATATATATATATATATATATATATATATATATATATATATATATCCGTCCGCTCACACAAAAGTCTTCACAACGAAAAAGGGAAGAGAAAAAGTAAATCTATTCTCATAGCCAACAGTGTTATACTTTACTGCATTTATTCTGATATGTACGTCTATCTACACGTTGTAGTTGAGGACGTTTTCTTTTATTTCTTATTTCTTTATGCGAATTCTCTCTTTCAATTGCATTTTCGATCATTAAACTTCTGCTATAGTCTTGGATATACTTTAACATTCGGCGCCACTATTTAATGTCTAGCCTCCTCCCAGCTCCTAGTAATCAAAGGCAAGAAATAAACAATTGAAGTAAACCTTGGTGGTTCTTTTTAAGGTCATCAGATATGACTCACGTATTTTTGTCAACTCGAGATAGTTCAGTTCTATCTAATTGAAATAAATAAAAATTGAAAAAGTTACATTGGGAAATCAATAACAAATCCGACAAGCCCGCGTATGAATAGAAATAGAAAATAATTCGTTATTCTGAATAAATACTCAACAGTAGGTATATAGGTGACGGTGTCTAAGTGTATAACGACGCATACTGACGACCTCGGTATGCCGAGTTCGAATCACTTTCATTTTAGGATGTAAGCAACTATCACGTGTTTTGGCCTTGATAAGGCTAAAGCGAAAACATGTATGTAGCCAAACAGTTTATATAAAAATGTATACTATATATATATATATATATATATATATATATATATATTTATATATATTTTTATACAAATGTTTTACTTTTATAAACTATTTCTGAATATTGAGAACACCCACGTTAATACTGCAAGCATAACTTCCCATTCTACATACACATTCTTATTGATATTCATGGAAGCTTTATCACAATATATATATATATATATATATATATATATATATATATATATATATATAAATATATATTCAGTTTTCTCCAATTATTTCGAACTAACCAACCAGACGGTTATACTTATAGTCCCATGTTCTTGCCAATTTGCCTAGCAATGTAATTTTCGATTTGTCGACTGAGGATAACTTTACTCTCATCTCTTTAACAGTTTCGTCTTTCCTCCGTGTTATGCGTAAATCGATTTATTAAACTAGTCATAATATGGTAAGCCTACCTAGAAATAATCGATACCGGCTCAGATTTAACATCCCCGGTTCATAGTTAAGAGACAGTCTTTAGTATAATGGAGCTTTTGTGTCTATATCTTTGTAGGCAAAAGACGTACCATTAATATAAAGGAAACAGAGTGATAAATAATACAAGTCATCTAACTACATCGGTCCGTAATGTAATTGTTATATTGTCAGCCTGGCGGCAGTAATAAAATATGTTATATAAGGTTTTCGAGATAAATTTGAGAACGTTTAGAAGGAAAGAAAAACACTGATAATTTTTACCATAATTGATGCATCCTCAACATTCACAATGCATTTTTAAAGGAACTTTTGCCAAATTCAGATTTCTTAAAGAAATCTAGCTAAATCCCAACTACGACCTCCAAGCTGAACCTTACCTTGAAGCACGCAATCTTCTTTTAAGAAGTGCTTGAACACTAGTTCGTAATTGCTGTTGCATTTTGTAGGGTTTCTTTTTCAACTGCGACCACACATAATCATTCATGGGGTTTAAATCAAGCGAATTTAGAGAAGATAGATGTTACGACTGGTTCAATGGTAGAATTTGTGAGACAGTCAATTATGAGTCTGACACGGAGCTGAGTTCTCCTATCATAAGTATGGTCTTCTTACAGCCACCGATAGTAAAATAAAACATGTATCTGGTATACTATATCACTATTAAATAGTTACAATGATTCTGAAATAAAACAATACAAAAATATCAGATTCATACTGAACATCTTGTATATTCTTATCTTTCATCGTAATGATGGACGGTTGCTTTATCGTTTAGTGGCTGGTGTGGTTGAACTGCTATGGAAGCTGAAATAGCAATTTGATTTGACATTCAATTTGACATCAATAAAACCAACTCTGAAATAATTAACTACACACTTTTGTTCTTTATTTGTGTCTAGCATTAAGTAAGTCGACACAGTGAATTAGAGTAAGAAATACTCTCAATTATTCTCATACTTCTGTTGTGACTCACTTCTCGTCGTATTCTCTTACATAATTCTTTTCTACCTACATCGACGTCGTAAATGGTACGTGATTTTGACGCCTGAATTCCGTTAACACATTTTTGACAAATCTTACCTTTTAACCCCGCTAATAAGCCTTTTACTCTCTCGTGTATGACTGTTCTTAATGTCAGCCAATATACTGCAAAAGAGAACAAGACTAATTTAAAACTAATTGAAATGCCCGATAATATATATATATATATATATATATATATATATATATATATACTATTTAAATGTTGAATCAAATTAAAGATAATAGAATTATCGTTTAATAATAATCTATCGTGATAATATAATGCTCAATATATTGTATAGAGCAATAAATTCTAGAGATGAAAGGTGAAATTAAAAAAAAATACAATATTATTTTTAAAAACAATATTTATTAGAACATCAAAAGTTCAGAGCAAGAATCATCATATACTTGATCTATGGATTCTCAAAGATAAACTCTTTTCATCGGAGGATAGAGAAAAACCGACAATGTAATTGTAAATATTATCGGCTACATTTAACTTTGAAAATTTTACATTAAATAAAACAAAATAAAGACAAAACAGTAAATAGTTTTTTGATGTTCTTATAAATATTGTATCTCTACAATTTTTATTCTCACCTTTCATCTCTAGAAATATATATATATATATATATATATATATATATATATATATATATATGTGTGTGTGGGTGTGTGTGTGTCTGTAGGTGTCTGTAGGATGAGCCGCCAAAGTGCCACTCATTGAATCGTTAATCAAAGTTGCAATCCCTTCTACATTCGTTAATATCTAATATAACACGTACCAATAACACAACGTAACAATTTTGTACAAAAGTTTTGTTCATTGTATTATTTACAGTTTTTTAATCGATTTTCTCTGCTGATTCCAAAAATGTTATTATTTTTCCTGTATCATCGACCGTTATAGAAATACCTCACTTTTCAATGTCATCATATATTGTAAAATGCTATATGCTCCACTACTAAATGTATATCTCATTTCCTCTTTCAGATCAATTACTAAGTTATGATTTTAGTAAGATGGCTACTAGAAGATGTAAAAAGTCTTCAGATACATTTTGCTATGTGTGTGGTTATTATGTTGGAATAGGCAGGTATGACATAAGATCGTGAAAGGCGACAAACTGTGGATAGCATGCTAGATTGATCAGGACTAATCATGGGTCCCTCATGTGATATGTAGAAGCTGCTGATCTACTCTAGAATGATGGCTAAGAGGTACAGGAAGGGCAATGCCTTTTGCCATTCCCAGAGTATGGAGAGAGCCGAATAATAATCATGATGACTGTTACTTGTGTATGATTGATGTGACAAAGTACAGAAAAGTTAAAGGAAGACAAGCTCTTCAGTATCCAGACATACCATCATGTAGAGTTCCTGTCCCACATGATGACAGAATGCCAGTACCACAACCACCATAAAATGTAAGTTTACTTCTCATCGTACTCTCCAAAAGTTTTACTTTTAATTAACTTGAATATTAAGTATTTACAATGCATTCATTTTCCTACAGATTTTCTTTGTCTTAGTTGCTATATGTAGTCATTTTTCTTTACAGACGAAATATGCAATGGATATTTAATCTGCAGGGTCAGCTAGTATCAGCAGACTAGAAATAAAGGAGGCTTTTGTAGCAAGAACGACTTCAGAGCCTCACTTTCCCAATACGAGTGAGATAGATGATTTACTCAAGGATTTAAGTCTCACTAAGTCAGGAGCTGAACGTCTTAAATCAAGGCTGAAGGAATGGAATTTAGTAGGGGAAAACTGCAGGACATATGTGTACCGAAAACGACTTGAAGAATTTAAAATTTACTATGACATTAGTGATGATCTGTGTTATTGTAATGATGTTGCTGGTTTGTTTACTGCTCTTTGACTCACGCATGATCCTGCAGAATGGCGACTGTTCATAGATAGCTCAACACGAATCCCAAAGCAGTTTCGCTCCACAATGAAAATAAGTACCCATCTTTGCCTCTTGCACCTTCGTACAGACGAGAGAAAGCTATGGTAATGTCAAACAAGTTCTTGAAAATAAAATAAATTATGCTGAATTCAAGTGGGATATTGGTGGTGATTTTAGGATATTTGCCTTCTTGCTTGGCTTGCAAGGTCATACACAAAATACTCATATTTACTTTGCGTATGGAACAACAGCGCTGATGATGATCATTACAAGAAAGTTCATTGGCACACACGAGTTGAACTGCAGCCGGAAAAGAACAATATTCTCAGACAGTCTTATTACCCCCACTTCAAATTAAACTAGGATTGGTAAAACAGTTTGTAAAGGCCCTACATTTTGGAGGAGAAGCTTTTTAAGAAATTCGTCTCATGTTTCCAAAGCTATCAGATGCTAAGATCAAAGGTGGTATATTTGTTGGGTCCCAAGTAAATGCAATGTTAAAGTCGGAGAAACTGGAAAGAGCGATGACAAAAGTTGGAAAAAAGCTTGGTGTGCATTTCGTCATGTAGTTCGTGGATTCTTAGAAAATCACAAGTGTCCTCATTACAAACAACTGGTATCAAAGCTTATTGAGAACTTTAGGAAACTGGGTTGTTGTATGTCCTTAAAGGTTACATTTTTGTATTCTCATCTAAATTTCTTCCCCGAAAACTTGGGTAATGTCAGTGAAGAACATGGTGAGAGATTTCATCGAGACATCGCAAAAATGGAAAGAAAATTTCAAGGAATATGGGATACTGCTATGATGGGAGATTATATATGGTCTTTTGTCAGAAAAGATGAGAGTGTACACTTTAGAATATCGCAATCGTCAATGCACTTCTAAACTTAAGAAAAGCATTTACATTACAAAGTTGTATGGTTTGTTTTGTTCTAACTAACATTGTATTTGCTAAATACCATTCAATATATGACAAACGTACTAAATGCTGTGTAATTATCTTTCCAACATACTCCTGTAGGGAAACATTGTGCATAACGCGCGAAAATATTAAATTAAGAAAAAAAACAAAAAACTATCGATTTGTTACGTTGTGTAATTGGCGTAAATCGTTGCGAAAACACATTTTTATTTCTAGCTTTGCTTCGACAAGTATACTTTTCAACAGTACAGGGAAACATCTATGTGCACTTTATAATAAAATACCTTATTTGATAATATATGCATATAGTATGAAACGGTAATATATATATATATATATATATATATATATATATATATATATATATATATATATATATATGTATATACACAATTATAAAATGATAAGATAATAAAATAAACAATGGTTGAAAAAGTTTTTTACGCATGTTGGTAGCCTCATGTGTTCACATGTATATATATATATATATATATATATATATATATATATATGTGTGTGTGTGTGTGTGTGTATGTGAGAGGTTAGTGAAGGACAACCCCAGCAGAGTGAAAGTCAGAACAACATTGACACCGTCGGTTTCAAGTCTAAACAAAGGGGACTTAAAATTAGTCTCATTTAACGAACATTCTTCAACCTTTGTTTATGTTTAAAGATATTCGTCATTACCCCTTCTTTACTGAATGTGTTTATTCATTTATTTATTTTTACGACGTATAAACCATTTTGGGTTATTTAATACCAATTCCATTTATTTTAGTAACAGTGTTTTTTGTATTTGAGGTTTTTAATATTATAAAACATCTAATTAATTCTACTTTGTGTATAAATCTTTTGCAGATTTATTTCTTTCGCATATGCATTTGTTTCTCGACATATTTTTTGCTCCAGCCTATCGCCGTCAAGACGAGTGGAGCAATAGCCTCCACCATGACTGACTTCCTCAACAGCCTTTGTTTGTTAATCACGCGCCATATTGATGCCTATCGTGAATTGCCTTGGCTTTACGAGCGCTTCTCTATCGCCAGTATTCGTGGCAACGTTTTGACTGTCCAGTCAGCAGGACATCCGGTGAATCTTCTTGGTATTTGCATATTGGTTTCGAAAAAGGACATTTTATTATTTAACTATTATTTGGTGTTATATTCCTGAAATGTTATTGACGTTGGCAATTTCTCTTTTAAATTATTCTTTCATTTTTAATATATTTGAATTTCTTTGTAATACACTTTTATTTGTTTATCTTGTTTTTTTGTCATTAAAACGTCCGCAGTCGATAAAATAGGGTATTGGGTTTGTTTTATTCAGCTTATAAATATTAGATATTTTAGTATAAGCCTAAACAAAAGAGGGTATAAGTTCCACTCTGACGTCATCAAAAAATTCTTGTATTGTGCAAACATTGTCGCATGGAAGTAAGATCAAAACATTCTATCATAAAGTGTTTAACAGTATATATATATATATATATATATATATATATATATATATATATATATATATATATGTATGTATATATATATATATATATATATATATATATATTTCATGGTAAACAACTGATGATCCCTTAAATAATGTTAGAAGCAAACTAATATAATAACTGTAAAAACTAAATTGACTTACATGAGTGATTTTCCACTGAACGACTTGGGACTTAAGGTTTTTTTTAGTTTTAATGGTTGAGAAACCTCCGAAACTATATATACAGAGCTCTTATGATTTGTTCAAAATCAAAATTGGACGAAGAAATTTAAACTATAACGAATACTTTGTCCAATAACGGCTATCCTCTTGATGTGATTTGGACAGTCATCAAAAGAAACATAAATAATACGGTGACTAAATGTCCGATTTACATTCGTTTACATTAAGTGAGAAATTCGCCAAGCAAATCAGTCTAGCAGTTGAAAATTTATTGAAGATGTACGCATTATCAACTCTATCAAACAACGTAATGGTTTCTATAACTTATCTCCTTTTATCAACAAATTATTTTATCTAAACAAAAATTAACTAAAGGTACAGGTATGCTACCATATACCACACTCTCTACATGCGTCGCGCATAAAGTCTATATAAAAATTATAGGAAGTCTATAAATCATTTCTATATGTTTATGTTAATATTTGTTCGTATATTATTTCGTGCATATACGTACTTCGTACGCATGTATGAATAAATAAGTGAATGATAAATAAATATACTATCACTGAAATACTTTAAGAAATATAAAGAAATAGATCCTTTCCTTCTCTTTCTCTCTCTTACCACTTTATGTTTGTCACTTCTCCAACAGTAGTGTTAATAAATTGTCCACTATGCACCATTTAAAAATTCAGAATCCTACAGGAAATCAATAACTATTCCATAATTTGTATGAAAATTAAAACCGAGGTCTTCAAACAATGCCTTCATAGAAGAAGAGTTATACTTGCCAAATAGACTAACAACGAAAATATGTAACTATCTAATAACTCCATAAGGCTGATGAATCCTACATCATATGATAAATATATGGCTTATCCCCCACGATCTTTAGAATTATCATCAAATTAATTTAAATACATTATAAAACCCTTCCCCCGCATCCAGATATATTTACACACTATATATATCCCTATACCCCTTAACACCCTACCTATCACAAATATAACATAAATTAACACATTCTATTCTAAAATATTAAACATGTTAAATACACTAATATTATTAGTTTAATGACTAGAAATATGATTATCGATAGCCCTTAAATAAAAATAAATCATATATGATCAAGATTTAAACCTATCCTGTTCACACATACCCTATTATAGACCTGTAAACGTTATTACATAACACTAACAGAATTAATCAAATACGAAGTCCCCACGCGAATGGATATTACAATGATAGTAAACCCATTTTGATAACCGTTAGGTAACCCTTTCACTGACAAAGATACTTCCCCTTCAACATCCAGCCGGTACATAGCTATAATCTAATACCAGTGTACACTCAAATATAATGCCCCTCATAAATAAAATATATAAAAAATAAAATAAAAATTGATGAATAATAAAATATAAATAAATAATTAAAAAAATAAAATAAAGAATAATTATAAATATAACACTTAAACCCCTAATAAAAGAAATAAATCCCACCCACAATCTAACCAATGCACTGACCAATAAACTACACTAAAAAGTTACTCTTAAACATAAATACATCATTGAAGCATTGAAATATACAGCATCCGTTATCCATAATTAACATATTTTCAATAAAAATTAATTACGACCAAGACCGCGAATACTATATAGTCTGCCTCTATTTGACTCGACACTTTCTCCAAATGGGACGATTGAACGAATACACCGGATTAACGTTGATTTTCTAACAAAATTCTGCGTTTTGTTTTCATTTCCTGAGTCACTGAATGGACTATTACGGCTTTTTAAATTATAAAAAGCCAGTCAATCTCGATAAAACTGGGGTACGTCTCTGAAATATGTAACATACAGTTTTTAAATAGATAATATATATATATATATATATATATAACAATATTTATATATATATATATATATATATATATATTGCTCTGTTATCAATAACTGACAAACATTGAGCTGAATCTTCAAACAAGACTACAAAGTAAAAGGATCTGATGATATATGGTAGTACATATATTTTCTTTAATAATTAATTATATATATATATATATATATATATATATATATATATATAACAATATTTATTCAAGTGAATATTAAATTATTTAGACCTACATACGCTGGCGTTTCAAGTTTCCGCTATCATCAGTTCATGAGACTATAATTTCATACGATCGCAAGATCCGAAACACAGTTACAGTATCACCCTAGACTCAGCGAGCAATCGCTCCAACCAAACGCGGCCACGAGAAATTACCACGGAAAGAAAGGAAATTACATTCTATTATGCCAAGCAGGCACAGACAGTAGACTATCGAGAGAGTGTTCGACGAATGTTGTCGGAACATAAAAAACATTTTCATTCATACAATGGTTTTTCTTTCTTCTAAGATGTAGAAAATAAGAAGAGCAGCTTACTTACCGGAGTGTAAGACCTGGCGACTAAGGAAGTTTTCTAACATCTAAGACAAATTATGCTTATTACAGGGAATGTTTACTAGTAGAGACAGGCGTTCACTTGTTATGAAAAGACCTTCCTTACTACTGGATAGCTTCATGTCGTCAATTCGTAACCACCACGGTAGTTAATAGACCTAAGGAGAACGTCGCCAATGAAGTTATTACTTTTTTAATGTTTTCAAATGTCTTCATTGTTTTTTTCATCAAATTAAATCATACATAATTCATATGATTTTTAGTGTATTCTATTAATCAAATTATGAGATAAATAAACATAACTTTTTTAAAATCTCATTTAATATTAGTGTTAGTTATTTACAGAAATAAGGATGTAATTAAGTTTTTTCAATTACTTGTTTTGAAAGAAAACGAATAAAAAATGGAGAGAATACTTTTATCAGTCTTGTTTTTCTTTTTGTCTAATTTGATGGAGAAATCACTACAGAAACGTTTTTGAAATTATATTGAATTTATTATCAAGAGAAATGTAGTTTTTGAAAATGTGCAGAAACAACTGTATGAATAAAAAATTTGTATAAATAAATTCTAAACATTTATAACATATTCATTTTATATTTTGAGTTCTAGTAATTTATATAATATTGCCGTAGTAACTAAATTTAAAGGAAATTTAATAACTAGATTTATGGGCCCTATGGGTTAACATTCCTGTATATATTAGATATTAAATTGTTTTTATGGTCAAAGCAAAATAAATTATTTTTGACTATCAAAATTATTTCGATATTGATAATGTTTACCTGTTTATTTATTTTCTTTAATTCATGCTTGAATTTGTTTTGAAACGTGATGTAAATTATAAAAATATGACGTGCTACCAAACAATAATTATTTTGTTAAAGTAATGTTTTAAGCTTTATTTATAAAAAAGCACGAATGGCTCAATTGGTAGAACTCTAGATTGAAGATCTCAAGGTTTCCGTTCCGATTACCGGTCATAGCATCCGCTTTATTTGTTGAGAATTCATTATTTACTCTTCATGCAATATTTTCCATTTCGAAACGTAGTTAAGATCGAGGTAAATGACTACTATCACGGACAAAAATAAAGGTATAATCTTTGATTTGATTCAGAATCTCTTTTCTCTGAAGTGGGATGTGTTATCATCCGAAATCTATAAGAACATTAAGGCAAGAAAAAAACAAATGTCACTGATTTTTAATAAAATATATTCGCATCTTAAAACGTGGTCTCTAAAGCCATTTCGTTTGTCTGTTATTCAAAGTTTTTCATTTCTCAATATACTTCTCAGATTCCTGAGCAAATTTCATTATATATATATATATATATATATATATATCCTTAAACGGTGCCTTAAACGCAGCGTCATAACCAACAACATCAGAAACACACATTTGCCTACACGTTTCCGACTACCTAAAGACCTTACGTGACTTCATACACAGGTTCTGCATCAGAAACCTCTTCTAGCAATTACACCACCTTGTACATCACACATCAGCAACGTCACCACTACTAAGACTAGGCTAAACATACCACATGAATATAAACGCCTAGAGACAACCACAGCAATAGACCGGTGTTATCACGACACTGTCCACAATGAAAAGGTAAGACTCAAACACAAATACACATAGCTCATCTATCGAAACAACCACACACACACACAATCAATAAGAATAACTCTCCACATAGCGACAATAAACAGCACACAATACCAAACCTTGTCACAGACTTAACCGATTCTATCTCACAAGATAAAAAAACGTACGTCTTAGCTTTTGACCCAAATGTATACCACTCAAAGAATCAATAACACCACCAAGCTCAACGTGGAGTCACTATTCTTCAGAACAGCTTACTACCTCAAGTGGCTGGCTACCATCAATCACATCACACACGACAACAACGCCGGCAAGTTCCCCGTATAGCAAAGTGACAGCCAACTACTTTCGCCGCCGAACAACCGTGAGTCAAACATCAAACTCACACGTCTAAAACCTCGCATATAATACAGCAAGAAGAGGCAAACATTATACCCAATTGACAAGATCACAACGAATCACACTTAAAAAACGCAGAGATAAATACCTGATCTTCATACCCTTTTAATAAAGGGTAAGACACACTTGCATTTATACACATCCGTTTCCAATATCTGTTTTATAACAAATCGAGCGCAAAATTAACACAGCTAGATTAATATTGGCAAAAAGAGAAACATCTTTAATAACTATAGCCACCAGCTCACTACACGATACAATAAGCTTACTGATTTCTATCACTTCAAAACCGGTACCACCAGAAAAATCAAAACAATAGTAGAAAGACCAAAAATGCACAAAATCTCCTGGCTCATCTCCCATCTAGTATAACCACTACTTTCAACCTTTAATCGGACACGTTAGCCGCTCAGATGAAGTCTTCTGCAGCTGAAAAACAACTGAAAAACAACTGAAAAACAACTGAAAAACAACCGATATGCTTTCAGCATTGCTATCGTCGCCCTCTACACCTCCGTATTCACATACCTAGCAGTAGACATAATTACTGACTGCATTTTCCCCAATCACCTATATTGCTTAGACCTCACTGCTACTACACGCACTCGTACACATATAATATACACGCACTCCTACATATATAATATACAACACATAATTTACATACAAACAAAACACATAACACAAATAACAGGACTGCTTATGGGTTCCAGCCGATGTGGACTGCTCGCTATCGCGTTCATGAAAAATTTAGAACGCTACGACCTCATCTTCTGTCACTCCTCAACTTTCTTCCCACGATACATGGACAACATTCCTATTCTATCACCGTCCTAGGAAGAGACCAATACAATCCATACCACTTAAAACAAAACTGACCTAACCATACAAGTAACAATTGAGCACACCAACACTTACGGATCTTTAGAACTTCTATATATTCAGCTTTAAAATCAAGTAGAAGAGTGAAATAGTTCTACAAAAAGCCTATATGTACACACATATTCATATATTATATATCGTAGTAAGGCTAAGATAGCCTATGCTGGGAAAGAGTTAACCTGAAAACGTAATAAATGCAGCCAAGATGCGGACAAACCATCTGCAGCAAGAAATTCCAAGAAGAACTGGAGACTAATGGGTAGCCCACATCCATCATGGAACACCTCAGGAAACCCGGAAGCTTCCTGAAGCTGCCACACTTCAACGACAAGATCAGTATGGCTATCTGCAACGCTATAAATAAAGAGGGTTTCGATATTCAGTCAATACACCCCGTACTATCACTGCAGAAACAATTAACAACACGCAACACCAATCACAACAATATGTCCTGCACCACAAACCTATGCCACATAGAGCGTATACCGCATACAGTGCGTCACATGCAACACATTCTACATCGATATTACAGTAAGGCCCCTACATATTAGAATCAAGGAACACCTACAAACACTCACTTTCTCCATCTACAAACACATCCACACATGTATCAACACCAGCAAATCAATGAGGATTGATATCCTAGCCACGGAAAGAGACATCGGCAACCTTCGGATAAAGGAATCTACACTTATATCAAAATTGCACCTCGAAACTAATACCCGACTCGAATAAGGATAATCATTTTTAGTGTGACACATAGTTTCACACCTCAAAGTACACTTTAAATATATAAAAAATAAATATTACAAACATAATATTGACACAAATTATGACATTGGAATATCTAACTGGCATAATCCACACTCCGGCTATAACTACAACAATTTACGAACCATAATCAGTACACAATTTAAGCATACAACCTTCCTCAGTATATAGATAATTAAATAATTGAATAATTAAACCTTAAAAACATAACATCATTTATACTGCCAAAGAAATAATTAATATAATCAGATAAAATAAAACGGCTACGGCTAACAACTATTTTAAAAACCATAGTCAGTAACACAATTTATGAAACTGTTGTGGCCCTGTTAAAGGGACCGAAATGAAGGCCGTTGGGATTTATTGATCAAAGAGTAAGAGTCCATGTTGTACATAGGTAAGTCACCATAACAGAAACCCACTTCTCTCAATATATTAATAGATAAAGAATTAAATAATTAAATTAAATAGAATACTTGAAAAACAGAACATTAAACATAATTTACACCATAAAAGATAAAAAGAACAATGTAATTATAAAGTGAGTACAAGGCGTTCGTTCGCCTTTATGCACATTAAAATAACACATATTTATCTAGCATGAATTCCCTATCCTATATATTAATATATAATTGACTAAATCGAACGTGTGAACGAGCGAATGTAAATAAAATTAAATATAAAAATACATAAAACAAAAAATTCAAAATATGCACGATAATTCGTTTTATTAAATTGTTATCGATCAGTTGTTGTGAGAAACTAAGATCTCATGAGGGGGAGAAGTCCGAACTTTAACCTACATCTTCATATTGCAAAAAAATCATATTTTGTAATATGAATAACTAAGTCAAAGATAATACATTTCCGCCTGATAAGATCTTTGTTTCTTATAACTACTGATCGCTGACAGCGACATGCCAGTGTAGCAGCTTCTCGCACATGTTTGTATAAATAAAAATAATTATATATATATATATATATATATATATATATATATATATATATTGATGCAATGTTACATTTTATAGGTTTTATTGTTGACTCATTAAAATTAATTTTCTCATTCTAATCTTTATTCTTTATGCGATAAATATGTTTTTTTGTCGAATAACGATCGCCCGTTCTTTCGTTACATATATTTTAATCTGGTATTTATATATTTTAATATGCATAGATTGTATATTTCAAAGTTAGATTCGAAATGTCGGTCGTGGAGATGATAAAAATAATGAATTGAATTCTGACTGTCTTATCTGCACATCTTAGATTCACGACGGGTTTCTTCACTTCACTTAAAAATAAGAAAGTTTCTATGACGTCAATGCTTGCAATAATCCACGAGATCCTTGCGTTTTGCATTTGTACGTCGAAGACGGAAGTTTGAATTGGGGCATTTTAACCCTAAATATCGAGTTGTATTATGAAAACAAACAACAAAGCCAAGGAAGAGATATACAAAGAGAAACATAGAGAGAAATAGAATGAGAAACAGCGAGCGACACACACACACACACACACACACACATATATATATATATATATATATATATATATATATATATATATATATATATATATATATATATGTGTGTACCTTTCAGTACCTATATCACATATTTATAAATCGTTTAAATCAATACTAAGATAAGATTAATTACCCAGAATTCTTCACTTAAGTAGTAAGTTTCTATTAAATGCGAAACTAAACGGGGGTGGTGGATTTGTCCCTTACAATGAAAATAGTTTATAGTTACCTAGACATGAATTAAAATACCGGGAGAAGCTATTAAATATTTATTCATTTATTTTGTTTTATTTATTTATTTATTAATTTTTAATTTTTAATTTCTCATTAAATGATGTTTAAACACCTCATTATAAAGTATGATGAGGATTCAAAAGTAGTTAATTGTGATTACGTTTTATATTTTAACTCGTATTATCAGATGAATACCGACAAACATCAATGTCAATATCAAGTCCCACTTTAATTGTAGTCTATATTTAACATTACATCGTGTGCATTCTTTTATTCATTAATATGTTTATTAATATACAAATACGAAGAGATTCGAACGCAAAACGCGACAAACGCCATTTTCAAAATCACGAATACTGTCCATACAAAAAGGGGTTGTACTTCAACACTCGACGACACCCCAAAATCATGTGTTACATAATATAATACCAAATAGTTTCTTTTGATTTCAATAAAAATCAGCTTTAATTCGAAGCCTTGATTTAATATATTAGTGTTTTTATTGTTTAAGGTCCCAATTTAAACGAAATGGAACTATCGCATTCCGCTTCCGAACCCTCAATACATATATATCCATACATACTCCCACACACACAAACACACACACCCACACACACACACATATATATATATATATATATATATATATATATATATATATATATATATATATATATATACATAGTTATACATATACACATACATATGCACCCACATACATATATATATATACACAGCCACACACATATATATATACATTTATTTAATTAATTAATTTATTTATTTTATATATTTATTAATATATTGAGCATGTAATTGGCATTATATCTTAAATGATTATTACATTATTAGTTCTTACCTCTTCAAAAAATTATCTTATTTACTAGTTACCATTTCTACACTAATTAGTACAGATGAAAACTAAAATAAAAAAATTCTGCTGATGTTCTAATGATCTGACATTCTTACCATTTCTTATAGGCTAGGTTTAAGCTTAGTCGCTTCGATCATTTTTTTTGTGTGTGATGTGTTCTATATTTAAATGTTTTATATTGGGGTATTAGTACTCAGTCCTCTACTATTAGGTTCATGGTTTATATTGGCAAGATAGTCTTATTATATTCCTATACCTTAGATACTTTCATATGTATGCTGATGAAAGGTTACTGTCACAGGTATTTTATATGGGTCTGTAACGGGATAGGATATATGCGGTTCTATGTAGACAGTTCTGAACCACTTCATGCCTTTTATTTAATATATTTTCTTTAGACATAACTATATTGTAGGATTCTGGCACAAGACAAATGAAACGGACCGTAAAATATATCCCACAGAAATGTTATGTTCTTTGGAAATGTGAAAAAATAAAAATAAAAATAGTAAAATAAAAACATGGTTATTGGAATATAATATAAACCTGACTTATATTTGCTCTGTTGTCACTAATTGACAATCATCTAGCTGAATCTTTTAAGGAGACTGCAATGTAAAAGGGCACTGATAGTATATGCTAATACATACATTGTCATTAATAATTATATATATATACATATATATATATATGTATATATATATTAATATATATACACTCATCTACATACAGAGTGTTTGACTGTATCACAGATCTTCAGTGCGGCTAGAAAAGTTAGTTCCTCAAGCCGGGATTGAAACTCAATCTTCGAGACTGACTGAATGTAAGTGATATCTCAATGTAAACATTGTTAATTGCCGGGAGCTCGAATTAGTTTTTGCCCAATGATTTATGCCTTAAAGCTAATGGCAGTTGGCGATATCCTTACACATAAGCTTTACCCTAGAAAGGTGCAATAATTTATTTTGACACTCTGCCTTATTCAAACATCCAAGCGAGGCGATTTCCTTTATTGAAAGAAAACAAATACTCTAACACTATATATATATATATATATATATATATATATATATATATATATATATATATATATATATATGATTATATATACTTATATATATATTATATATATATATATATTCATATATATATATATTATATATATATATATATATAGAGAGAGAGAGAGAGAGAGATTAATAGAGAGAGAAAGGAAGATAAAGAAGAAAGGTAGTGAGAAAAAGAGGCAACTACTTCATATTTTGTTTTAAGTCATAATCGGATACGTTTTAATTCTCGTATACACTTCTAACCAAGACTATAAGTCAGTCGTGACAGTTAATACTTTCACCTGATAACGTAAGGATGGGCTAAACTATAATATGGACATTAATTCTCAATAGTGTACCAAGTATTCCTGAAGTTATACCATAGAAACCTTTATAATAAACAAACTGATAAGGCTTGATATGCTGGAAAATTGTATAGTGGTTACTCTTATCAAAGAGCATCAGATCTATATATTAAATTTGGAAAATATAAAAAGTTGCAATTTAAACCATAACATGACTTTTAAAGTCAATTGAAAATGTCAAGGCCATCTTTGTTTCAGAACTTCATTGACTACAATATGGGCGAAGTAGCGAATCTCTACGATTAACACCTAATTTAAGGCTCAAACGTACTTTTACCGTGATATTCAGCATGATCTTTGACTTTGTATCACTCGAAACGCTGCTTTATATACGTTTTTTTTATTAACGGTTATTTTGCTTGTATTATATGACAGAAACACTTTTCTTCGATTGGTTGTAAATATTTGAATAAATATTTAAACCAGATCTGATCTCCATCTAAAAAAAATCACAGAACTGTGTGGCTACAATTACTTTTTACAATCAGATCTTCTGTCATATACAAGTATCTTGGGGAAGCAAGTCTGTAAGAAAATTATGCTTTTTATTCATTTAAATTTTATTTAATTATTTATTTTATACAGTCAGTCAATGTTTGCCATGTAAAGTATTATTTTTGAGATAATATAAACACTTTTGGCATCAATCCACCATAGAAACACCTTATAAACTTCGCTTTTGAGAAACTATATATTTTGGTCGTGTAGTTTTTATGTGATGCAGAGTTGGACGAAAACGAATCGCCTTCGTCATGAAGTGCTTATTAATTTGTTTCTTTAAAGTATTTTCTCGTACTTGATTTAAGACGAACTAAAATTCTTTTCGGAGCTTGTATTTGGAAAAAAAAAGCTAATATACTAACAACTATTATAACAAGGCCTTCATTTCTATCGAAATATTCAAGTCTGTAATGTACCTCCAATTGCGACGTTGCTACTTATTGTTATGCTGTTGTCTTCATTTAAAGCAAGGGCGGCCAACCTTTTCAGAGTGAGGGCCAGATGAGACTTCTGGAAGGAGATCGCGGGCCGGAGTGAAAAACGAAATCTCAGAATTACTATATTTTGTTTACATGAATAAATTGTACAATAATTGCATTGAACACTCTACAAATCTGATATTTTTTCTCAACAAACTTCTGTATGTGATGTTATAAAAGGCGTCGACGAAGAGCCATTTTGGAATCATAAAAAATAATGACGGGGGAAGTAGCAAGTTCATCCAGCATTCGTTTGACGTATACATGGGAAGTACAGTGCAAAGGTTTGAATCCAGAATAAAGCAACACCCCCCCCCTGCCATACGCCGGGGCCGACTAAATGATTTAAATAATTTAGGCAATACATCCGGTCTGCTATTGCTGACCATCTTATAAATAGCGCCGAATGTGCGTCGACGTACACAAGTGACTGGTTTTCTGTCATAAGTAGATCGCATTCTCTATTCCACCTCAAAGTCCTGGAAGCCATATATATCAAGTCAATCAAACCCTCCCTTTGTAAACAAAAGGAGTGGCTTTTAGGACTTAATGTGATCAACTTGTGACCCTCCTCCCGATATTATTTTCTCCCAAACTTGTCACTAGTTTTCATTATAAATTTCTTTTAAGTTTTTAGTCGTATTTAATTACTTCCACGTTAATACTCTGATGAGTGTGGACGAAAGCCGGCTTAGTATATTAATTATTTTTTAAAAATTTTCTCTCGTTTTTATACTTGTTCAATTTCATTCAAGCCCCCACTCCCAAATAAAAATGTCCCAAACGTCTGCAATCCTCGCCGTTATTAAATTTTGTACCACAAAAAATTTATATATATATATATATATATATATATGTGTGTGTGTGTGTGTGTGTGTGTGTGTGTGCTTGTTTGTTTATATATGTGTATGTTATGTATGATGCTATGTCATGCTTCTGATATATTCTAGGATAATATCACTAACCAAAGGACATCGAAAGACTAGGACAGAATGTAGAACCTGTGCCTCATAAGAAAGACACTGTGGCTATCGAGTCTCTCTCTTTCTCTCTCTTTCTCTCTCTCTCTCTCTCTCTCTCTCTATATATATATATATATATATATAGACTCATTTTATGCTTCAACTTTGTAATATCTTACAATTTTTTATCATGTTGCTTGGTTTGGTTGTTTTGTTTACGGCATATCAACCCTTTTCGTGTTCTCCAACACCGAATCCAGTCATTTTTTGTAAAAGTTTCTATGCTTAAAGTTTTTGCTATCTTTAAATATTTATCAAGAAATAGGAGACATGTTTTTGTTTTTTGTATTTTCTTTTGCCGAACAGGATTAAGTTTTGTCTTAGAGAAAGAAATACAAATCAATAACATCAATGTTTGGTGCATTTTTTGTCAGGAAGCCGGTATCTTCATACAGCCTGATCTGATAGCACCAGAAGCGCAGTAAATCTCGCTTAGTTTTTTTTGTTCTTTTTGTCGAAACTTCTCATTAGTGATAGTTTTCACATCATAGCATGACCAAATGCTCTTCTTGTGGTCGGTAATTGTTCAGTGGAACCGGTTTGTGGAGATGTCTTGTTGCGTATCTCTTTTTTATTTGTCTTTGTTTCCATTCCTCTAATAAGGGTGTTATATTGCCATTAGGTGAAGGAAGTCTGGACCATGCAATAGTTACTGGTGGGGACTTTCTTCTTCAATGGCTTACAGAGGTTATCTGCTCACTCTTTCTATCTGCGTTTTGTTCTAAAATCCATCAATTGACCCTTTCCACATTTCTTCAAATCCCAACATGAAAAGAAATAAATCAAAATATGAGTTAAAACCCAGAACATAAACTCCTCATGTTGTCTTCTTTTTCTAACGTAAACGGTCTACATTCCATCATTTCAATGGTTTAGATTCACTTACAGGAGACTAAAACAGATTTGTTGTTTCTGTGTGAAACAAACATTGGTCCGTTAACCTTCATCGAGGACTTCAAAAATATTTTTCGTTCTTCTTACATACCCTCAAAAACCTACCATGAACATGAAATTTGTGCCTAAATCCTCAATGTTTTTTCGCGGGGTAAGAGACATCACCAACGAAGAACCTGGGTTTCCCTGTATGTGTCTCCGTGTTGCACTTGTTCACAGTACACTTTTCATATTTGCTCTTTACGTAAGGAAAAAATGCTTCCATCCATCACAGAGTGTATAGATACTAAATGATTTAATGGGACTGCGACAAATAGTTCATACACAATGTGTAAGATCTAGAGTTGCTGAGCAGAGACTTTGTTCACATGATTTATTTAAGATAACAAACAAGGCATGAGCCAGATGTAAATATCTACTACAATACTTATTAACGGACGACAAAGAAATCTCTTTAGCATCAGACCAAGCCAAACATTTTGAAAAGAACTTTGCATCAAATATCACCCTTTGCGATAAGGGCAACCTACTCCCAGAATCCCACCCCTAAAATAAAAATAGTTTAAATGACATCCATATATCTGTTCAGAGTATTGCCAAAGTCATCAAAAATATAGATGCAAGGAGGGCAACCGGCACAGACAATACTCGAGACATTGTGCTACGCTTTTATCCTCACAAAACAGTTCAATCGTTGCCTAAAAGAAAATGCATCCCATTTTCTTGGAGAACCTCGTCAGTCTGTCCAATATTTAAAAATAGTGAAGGATCTGTCTTCTTTTTTTAAGATAGCTTTTTTAACATAGTTCACCTCAACAAGGCAGCCCGCCACTGTAGACGTAAGGAGCTACGGGGCTACTGAGAAAAAGGGTGACTTTTTTTTTGGGGGGGGGGGGGAAGGGATGGCAACCTAAATTGGGAGCTGCTCAGCGAGATGTCTGTTTACATTAGTTTTAAATTTCTGCATGTCAGTACTACCAGGAAACCTGAGAGCAGGGAGGGAGTTCTAGAGTCCAGCAGCACGAGGAAAGAAACTTTTGGAGTAGAAACCTCTTCGGCATCTGGGGACCTCCAAAGTGAATAGATGGGATTTGGCAGATTGTCGGGTTGGTCTAGTGAATTTATGTCGCGGCCCACCAGAGCAGCAAGTTCATCGGAACATATTCCATTGAAGTACGTGTATAACAGGCACAAGGAAGCAATTTTGCGGCGATGGGACAGGGGCTGGAGCTGGTAGATAGTGAAGGACCTATTAAGTTGGCGACTTTTTTTGACCTTGTCTAAGCGAGAACAGACTAGTGGATGATGCCCCAGCTCAGATGTGGCAACAATACTCTATGCATGGGCGGATGGTGACTCTGTAATGATATAGGATGATGTCACGTGTGAGAGGTTTACTAGCACGATAGAGGGTGCCCAGCTTCTTTGCAGCAGCCCTAGCAATGTCTTCAATTTATTTATTTCAATTGATATTATTTGTAAAAGTTAGGCCGAGAGGTTTGAATGATTAACTCTCAGGTAGGGTGCTATTTGCTATGACAATCGGTGGTTGAAGAGGTTTCTTGTAGTTATTGAAGGAAAGTTCCTTTTTCTTTGTGGCATTAAAAGTTAAAATCCATTTTTGACCCCAATCCACTACAGACTGGAGGTCATTTCCTAAGGATTCAGCCATTGCCTCAGATATGTGCGCGTCTGTTTTGCTCACATGATGAGAGTAGAGCGTGGTGTCGTCAGCAAATATTCCTATATCAGTCTCAATGATATTAGGGGGGTCATTTATTAAAATCCGGAACAGTAGAGGTCCAAAGATGGATCTCTGGTGTACACCAGTATTTATGTGAAGTTGCTTACAGGAACGGCCAACCTGGATCTTTCTTTTTGTTAGGAAATATTTAATTATATTAAATATTTATCCAGTAATACCATATGAGTGCACTTTTAGGAGAAGCCCTTCATGCCGGACCTTGTCAAATGCCTTGGATATATAAAGCACTACCGCCCTTGCTTCACCTGCCTTGTCCAGTGTACAATATATGTGTTAAGAGATGTCCGTTAGAGTATCTGCGGTTGTTCATACTGGTCCATATCCGTATTGATGATCAGAAATAAGTTTAGCATTAACTAGGTGCCGGACTATCGCTAGATTGATTAACGAATCAAGAGATTTTAGCAAAGATCGGGAGTAGACTGATTTGGCGGTAGCTTAGAGGATCAGTTCTATATCCAGAATTCTTGAAGACTGCTACCACAGAGGACATTTGCCAACTATCAGGGAAACAAGATTCAGTAAGACATAAGTTGTATAGTTTGGAGGGCATAAGGGGCCAGCTCAGCAGAGCATTTTTTATTACTATTACTGGTATATAATCAGGCCCACATGCTTCGGAAGTGTCAAGGTTTCTATGATGTCTCTGACCTGAGATGTGATGACCAGATTCTCAAGTATTGCTTCAGTCCGCAATGGAAATTTAGGAAGGGAGTGGTTTGCTCAGTTCAAAGTGGAGTTTAAGGCGACACGCTGGGCAAGCAATTCAGCCTTATCAGTTGTTGTGCAAACAATATCATTGTGGTTTGATAGCGGTGGAATTGTTGATTATCCATTGTTTATCACATTATTGTAGATTTTCCAGAAATCACGAGTACCTAGTTTCTCTGACTTAATGCGTTTTTTGGTTATCTCTGTATACCTTCTCTTTGCTTCATCTATCACTACTTTGCAATCATTCTTTGCCTCTATACATTTATGTCTATTCGTAGTTGACTTATGGCGGCTGAATCTTTGGAATGCATTCTGCTTACCAACAATAGCAGCTGCATATTCTGAGGTGAACCATTCCGGGGAGTGGGGTTTGCTGAAGAACTTTCGCGTGGTGGCATAAGCATCAAGCCTCCTTTTACCCATTTAGTTAGCTCATTTGCACACTTATAAGCAGGGACTGAGAAGGTTACACCCCATGGGGCGTCGCTTATGTGATCTCTGAGAGATTAAAAATCAGCCTGCTAATTGAGCAACAGCTCCTCAGCTTTTGGGCTAGTTTTAAGGTTATAAGTATCATTACCACCACGTTATCAGATTTTTCGAGCGGTCTATGGGCATTCGCCACACAAGCCTCGGGTATTGAGGTCAAGAACAGGTCGAGAAGTGAGACTTCTGGTCCGCACGATTAGGAAGGCGGGTCGGAAAAGTGACAGTCTGTGAGAGATCGTGAGCTGCACCAGTAACGCTGGAGAATCCCAACCAGTCATGGTGGTGTGCAGTAAAATCCCTAAATACATGTATTTAGACATTCCAGTCGCCTGAGAGTGCTCTATGTAAGCTTTCAGAGACATAGTCAAGCAGCGTACAGTCCTGGGTCGAAGGTGAACCGTATAAGAAATATAAGTAACACACTCTGTAATGTAAGATTGATCTAAACCACATGTATGCTTGGTCATCATTTTCTAACCTATGTTCTCTAGTCAAGGGTAGGGTGTTCAAAACATAAACACCTAGCCCATGCATATGTTTGTCAAAGTCCTTACGGTAGAGTGGAAGATAATCAGTCCTGTCAAAGTAGTGAGAGGAGATTGAGTACTGAGGTTCGTTTAGTGCTAGGATATCCGGGGAGTTTGTCAGGAGAAACGTTTCTACGTCGTTAATGTTGGTTCTAAGTACCTGGATATTTGTGAATGCGACCCTCAAGGGCGGATGCAAAGATGTTTTCTTGCTAGGTGTCTGGTTTAGGTTTGGTTTTTTATTTTGTAAATTCATGTTTGATTTTTGAGATAGAGTGAGGAGAGCAAAGTTGGTGTTTGTTTAGTTGCAATAAGCTCACACAGCAAGTCTATTAGTCGTGACCGTGTCCATGGGAGCTGTGGCCTCGGGAAAGCCAACCGGAGATAACTGTAGGGTCCCTTTCCATGCGCGACATGACACGTACAGTTACCCACGATATTATGCAACTGTTGATGGAGCGGCCGTTCTTATCGCTACCTACGAGTTATGGCTCCTGACTACCAGTCAGAAACAGCAGCCAGACAAGCTGTCTAACCTGTACCCTCAACTTGTCGGAGCAAGAACGACCCAGACTAGTCATGTAGGATTAAGTGACGAAAAAGGTGCCTAGATAGAGAGAAAGAGAGACGGCGTTAATTGCCGTAGTCAGGAAATAAGGCGAATGACTAGGTGTCTTTATAAGTGCCACAGTGCTTGTACCTCTACGCCTGGTTAATAGACAGAGAAAGAGTGCGAAGGCCGGGCGATAGGCAGACTCCATCTACTCCTTAAGCAATTGTAGGTTTGCAAACCTGATACTTTGTTCGAGATTCCAGCTCTAGGAAGGTTGTCGATCAAGACTAAAGATGCCTCCCTCGCCAATGGTTTGCCGCCAAGATGTAAGTGGTTAGTAGCAGGGTTTTATTATCAGAGTTTTTATTTCTCTTAGATTGATGACCTGACAATGTCTACGGGTCAAACACTTCGAGAGAGGCTAGCCTGCGCCCGTGTACTAGTCTGGTATTTCCGAGCCCCCGCACGTAAAAATTAATGTTTTGTCATCCACATATGCACATCTATATATAAATATAAATATATATATATATATATATATATATATATATATATATATATATATATATATATATATATATATATATATATATATGTATATATGTAGACAATAATAAGTTAACTGTATACTTTTCAGAGGAAAAATAAATTTAAAAAATATGTTTCCCTCTCACAAGTTAGTACAGATAAGAGATAGACAGCCAGTAGAGTAAAAACTGGGGAAAACTAGTAAACTATTTATACAATAAAAGCCACGGAGAAAATAGGATGAATTGAAACTCAAAATTAAATTTTAAAAGCACAAGGTAAATACAAGTAAAGTTAGTGACATAATTACAATTAATAAGGTATAAGACAGAGACAGTGCAGAAATAAAAATACTAAGAACTAAGCTTTTTTAAAATTTCACCCATGAGCTTTAGTTGAAATTCTGGTCTCCATTCGCGGTCGGTGGCAGATATAAACGTGTCTTCACTCGTGGCTTTTTAACTACGTCATGCTAGTGTGTTTGGTTGGGATCTTAATCTCATTACGAACTCATCAGTCTCTTATGCATGATGAATAAATTGTTTGAGTCTGTGATAAAACCAGAAGCTGTTAATCACCTCAGCAAAGATAACGTACTCAGTGATAGGCAATATCGATTTTGTCTGTCAAGATCAATAGCTGATTTACTCACTATAACATCACGTAAAGACGATAATTCATATTCTGAGATAATTAGTTTACATCTATGCTGATGACACAACTATTTACGGAAGCACGTCGTAGAGCACTAGTAATAACGCGTAAGTGCCCCTGTATCGATCTATACTTCCCGTCTGTTTTTTATCTGCTCTTTTCAAGTTTGTATCACGAAAATTTTTAGATGATCTCCAAAACAATAGAGGTCATTTATTTTTTTATGGGTTTATTATGAATGAGGAACATGATTTATCAATCCATATTCTCTCTCTCTCTCTCTCTCTCTCTCTCTATATATATATATATATATATATATATATATATATATATATATATATATATAGGAAAAAGTGTGTACATGAAAAAAGGAAAAATACAAAACAATTAGAAAAAATGCTGATGAGAAAAAGATAAGTTATTTTCCCACGGGACCACACATTACCCTCTCTGTGGAAAAATGCTGACAGTCAGTTTGTAGGTTTGTGGCATTCATATTCACAGACACACACACACAAACACACACATATATATATATATACATGAATATTACTATATACATATATCAATACCCCCATATATGTATACACACACACACACATATATATATATATATATATATATATATATATATATATATATATATATATATATGAATATATATATATGTGTGTGTGCGAGGTCGAAATGAATTATAATTCCGATAGTTACAATGTGTATGTGAATTTCTTCTTTCTATATTATTGCTCTGTTTTCTACATTGAGCTCTCTTACTCGGATTTCTTACGAGAATTATGCACTTTAACACTATATATATATATATATATATATATATATATATATATATATATATATATATATATATATATATATATATACTTACATATATATATATATATATATATATATATATATATATATATATGTGTGATATTTTTAAGGCTTACCTAAGCATTCCGTTCAGGAGCCCAATCACCACTATGGACTACACCACAAAATACTTTTTCATTCAAAGATTATTTATTTGTCATTTTCCAAATTAAAGTGCTTTTTACCTACACGTATTTCACTACCAAGCAGATCCTTGCTTGGCAGATCATGCGACTGCCTGCAACTGCCACTCTTACACTGATGAGAGTAAAAGAGCCCGATACAACGTCGTCTGTAGGTTAAAAACACTTTAATATTTAAAAAAAATAAAGATGTAATAGTGTCAACATTGGAGCCATTTTTCAAATTGAAAAAGTTCGTTGTCATTTCTGCGATAAGCAAGTTCAACTCGAGCGTTGAAAACTGTAGACGACAAGACGCTTCACTAGCCTCCCGGATAGTGTACTTTAATTTCCATAACTGTCTGTATCGATCTCTCGCGGCCGTGCGGTACTAGGTGAGAATCTACGAACTGCGTTCGACCCCATGCGACCACCTACAATCGCCAGTCCTACACTGATGGGCAAGAGAGACCGAAACAACGTCGTATGTAGGGAGAAAACACTTTAATATTTACAAAATATGTATATAATACATATACATATATATATATATATATATATATATATATATATATATATATATATATATATATATATATATATTTATCTATTTAATTCCCGTTTTAATCGATCATATTACCATTCTACTTTCTTCCTCGGGGAATACTTATTTCCATAAAAAACTATACGTTCTCTTTCATCACACATACGCACAATATATATATATATATATATATATATATATATATATATATATATTTAATTCTTATAAATATACCTTCTTATCGGGTAGCTTACATTTTCTGGTTCTAATCGATCTGATTACAATCCTACTTTCTTCCCCGGGGAATACTTATATCCATGCAAATCTATGCTTTCTCTTACATAACACATACGCATAATATATATATATATATATATATATATATATATATATATATATATATATATATATATATATATATATATATGCGTGTGCACTTGTCAAGGGGTCTAGTCTAAGACCAAAAGCTACAAAATACTATTGAACTTTGAAAGTAAAGAATCTTTAATTCTTTTTGTTATCGGATATCTCCCCCTGTGCACTACTTTTAGCATTCTTTTGCAATTGACTTTCTGGTGATGAAAGGAACTTTTACCGATTTCCCCACGGTACTAGAAACTTATCTAATACTTTTGAAAAGTGGTGTTATATATATATATATATATATATATATATATATATATATATATATATAACAGAATAATTGTCAACTAGTATATAACGTAGCAATAGACACGGGTATATGTCCTGTTAATATATCTAAAATGTTACATTTTTGCTCATCCGTAGATTACAAATTATTATTATTTGTTTGTAATGCCTCCTTGGGCACCTCCCTTTTAACTATCTTATTATTAACGCTTTATATATCCTTACCAAAACATTTTTCTCACTGAAAATAATATTCCTAACAATCCACCCGATCATTCTATTTGCCTTCGATACAATGGTCAAAATATAATTATTTGTCCTAAATGTATTATCAAATCCCACTCTCAAATCGCACTCTCAAATCGCACTCTCCATCTACTTCTTTGATTACTCTGTTTTTTAGTACATATTCAACTCCAACATTCCTGGATCTTACATGTAGTACTTTACATTTGTCTAGGTTAAATTCTAATTTCCAAAGCTCTTCCCAATATGATAATTTATTTAGATCCATCTGTGCTATTTCTTTAGATAAAGGTCTCACAAGTAGTTTAACAGTTTTGAATTTATGTTATTAGGTAAGTCATTTATGAATATCAAAAACAACAAAAGAACCCAATACTAAACACTGCGGAACACCGGAGGGTATTTTCGGTGATTCAGAATAAGTGTTACTTATCTTTACCATCATAGTTCGATCCTTCAAAAACTCCCTCACAATATTTACTATTTTGTCAGTAATATCAACATTTTTCATTTTCACTAGTAAACGATAATGAGATACCGTATCAAATGGCTTGAAAAAAATCCAAATATATGATATCCGCACTATCCTACTCCATCAAATACTTTCCAAAATATTAGATAATGTTGATTTACCATGTAAGAATGAATCGTACATAGTTCTCCCCAATACTTCCATATTTATTGACTTACACTAACAATTCAAATCAACCATAAAAATAGTAACATAAACTTTTAAAACAATTAAAGATGTATTAAACACATAACTCCCTCCCAATCTACAACTTCTTCCTTAGCCGGCATTTACAAAATAAAAAGACCCCCCCATGACCAATGTTTTAGATTTGAGAAACGGTCAGAAATATATAATCCCGCATTTACAAAAAAAAACAGGACCTACAACACAACAATCAGACAACTTTATTCACAATTTTTACTTTACAAATTGCACTCTCTTAAAAATCGAATCCGCTCTCCCACGCCGCAAGAGCATTGAAAGCGATGTAATACTTCTCTTATCACCATTTAACATAAACCTCAGATTCGGATTTTTTTCCTTAATAAAATATTTTACAAAAACCGAACTGAAACAATGCAATATATCTCGACACCGCATTACAAACTCTGATTACGGTTAAAGAAATTATTCTGTTTCACTGGTTTTTAGTACTGATTCTAATTTTTCCCCCTTTTTCTTATTTTTTTTCTTTTCTTTCTTCCCTTTTTTATCATTTAAACGTCATTGCCGTACGCGTCGCATAGATTAGTTCTTTAATTTCAAATTGTTAAACATGTGCCAGAAACATCAGTAAAATCTGCCGTTTTTGACAATTTTGCCTGTATGTTATTTGTTTTTTATTTTGACTTTTTAAGACATCCTGTCTTTCACGGCATTTCAGTTTTATGATATATCGTGCTTTTTATCTTCATATATATATAACGTTTTCGATTCTTTGTTGAATCATCTTCAAGAGACGAACGCAATAAAAAAGAGCTGGAGAAAAGAGAATTTCAAAAGATAGCAGAAAAACACGTACGTGAAGTCAGTAAGTAGCCAAAAGACCGCTCTCGCATTGTTCCAGAAAAGATGTTAACAATTTAAATTTAGCGACGCCTAAATTAGCGTCACAGGATTGAATCATACTACGTTAAGCATTTTAACATATTGTTAGCTGTTTAATACATATTGTTATTAATTGTCGGTTGCTGAATTTAATGAAGATAGCTTCGAGTATATTAAATTTAATTGGTTTTAGTATTTATTTTTTTGTGTTATTAAAATTTGTTTAAAATCAGAAGTAGCGGTTATGTCTCTGGGGATGTTTGACAAATACGGCTAGGTTTTACAAGATGCATAGTGAACGGTGGAATAGGGTAGTGGTTGTGAAATCAATGTAGCTATAACACAAAACTGATCGTTAGAAAAAAGTATCATAAAGCAGAGAAATCAGTTACTTTCAACGATGTTTGCATTAATATATATATATATATATATATATATATATATATATATATATATATATATATATATATATATATATATTGTTGCTCATGTTGCTATTGTTGTTTAGCATGTCAGACTTCTGTACGAAGATCGTGCCTCGGTATTGTCTTGTTTGCAAAATGACTACATCGTTAGTTTCCGCTATTTGTTAACATGTAAGTATGCAGGTTTTTTTAACCGCCACTTCACGTAAAGAACTAAGAAATGTTACGACTTCACAGTCAAAAACTAGTCAACGATAATTGTTAGATGGATAGATTCCGACCCACAAGACAGCAATTCACAAAACCAAACATACAAAACTACTCAAAATCCGTGAGCTATTAATATTAAACCTGCAAGCCGCCACATTAATAAATTCGGATTCAATACCGATACGAAAGCGAACCTTCACAATAATTAACACTACTACCCACCTGACCTTAGTGAACAAAACCACAGCACATTACTTCTGCACAAAACGTCTATGGATAAATCAAAGGAGTTTGTCATTTTTATTTTAATCCATTGGTCAGTGTTAGTTTAAACTGATCTTCTACATTATTAGGAATAATGTGTAAAACAATTTTATCTAGAATTAACAAGCAAATAAAAAAAGAACTAGTATTTAGCCAGTGGGTGAATAACGCCGAAGCAATCACTTGGTCTAACAATATCGAAAATAAAAATAAATGCACTTTCCTACAATTAAACATCGTGGATTTCGATCCATCCATATCCGAATAACTCTTCAACATCGCCTTTCAGTTTGCCGAGATGTATACCGATATATTCGAGGATAACATGAACATAATTAAAAATGTAGCAAATCAGTTGTAATCAATAATAATGATCCATGGATTGACACAAAATGACAAACTCCTTTGATTTGGCATGGGTACGCTTGACTCTAAGGAGGCATCAGCTCTTGTGGGGTTAATTATTTTATATACACTCACAAATATATTTGGTATTCAAGTATCGGCCTATATAGATATGATGGATTAGCTATAATAAGGGATTCCAACAAAGCTAATGAAGGAAACTTCAAGAAAATTATATATATGGATATAAAATATTAAGCCTAAGCGTATAAGTACTCGCTAACATATAAATAAATAACTGTTTAGATTGCACTTTAAACATAAATGAAAATATTTACGCGCCATATTTAAGAATAACGCTCATCACATATACGTAAACCTTAACTCCAATCACCTCCATCAATCATAAAACAGATTCATAGTTCTATCGTACGTAGGTACGACCACCCTTAATTTTAAAATCAGATATTACGACCACAACAGCACATTTAAAAACAAAAACAAACGCCGAATTAAAACAGGATTAGCGAATAACTATTGGGAGTTTACAGAAAGCTAACGCTCACCAATAATCGAGTAGGAAATAATACGAAGGGCTAGCACATATAGAAATGTATAACGACCCGTGTAGATTATGTCTAGAAGGGGAAATTTGAAATCGTAAACGTAAAATACACACAAGATCTATTAAACTGTAAAATTAAAATAGCGGACCACTGCTTACACAGAATTACATTTACGTTAGGTTAACAATAATACAAAATAAATAAAATAAATAAAATAAATAAATTAAACTGAAATCTACAATAGAAATACTAGAAAGCACGTGATAAAATAATGTAACCCATTATTTCGACTCAACAAAGAAACATGGACGGGCTACCCTATAAAAATACAGAACAATAGTTAAATCAACGAACCTTTGTTTGTGAGAAGTCCATATATATATATATATATATATATATATATATATATATATATATATATATATATATATATACACACACATATATATATATATATATATATATATATATATATATATATATATATATATATATATATATATATATATGATGATTTAAAGAAACATTTCATGCAAGTACGTGAAAATATTGGGTTGACCTGATGTGGTGATGAGTAAAAGTAGAAAGAAAACTACTGGGTAAGCATAACCGACGTCCGGCCTTAGTGAAGTCAGTAGCATGGAATGAGACCAATGAGGATGGTTCTGAGTGAAAAAGTGGAGGAGTGGGGGTGAACGGAAATAATGTTGATGACTGTTAGTGAAGAAGTGGAGGGCTGGGGAAAGAGGAGGGGAGAACTCGGCGAAGACTACTGGAAACCGCACTAATCACAGCCTCCAACACCATCAGACAACGAAATGGCTTTTATAATATATCCCCCTTAATAAGCAAAATTATCCTCACTGAACAAAAACTTAAACTAGATCATGGCTAACCTCTATATTTTCTCTTCGCTCTCAGTTATACTCACATACAAGTCTCCGCATACACCCCCACATAGACACACATTTTCATTCACGACGAATCCAACCCTTCTAACTTACACATTCCACACATTCTTGATAGCAAGCTGGTCAAACATTACTACTCTCCAAAAATTTCACACCTAACCACAACGAAATCGTCCCTCTCTCCTCTCACCCATTTCACTTTTTCGACTACTTCTCTCACACTCTTACTACTCCACCCCTCCTACTTTCAAACCATCTTCATCATTTCATCATATTTTCATTTTTTCAAATCTTTTCTAAAACCACGACATTACCCACACACCAAAATCACAGAGCCTCCCCCTCCCCTCCTCTTTCCCCACTCCTAACAGCCATCCAAATTATTTCCGTTCACCCCCACCCCTCCACTTTTCCACTCAGAACCATTTTCATTGATCTCATTCCATGCTACTAACGTCACTAAGCCCGGACATCGGTCCTGCGCACCCGGTAGTTGGCAACTACTTTTGGTTCATCAACCCATCATGCTAACCCAATATTTTCATGTACTTGCATGACATTTTACTTAAAATAATCATCCTGACGAAGTCTTACAAATAAAGACGAAACGTTCGTGAATATATAAAAAACATTCTTTTTTGGTTTTTCCTTTTCATTTCTCATATATATATATATATATATATATATATATATATATATATATATATATATATATACAATACACTTATACACAAATATATATATATATATATATATTTGTGTGTGTGTGTGTGTGTGTGTGTGGAGAGAGAGAGATGGGGATTGGGAAAATGCAGCAGGAGATATGAAATTGTATAAGCTTCGTCTACTGGAGAAAAGCCGATTGATGCAAACAATCCTGTTTAATAGGTTTAGTGTTGAGGAAAGCACCTAACAAGTGAAACATTAATAATTAAATAAAGTTGAAGATTTGCTACCTATCTGTCGTTGGAAGCATTTTCCAACTATTTAGTTTAAAAAAAAAATATGGTTACCAGATACACAGACTCCATTTTGTCTGATTGTCACTCTTGTTTTTAAAAGGAGACCTTCATAGAAGCCTTTGAAAAAGAACGGCAGAGGTACAGAAAAGTAAAGGCCGTTTGGCACAGCGATGCGTGTGAATCAAGTGCATATAACTGGCAGCTCAGTTTCTTATGTTGACGAGCATTCTCGTAAGTCTGTCAAATTTAAGTATTGAATAGCATATGTATCGCCAACACACAAATACACAACACACAAACAATATATATATATATATATATATATATATATATATATATATATATATTGATGATTTATATTACAAAAGAGGAAAAGGACACAGGAGAAGGGAAACAAAGATGAATCACTCCGTAAACATTTCTTTTTTCTCTATGAGGATTTTTTTCTCCTTTTTTTAAACGAGTATTGAGAGAAAAAAAAGAGTAAAAAAATTCCTCATGGAGAAAGAAGAAAAGTTTACGGAATGATTCATCTTTCTTTCCCTTCTTTGTCTTTTTCCTCTTTTGTAATATAAATCATATAAAAGAAACACCCATAGATAATAATTGCAGTGCGTCCAACATTATTTCACTGTTCATTAAAACTGTGTACCCATACAAATCTATATACATATATATATATACATATATATATATATATATATATATATATATATATATATATATATATTAAAATTTAAAATAGAAATACTTTTATTCCGAAATTAATAAGATTAATGTTAAAAGAAATTAATTAATTAATCTCGCATTCATAGAAGCTTTCTATTTAATAATACTGATATACCTATGTTTTAAAATCAATGACCTTTCTTTCTAAAATACCATCATGCCTTTATTCCTCGTTCGCCAACCAGAATTTAGAATTTTTACTCACAACAAACCCAGCACGGACGTTATATATAAAAAAAAAAATGTTTGTTTACTTTTGAAAAATAACACAATACTAGTCAACTCTGATGATGAATTCTATTCCGAAATAAATATAATTTATGTAAGAAAATTTATTTAGCATTGATAATGGTTTTCTATTTTAAATTTTAATCGTTCTCATCTACCAATGCTTTGAAATGAACGACCTATTTTTCTAATATATATACTAGACTGAAGAATGCGGACGCACCTGTATTAATATTATCAAATATAAACCTGGAAAAGTACAGAACAGGTGGAATTAACTCTTAAAATATTGTAGCTGGAATTGAGAGTTTAATAATTCAATGTACACTTGATCACACTTGATCACAAGGTTGTAAAATGGCAATGGTTTTTCTTAACTCTTTCTTAGATAATGGTATTTTGATTAACACAAGAATGATATGAAACATTCAAATATTTTTTCGTTAATTATAGAGTAGATTTCATCTAAATAGTTACCTAAAGTAACCAGAAAAAGTTAAGCTAACTGATTTGTGAATTGCTTTAGTGATTCCAAAATTTAGTGACTTAATCACTTGATTTTTATCACTATACAACTTTATAACTACATTTCCAAATTTTCTTTTAAAAATAAAGCTGGAAATTGTGTTTGAAAATTTTGAAAAAAATCTAATGATAATAAAAATAATTAATACAATTAGAAATCGTTAAAAATAGACGTTGGAACAAAATGGTGCTGACAATTAGAGAGAGTTAACTATTAAGAAGAGTTGAGTTCAAGGCAAAGTTGTTTTTTATTAAAATAAAATAACACATGTGCTTTGCATGTAACACAAAAATAAAAATTGGCTGACCTGTGCAGCATGGATACATTGACAAATACAGGAAAATTCTATAGATGAGAAAAGTACGCCACAGAATACACTCCACTCGAGGTAATGTGGTAAAGAGTAATCGCTCATAGATTCTTCACATTTTGAATGATGCTGTAAGCAAATTAAACTTTATTTAATGAATGACCTAATTCATTATTATTCATTATTCTCTTTACATTCCTAATTTTACTCTACATTTGATTTATCATATCTCAATTCTAGCCTCAATATTTTAAGAGTTAATTCCACTTGTTTTGTACTTTTCCAGGTTTATATGTTAGAATAGTATTACACATGCGTCCGCATTTTTCAGTCTAGTCCACTTTTTCTTAAGGCATTGCAGTTTGAGAATGTACAATGTATTTTTAATTATAATGAAAAAAAAGAAAAATAACAAGACGCCAAAGCATCAGTGACCAGATTACCATTTATTCACTTATACATTGAGTATATGTAACAATTGCTCATTGGGTTGAACTAATAATAATTATGACATCACAATAATGGAAGCATTAAATGCATTAGTGTACTAGCATTTGGTGTATTAGATCTTATCCGGTGTAAAAATTGTTAAGATAAAAAACTTAATTAATTAAAACTTTCCTTCGTAATATGTATAAAAGTAATTATATAAAATACTAACTGACTTCATTATCATAATTTAGACAAAAATGAGTATATTTAGTATAATTATTTAAAACATTTACCTTATTTGGACAGCCTTACTCCATTAATCAGTACTGCCCAAAGAGACAAAGTCACAACAAATTATGTTGTAATAAATTTGTATTTTACTTAAAACATGAATTTAGCAATAATAATAACTTCACGTGTATCTTTTGAAACAAAAAATGTGTAAATAGTATATCAAATGAAACATTTGCCTTTATTGTACAGTCCTTCTACATTATTTAGTACTGCCAATAAAACAACGCACCAATTACTATTCCTCAATCATTAAAAATTTAAATTTTTACAAATGAGGATATTATAATTTATTTTAATGTAGCTTGCAATTTAAAATAACTTCACTTTTTTAGTTATTTAAGAATACTAAATATGAAAACAATAAAAACATCTTTACTTATGTAATTTATAATAAAACTATTTTAGAATATAATAAAATACTACATCACTCTTTTCTGGGCAAGCCTACTATATGATTTAATACTGCACACAGAGACAAAGTCACAAAAAAGAATATTCTATTAATTAATTTAGAGTTTAACTTAAATACGTGAATTTATTAAAAATCAGTAAACAAGCAAAATAAATAATATAGTTGCTTATAAGTAAACACTCACTTTTATCACTCTACCCCCTAAACATTCTTCTTATTATTTAATTCTTTTGTTTGGTTCTTGAGTTAATCTTTTAAAAAAACTTATTATTATTGTTATTAGATTATTATTAGAGAAAGAATTATTAATAAGTTAAGAATCATCAAAAATAATAATATTTATTCTATTTAAACATCATATTTAAAATAATAAAATGCAATTTTACTTATTGGTTATATTTAATAATTTCAGTTTTTTCTATTTTAAAATATTAATGACATATTTCAATTCTTATTAAATTACTTGCAAAAATTTTCAAAATTTTCAAAATTTTAATTTTTAGATTAAAGTAAAATATGTTTAAAATTTTAAATTCAAATATTAATAAATTCAGAAAAACTGATTTTCAGAATAAGTTTCAGAATAATAAGAATACATTTCAATTTCTGAGTTTCAAATAAGTTCCAATAATTAATAATTATTTCAGAATGAATTAAAATATCAGAATTTAATTAATTTTAAACTAATTTTCATTACATCTATTTAATTGTTTAAGATACAATTTGATTATGTTCAAAAGTTAAAAGTTAAAAGTTTAAAGTTAATAAAAAAAAAACAATTCCTACGTGTCAAAAAAGTTTTAGAATGAAAAATGTTTTCACCGTGGTTAAAAATACAAAAATTCAGTAAAATTTGAAATTTCAAGAAATTTTTTTTTGCTAATCTTTTGAAATATAAATATCAGTTTTCTGGAACTATTTCAAATACTTTAAGACACTTAAATACGTAAACTGTACTAGAAATTAAATAATTATCTAAAAAATGCCCGTGAGATAAAAAAAATGTCCGACCGATAAGAACAGATACAATTGGTTTCCCTACAGAAAACTATGTCTGGAATATCATAATCGTTATAATATTTCATTTTATTAATTCCATCTAGTCTTTTGAATTGTATATAGAAGGTATGGATTTGTAATAGTACATTATAAAAAAAATCTGTCAGATAGTTTTACTTTAAATTTTTTTTAATATAGTTCACCCCAAACAAGGCAGACCACCACTGTAGACGTAAGGGGCTACTGAGAAAAAGAAAAGGGGAGAAGGTAGGTGGGGGTCAACCTAGATTGGGATCTGCGCAGCGAGGTGTCTGTTTACATTGGTTTTAAATTTCTGCATGTCTGTACTGTTGGGGAAACAGGGGGCAGGGAGGGAGTTCAAGAGTCCAACAGTACGAGGAAAGAAGCTATTTGAGTAGAAGGCTCTCCGACATCTGGGGACCTCCACAGTGAATGAATGAGATTTAGTTGGTTGTCGAGTTAGTCTAGTGAATTTACGTCGAGGGGGCACTAGAGTAGCCAATTCATCGGAGCATAATTCATTGAAGTATTTGTAAAACAAGCACAAGGATGCTACATTGCGGCGATGGGACAGAGGCTGGAGCTTGGTTGACAGTGAAGGACCTATTAGGTTGGCGATTCTTTTTTGGACCTTGTCAAGGAGGGAGAGACTAGTAGATGATGCACCAGCCCAGATGTGACAACAATACTCCATGCATGGGCGGATGGTGGCTTTGTAGAGATACAGGATAATGTCAGGTGTGAGGAGTTTACTAGCACGGTAGAGGGAGCCAACCTTCTTTGCGGCAGCCTTGGCAATGTCTTCAATGTATTTGTTCCAATTAATGTTACCTGTAAAGGTTAGGTCGAGGAGTTTGAATGATGAACTCTCAGGTAGGGTGTTATTTGCCATGACAATCGGTGGTTGAAAAGGTTCCTTGTAGTTATTGAAGAAAAGGAGTTTTGTCTTTGCGGCATTAAAAGTTACCAACCATGACCCCAATCCACTACAGCCTGGAAGGCATTTTCTAAAGATTCATCCATTGCCTCGGATATGATTGCGTCGGTTTTGCCAACATGGCGAGAGTAAAGAGTGGTGTCATCAGCAAATAAACCAATCCCAGACTCTATGCCATCAGGGAGATCGTTTATATAGATCAGGAACAACAAGGGTCCAAGGATAGATCCCTGGGGTACACCAGCATTTATGTCCTGTTGCTTAGATGAACGGCCATCCAGGACAACCTGGATTTTTTCTTTTGTCTAGGAAGGATCTAATTATATTAAGTAGTTGCCCAGTAATACCGTATGATCGTATTTTCAGGAGGAGCCCTTTATGCCATACCTTGTCAAAGGCCTTGGATATATCAAGCGCTACTGCCCTAGCTTCACCTGCCTTGTCGAGTGTATGACACATGCGTTCAGAGATGATCGTTAGGATGTCTACAGTAGATCGTGCTTGTCTAAATCCATACTGGCGGTCAGAAAGAAGTTTAGCATTAACTAAGTGTCATACTATCGCTAGATTGATTAAGGATTCAAACATTTTAGCAAAGATCGGCAGCAGACTGATTGGGCGATAGTTCTGGGGATCGGTTCTATTTCCAGAATTCTTGTAGACTGGTACCACAGAGGCAATTTTCCAGCTATCGGGGAAGCAAGATTCAGCTAGACATTTATTGTAGAGTTTGGAGAGGACAGGAGCCAGTTCAGCAGAGCATTTCTTTATTACTATTGTAGGTATAATTCTCCCTAATTTATTCATAATTTTATTAGAATAAATATAAACAGTAAATCTATTTTTATTAAAAAGTTACTTATACAGTCTCAAAAAGATGTTATTTCCCTATCTGATTTTAAAATTATATTAAAATTCTTCAAATATCGGCGAATATGTTTTAGTTTTAACCTTCTTATTTCATTTTAATCAAAATAAATATGAACTTTAATTATTAAAATTGCATTTTATTTTTCTGAAGTGAAACTGGAAACTGAATGATTGTCTATAATTAAAACTTCGATGACGTTACATATTGGATAGTGTGCGGCGGTGAAAATCCGTGTATTTAATTGTTTATTATACATTTGCTCTACCATACATTTGAAATTAATTGTTAGTAAAATTTAGACCCCTTTTGAAAATAATTTTTTCGGAATGTTCGTTTTTCAATTGCTCTGGTTCTGTTTAGTTTTCAAAATTAAAATTATAAATTTCGTACGCTGCTGAGTACACATTCATGAGTCAACTACAAGTCTATTATCATTTTGAACTAATAAAAAATAATTTTTAACTTAAATATTTAACGACATCGTGAAGCACGTGGTGTTCAAAATCAACAAAAACATGTTCGCGCGTGCCGCTCTAATATTAAAGAACCATACATATTCTAAAATGTTTATTTAACAAAATTTGTAGGGGAACATTTTCTTCGGGGGTTAATACATGAGGATTTGTTAAGAATTTTAGAGCAAGTTTAAATGACTTTCTATTCGACAGTTTAAATACTTTTAAATTCCTTTCAAATGTCGAGCACAAAGTAAATAATTTATTATTTGAACTATTAACAAAATATTAAAATAGCTGGCTTGTTTACAAAGAAATTGAAATGCATTATTCTGGATTTAACCTCTTAATATGATTTTACTACATAATAATTGGAAAGGATGGCACTTTTGGAGTTTACGGACTGGATCGAAATAATAACATTATTTAGAAAGCTATTCTTTACATGGGGAGATGGGCTTTGCTAACGATTCTGTACTTTCACTGAACAATTTACTAAGCAAAATGTATAGTAAGAATTTAATTTAACTTGAAAATATTTTCTAAAAAAACCGGTATGTAAACTGCATAAGTATTAAAAAGATAATACGAGAAGTGTTCTGTTTTAGTTGAAGGGGTAGCCCAGTTTTTCCAAATAAAACGGTTCTAAAATCTATTTTTAATCGATAGTTATTTCATAATCACCGAATTTCCTTACTTTGACAACATTGATGAATTTTCCGTTGCTGAATTTTCCGTTGCTGAATTTTCCGTTGCACCGAGGTAAACACAAGGTCGGTTTTTAATGTGTGGATAACCCCGATCTCTAAAATAGGAGACCTCTACATTGTAAGAAAAAGAAAAATTGTCTTAGTCTATAAGGATTTCTCCTTCACTGACCGAGGACAGAAAAGATGAAGTGAAGTATCAGAACACATACTATACTTTGCAATATTTATTTGCACAAAAATACAAAATTATACAAAAAATTATACTAGATTTTGCTCCTAGCCTAAAGGCCAAGAAAGTATCTAACCTTTCTAGTTCAATTCTTTGGGTTGTCACCTGGACTTAAGGTTACTGATAGAGTGAAGTGATTTTTTAGGGAGGACTGTTTCCACATGGACTTAAGGTTAGTAGTAGGATAAATGAATTTTCTACACCCCCCTCAACACAACAATAATTTCTGTCTTTTTGCAAAACAATATGCTTATATGCTCTTAAAACGCTATCCCAATAGCTATCGGCAAGAAATAAGTGATAATTTTACGTAAGATTTATATGCAAGACTCTAAATTCTGAAATAATTGGTGTTCTTACCTAACACGTAATCGCTTAAAATAAGAATAATCTCATTTTTAGTGGAGGGGGGCTGTGGGTATCTATCTACACATTTCTCAACAATTATTTAAATATAACATGTTCAAATATTCTTTAAAGTCTTCAATTAATATGTAACTGTAGACACTATTATTAATTTTGCGCAATATTTATATACACATTTATTTTAATTTTCTACAAAAAGCATATATAAAACGCCCACAGTTTCAATTTTATAGGGAAACTCTTTGCTTTCACCGATAAAAAACAATACGAAACTAATAGAAAAAGATACAAATATTTGGGATTTAACATCTTCAACATAGCCCATTTTCCTTTAATTTTCTTTATTAATAAATAGAATTTCCAATTTGGCAGTTGGGGAGGGGGCTTTCCTTCATCTAAAAGTGTGGCTTTTGTTTTCAGTTTATCGTTTTATGGGCTTTTTTTCCTGAGAAATTCAGCTTCAAAAGTAAATTATCATTTTTAATTTTTCTACTAAAAGTAAGAAAGCTATGTTTCCATGTCACCAATAATTTTAATACTAACATATTTCGAATCAGCTAATCAGGTACTATCTTTCTATTATTTATCCTTAAACTATATTCATGATTTTAAAATTTATGTTGAGTTAAATAGCATGTAGAGTGTTACGAAATTGTCATTTTTGTCAATTTAAGCTGCTCAACCCTGCGATACCTTAAATTCCTTTCGAGATATTTATATTTTGTGATTCCTTGTGCTGTTTGCTACATTTTGTGTATAAGAAATAAATACCTGTGTTAAATAAAATAAGTTATGGTTATTCAAAGTCAATGGGGGCGTTATCGCACACGCTAATGACAACATATATTTTGAATAACTTCATTTCTACTGGACTAAATTTTACATTTCTTTATATTCAAAAGAGACTTGGTCCTAGTAAATTCTAGTGCAAAAACCGCATGAATTGGTCACGATTGGGTAAATGTTGACCATAAACATATTATTCACACACTGCCCTGTGTGAATAATATATATATATATATATATATATATATATATATATATATATATATAGATATATATATATCACGCACACCTATATACATATACATTTATGCAAATATTGTTAAAAATAACATAATTCGGCTGTTTAATCATACCTTTTTGATATTGTCAATTTTTATGATGTTTCTTTTTGTATTAAAATTTAAAATAAATAATAAATAATGTTCCATAGGTTTCACTGTTGTCACGAACTATTTTGATTTTTCTTCGAAACATCCTCAGGTGTCAAAAGCAAATGAAATAAAAAGCTAGAGAAAGAAGAGAATTGAAAAAAATGGTAGAGAAACGCGCATATCAAGTTTTCCACATTGTACTCGAAGCTATCTACATAAAAACACAACAACCTAAAATTAACAATATCACATATGAAACCAGTAGTAACATTTTAAAATGCTTAACGTAATGCGATTTTATTCTGTAAAGCTATCTAGCGTTGCTGAATTTAAAATCGTCAACGACTTCCTGGAAAACGTTCTATGTATAAAAAGATTTGAAAGCTGTTAAACATACTCAATAAACTTAAATGATTAAAAGGAAAAGATGATTGGCGCCAATGTGTAATTGGATATGAATCTTGCGTGTTTAATTATACACCTATAAATTGATATGAATATCATTTAATATGAAAATCTGAAAACAAACAAGCTTTATAAGCCCGATTAGATTGTGGTTTCAAATGCCAGTGATCGAAACATCTCCATAGATTTGTCGCTTTTGTACACGTTAGTATGAATACAATATTAATATATATATATATATATATATATATATATATATATATATATATATATATATATATATATTATAAAGTATAAAATATATGCACGATAATTAAGCTACACAAAATCATCAGGCTAAGACTTAGCTTGATGTTTCCCTGCGAGAATGAAAGGCAGACGCATCTTATAGCTTACTTAATATGTGTTCATACTTTATTATGATGCCATACCTACGTAATGAGCAGTTCTGAAATAATTAGTGATACTCTAGTATACACATATAACCTTATACTCTCATGTGTGTATTATCATCACGAAGGTTTTGATCACTCCTTGAATAGCAACTCCTCGCTGGTTTTCGACACTTTATGATGACTGTCATTCAGGGGGTTTGCCATAGTCGCAACGCCAGGCGCTGCAGGTTGGCGACGCTATTGTTACATTAGGACGGGCCCTGTATTTTGAAAACGGGTAAAGTAGCTAGTATGAATTATGAACTGGGTAAAAGAAATAGGATTCAGTACACATTAATTGCATATGTGATTTTGAACAAACAGACATGTCTAATAGTGAGTCATTCTGGGAATCATAACATACTTGGCCTAGAGAAAACGCTCGGATAAAAAAGGTTAGACACAAAAGCATTATTTCAATTCTGTTATGACATTTGTTGAAGGGTCAAAGGGCTCTGACGTCACAGATCCCTGGTGAGAAATAGGCTTTCGAGTCAGTTCACCATGGAGGCGTGAAGAGGACAGACGTCCATAAACTGAGCTCTGCATTGCACAGTGTTGGGGTGACATCGTCAGATATGGGCTAAGACGTAGGGAAGATCCCAACGGCGGGACAAGAAAATAGCCGATTGCATCCGTCACGTTTCCACAAAGCAATATGAAAATGAGTTTGAATGAACGAACCGACGAAAAGAGATCTCTCCGACTGAAGTGTGAAATAAACCAATAGAAATATCTCTCAAAAAGCCTCATCTTCGAATGTGTTTGTCTCCATGCATGCAAAAAGAATTATCCAACAAAACAGGTACACCACTGCGATCATGAGCCAGCGACGGAGATGAGTGTTCCAGCAAACCCACGACCAGCGGAGGCAGAAATCTGTAAGGTAACTTTCTTTGTGCCTAACATTTTAGGTCATAATCATCTGTAAAATGAAAAGAACTAAAAATCGAATATGCCTAACGAACAATGTTTAAAATAAGTAAGAATTTAAAAGAGAACTATGTTTAAAATGCTTAATTTGAAATATTTAAAGAACAAATATTTTATCGAAAAAATAATTTAAGAAGATGATTTAACGAGAATTGTTGAAAATAAGTTGACAGTTTGAAGGCTTAAAATCACCCTAAAGAAATGGGTATTAAAAGTGTCTGTTGTAAATGCCTTAAAAGTACCTTACAGAAAGTGTTAAAAAGGATTGAAACCGCTTCAAAATCTTTTCGTAAACTTTCGTATTGTTGTCGGTTACGAGAAGATTATATTCACAAGCGTTATGTAACAAATGCCTTTTTGGGACCGTAACCAGTTGTTTAGTTGGTTTAAGAGAACTGCCGCGGTCAAGGCAGGAGCGGTGGCTATGCAACAAATGCGTTTTGGTTGCTGTGACCAGTCCTCCCCACATGGCGGCGTTCGACCGGGGAAAGGTACAACGTTTGCGGTCTAAAAAAATGAGTAAGAATTTAAAAGAGAACTATGTTTAAAATGCTTAATTTGAAATGTTTAAAGAGCAGATATTTTAACGAGAAAAGAATTTAAGAAAATATGTTTAACGATAATTGTTGAAAATGGACCGACAGATTAAAGGCTTAAAAGTGCCATAAAATCGCCCTAAGGAAATGTCGCCTGAAAGTGCCTTATAGAATATGTTAAAAAAGGTTGGAAACGCTTCATAATCTTTTCATAGACTTTTCGTATTGTTTAAGTGGTTTCAGAGAACTGCCGCGTTCAAGGCAGCAGTGGTGGCTATGTAACACTATTAGCCCGTGTCTATGTACCCACATACAACGCCTTGTATTACCAAATTGTCACATATTTAGTACTGACCAGGCTCAACGTCGATTAACTTCAGTGATCCAACGAAAACTTGTGTGGAAACGTGCTTCTGCCGTATACGTGTATATAATAATAATAATAATAATAATAATAATAATAATAATAATAATAATAATAATCTATATATTAATATGATAGCGTGTGTGTTCGTGTGTCACGCTTCCGGCAAAAGCTCTGCGCATGCGTGCCGCACCTAAATTTTGAAAAACATTCAGGTAGCCTGCGTTTAGGAATATATTCATGTGTTTCCATCTGGCGCAATGGTTAGCGAGGTAGTATTTTTTTACTTCGGCCCGACTGGTTTATAGTTCGATCCCAACCAACCTCTAAGAGTTTTATTCTACATTTCGAGGGGAAAGGGAAGAAATAATACATTTTTTTATCACCTACTTAAAAACTACTTTTTTGTGTTGCTTAAAACTTAAAACTATTTTTTGTTTTTATGTTGGCGTTTTTAATGGCATTGTCTATTTAATTACGTTGACTGCTTAAAAAGTAGGGTATCGGCCAGTATTATTTTGTTGTTTTTTTGTTTTTTTTGAACGGATGGCATATCAACCTTTTTTAATAGATATGCGCAGTGTCCATCGTACACGAGTTACTATTTTAAACAATTATTTCACTCTTATCCAGACGGGGGGGGGCTCATAATAAAGCAAGCGTAACTTACTAACAAATAGAGGGTGCTTTGTTACATTAGGACCCGTATTGAAAACATCATTTCGTGTAATTTACACGGGTTCCGCTAGTAATAATAATAATAATAATAATAATAATAATAATAATAATAATAATAATAATAATAATAATAATAATAATAATAACCATCATTATAATAACATATATATATTTGTCTGATAAAATATTTGGAAATAAATTCGATAGATAGCGAAAATAAGAAAATACGGAAAGTCTAAATTCTAAACAATGGTCATCTGATGTGTAGTCAAACTTATATCATTCTATTAACACTTTTCAATCTTTAAATAATCTACTTAATCTTTGTATTTTTTTGGATTAAATGTATTTGAGAATATTTTCGTAAAAGAATTATCAATATTTTTGATGTTATATGGGTTTTAAATTCATTTGGAGTAGTCCCTGTAGAGACACTACACGCACATCTATACAGAATTGAAGATAAAAATCAAACTTGAGTTTACTTGTTTTATTTGTAATTATGCCAAAAACCGATTCATTTACATTTTTCACAGAATTAGCTTTTCAAAGTGAAATTTTACTTTCAAATCAAATCATTTAGATTCATTACAAAAAGTTATATTTTCTAATATCTGTTTTAATTTGAGATGTTGAATACAATACAGAAATAAACTAGCGAAAATGTATTTTTATACAGTGTAACCCGGATATAAGAGAAACCCGAATATAAGAGACATTATCTCTGGTCCCAAATTACAGCCTGTGTTCATGTCTATAAATTAGACCCGGATATAAGAGACCCGGATATAAGAGAAACCCGTCTATCAGATACTTCTTCTCCGGTCCCGTCCTCCCTAATATAAGAGAGTTCGTTTTGAGTGACAGTGTGATGTCGTAAATCAGTCAAAAGACGTTGCTAAATTTTCTCACCTCATTGGTGAGGCTTTCTATGACCTTCACTATAGCCATATCCGTAAAATATTAATAAAAAAGGTTTCTTTTTTTGTTGTTTGAAGGCAACAAGAGTAAAAGAGACTTATTCTCCGGTCCCGACAGCTCTTTTATATCCGGGTTTAACAAAGAGATTTCTGTACGATAAAAAATGACTACCTTTTTTAAGAAAATGTAATTTTTGACTGAATTATTTGTGAAAACTGATTGAAAAGTATTTTTATGTCTATAACTGTTAAATAAACTAGTGTTCTGTGCGTAAAAAGCGTTATATGTGGTGTTTCCATACTTACATAAACAAAATAGACCATACCCGGATATAAGAGGAACCCGGATATAAGAGACTTATTCTCCGGTCCCGAAAGCTCTCTTATATCCGGGTTACACTGTATTAATGAATTGCCCAAAAATAGTGACTTGTATTGAAATAAACAGGAATAAATGCAGCAATATTTATACTGCACAAAGAACTAAAAGTACTATAAAAGGTGTCGCTCAAGACATTTCCTTCTGTATTGACAAAGTACACAATTAAATTCGAAATCTAGTAAGGTGTGAACTCTTCTCTATACTACAGACATCTTTTCCCATAGAAGAGATATTCATTGTCTCATACTTCATTCATGGGGTGGATTATATATAAGAAATAATACATAAATAATTAATGAAAAAGTAAAATAAATATAAATGAAGTATTAATATAAATATAACAGTTAACCCCTTAATAACATAAATAAATCCCACCCAAAATCTAACCTATTTACAACCATTAAACTACACCACACAATTACCCCTACGTACAAAGCAGTATAACATATAGCATTCGTAATAAATGACTAAATTATTTTAAATTAAACTGAATTACGATTAAGACCAATATAAACATACAGTCCTCCCATATTGACTCGGTAGTTTCTCCAAAAGGGCCACTTAAGAGAATACACCGAATTAACGGTGATTTTTTTAACTTTATTCTTCGTGTTATTTTAATTTCGTGAGTCGCTGGTGATTTGAATGGACTATAACAGCCTTTTAAATGAAAAGAAAAAGGTTAGTTTATCTCGATGAAACCACGGTGCATCTCTGAAATATGTAACATATTGTTTTTAAATAAATAATTCGTATGTTAGCTCTCACTTTTTGCGATGGAGCACTTTATTGATTTGTGTAACATGGCATTACGTACTATATATATATATATATATATATATATATATATATATATATATATATATATATATATATATATATATATATATATATATATATATATACAAGATGATTTAATGGAGCAGAACATTCCAATTGTTCAAAGAATAAGAACAACAAGTCTAGTATGGCGTACGGTCGTTTCCAAAACATTCTGGAAATACTTTAATTTTTATTTTTTAATTTTTCAATTTAAATTTTTTTTTTACAAAGCCACTCCAGAACGTCACTTCATCAGCGCCTTTAGCAGGACATCTTACAGAAAATTAAAGGAAGAATATAACAAGATCGTTTTTAGAGGAACATCTATTGACAGGAGGAGATGCAGGGACAAATATTAGAAAAAGGAATAATTTACAAATATAAAATAAGAATATAAAGATAAAGCGGTAATAATAATGATGAAAAGACATTATAAACATTATCATAATTATAAAGATAAAATAAAAATAAAAATAAAAGTAGAAATAAAATAAAATGAAAATAAATATAAAAATAAAAATTAAAATAAAATAAGGAATAAAATAAAGTAAAATATAATGTAAAATATTAAAAAATAATTATAGAATATATAAAGGAAAACAAAGGATAAGAGATGAAAATAAAAGTAAATTACACAATAAAAATAGAAAGAAATAACTATAAAAAATAATAATATAAAAAATAATAGAATTTTAAATAAATAAGAAACAAAAATATATAAAAATAAAATAAAATAAAAGGAAGTATAGTAGGGTAAACTAAAATAATGGAAAAATAATAATACAATAAATAATAAAAATAAAAATAATAATAAAAATAAAATATAAAATATAGAAAAATGAAAAATATATAAAAAAATAAAAAATAAAAAATTAAATAAATTAGATAAATAAAAAAAATAAAATAATAAAAAATAAAAATAAATAAATAAAAATAAAATATAAAAAATATAAAAAATATAATAAGAAATAGGAAGTAAGATTAAGTATAATAATAGAAATATAGGGAAATAAAATATATTTATATATAAATATATAAATATATGTATATATATATATATACATATATATATACAAAGAATATATTGAAAAAATTAATAAAATTAATAAACTTATAAATAAGTAAATAAAAATAAAGAAATAAAATAAAATAAAATAGTTAACTAATAATTTCGACTTTATGCAAGATAAGAAATAATGAAGGAATAATAAAAAATTAAAAAATGAAGATAATGATAGATAACAGAGTTACTTATAAGGAAATGATAATAAAATTTAGAAATACACAAAGAGGATATGGGATAAATATAAAAGAAATAATCAATAATAATAGATTGAATTAAGAACTTAGAACTATAAATGAAAATTAGATGGAAGAATGTACAAGTTTCGAAGCAAAGTTGAATATTGTCAAGGTTCATTTTTTAGAGTTTTTTAAAAAAAAAACATCTTGCAGGGAGATGATTAGGGTAGGAGGGAGGAGGAGGGGTCATATTGGAAGGTATGGACAACGGTTAATTTTAGGGGGAGAAAATCTCCTTATAAAAAAATTATTATATGGGGGAGGGTCAATAGGAGAGAGTATGCTTTAGATAAGATAATTATCGTCTATCTCTCATCGTGGTCTTCCACCAAATTTGGCGTTTTAACCGATAAGTCCAACTGGAATGACATTAGATGTGGGAGGGTGAATTATATCAGGAAAAGTTATAAATTTAGTCTGGCGGTTATACGTTATTTAGAAGAAAGTCGAAGTAAACAGAGTCTGTGCTTCGAAGATCCGATATATTTCCTGGGTGAATTGGTTGGATGAAATGAATAAAATTGGTTTTAACCCACATTTTATTGGGAAAGGATGTCGTCATACCTTCAAGGCTTTAATCTTTATATCCTCAGAATTCCCTTTTACATACGTTTTATGTATGTAATTCCGTTGGTTATTAGTTTCCAAACTGCAATTCGTAGATATTTGTTCACAGTATATTTTCCGGTGGAAGTAAAAAAAAAACGAGTGTTGCTGTTATTGTCTACAGCGCTTGAATATATATAAATGAGTTAATTTTTATGAGGCCTAAAAGCAATTCGATAATCAGAGTTTATGAGATGGATCGATTGTCGATTTAATAACGAAAAATAGTATGAGAGGATTGAAAATTACCAAATGGAATGAATTAAATTTGATTACTTATTATGACAAGTAGTTGTTCACATCTGACTTTAAGACAACCATCTTGTAGTCTGCGTAAAGTGAGCGGCATCTCTTGATATGTAGCAGCAGTACTCCATCTGAAGACGTATCTGACTCTTATGATAGCATCAGGTGTGAGCTATTTTTTGGTGCGGTTGCATTATTAAACCATTCTCTATGCAGTTCAGTAGTTTAATATAGGTTCAGCAATATCATAATCGCGAATTTCACAGTTGTAAATGCTTGTAAAATCAATTCAAACTGAAGGATAGATTTGAAATCTAACTTAATTAAAGTCAGTGGGTCAAGTGGGAACGATGCTGTATTTGAGCATGTGCGTGTGTCAGCGCTCTCCAGAATGACTTGTTTTTCTGTATACTCTATCCAAGTTTTATATCGATTTGTTCAATATATAAAAAAACACGTGCACAATTTTTAGGGGAAGAAATGTGTATTTGGTTTATTTATTTGTTGGATGTTGACGTCGCAAAATTTAAGTAGGCGTTTCAGATCAGATAAAATTAAGGTGTCGTCAGATTCTCCTTCGGGAAATGAAATATTATGCGTGATATTTTGTATCAACCCAAACATATTCACCCTCGCCTTTGCTCTGTCTATATCTATATCTCCTTTTCCCTCTCTGTGTTTCTCTCACCGTTTCTCTCACCGTTTCTCTTGATATATATATATATATATATATATATATGATAATAAAATAGGAATAATATTCCAACGTAATGGAAAATGAAAAAGAAAAGAAAACTAAAAGTATTATTCATGTATTCATAAACGTTTCATCTTTATTTCAAGACTACCTCAGGATGATTGATTTCAAGAATTAGAAGAAACAAGTACAAATATTTGAAAAAGTTTAGTTGATGGCATCATTATCTGTTCACTTCAAATATATCCTATTTTTATGAAATTTTAAAAATATGCATGAAAAATATGAGGAATACAATAGAAGTGATCCCGAATCCTTTATTCTCCTCTTTAGTTCAGGGAGCTATAGAGATCGAAACTCGTTTAAAAAAATCAAATGTATCTTATTATGATAAAATTTATATTATATGTATACTATTTTCAGGGAAGACAATGAAAGTGGTCATGAATATCTATGTTATCCTCGATGTGGCGAATATCTATGTGATTCCACCTCTAAGTGACCTATTGTGACAAAACCCTCTTAAAACATCAAATGCGTATATTTGATCTTAATGAAGTTAAAATCCCATGTATAGAATAGGAATTCAGCAAATTTTAAAAGATTTCAGCTTATTCCGACTCTTTTAGGGGACGAAGCTAGAAGAGAGGATGCAGTATACGTAGCGGAGGAAATATTGAGTCATGAGCATAGTAAAAAAGTACATACTAGTACCGACCAGTCTTTCTTCCAGTCTCTCTCTCTCTCTCTCTCTCTCTCTCTATATATATATATATATATATATATATATATATATATATACATATACATATATATGGATGTAGTAGTATCTTCTCAGTACTGTAAGTGTACCATGCATTTAATTACAGTTTTTTTTTAAAATCCAAACCATTTACATAGTACCCAGCTTCTAACTCCCTTTTCTATTTCACGTTTTAGTGTTAGGTTCCCTACTAATGCTTCATGACTGATATAGATGGGTATTCTCTGATGTTTTGTGAATTTCTCAGTCTAAGTCTGATTTAGTATTCCAACGATTAAAACTCCTTGAAGGCCATATAATAATGTTAGTGTAGTACCGCAGTCAGTTAGGGAATGCTTTTGGATTGTTAGCAGTTGAGCTGTTTCTGTGACAGCGTTTCTTGTCGATTGTTTTTATAAATTGTTTTTATTGGCTTGTATTATATTATTAATGTTAAATGCATAGATTTATATATTGTGTATAAAATTCTCCATATATAAATCACTAAAAGCGGTTTCATAATAGATATATGCTTTAATCAAGAACTTGTTATTTTTTTAGTTTTCTGTATCTTCATAAAGCATATATATATATATATATATATATATATATATATATATATATATATATATATATATATATATATATATATATGTATGTATGGATGTGTGTAGTAAAATTATGTTACCACAAATAAAATATATATCTATTAAAAAGCTACATTTATTATTAAGCACTCTTATATAAACACAGTAAGCATTCGCTTCATTTATTCCCGGTATATGTAAACATTACCTGGATCAATATCTATCTATCTATCTATCTATCTATCTATCTATCTATCTATCTATCTATCTATCTATCTATCTATCTATCTATCTATCTATCTATCCTCCCTCTCTCTCTCTCTCTCTCTCTCTCTCTCTCTCTCTCTCTCTATATATATATATATATATATATATATATATATGATTGATGGTGTATGAATCATTAAAAACGATTTTGTTGTGTTTTTATAATTGTTTTTATTTTGATATTTCGAACAGTCCTCTGGTCTTTGTAAAACTATAATCTAAAATAAAGAAAACTGAGGTCTACACAGTGCCAGGTCGAACTACCATCTCAATATTATTGAGGCGTTAGTTATTAACAATTCTCGACCTAGCCTGTCTAGACAAACGATTTTGAAGCATCAGTTCGAGATTTTTAATGATTCAAATCCACCATAACGTTGAGAGATTTACTTTTTTTCTCTCTCAATCGTTTTCTCCAACTTAAAAAAATTTTCCCATTATATCTCATTCGATTTTCTTAGTTTTTAATTCATTATTCTGACGTTTCCTCCAAGAGGGTCAGACGATCAGGCCTTAAGGAAAATTTTAGCAATGTTTTTTTCCACCCGCCTGTTTCATTGATTAAAAAATCTTTCCTCTGAAATTAATCCTACAATTTTGTTGTACGCGACATTTACTTATACACGCACACACACACACACACACACACACACACACACACACACACACATATATATATATATATATATAGGCTGCTTGCCGTATTACTATCTTCAGTGTAGCAAGACATAGCGAGTGTTTCAAGCTGAAATTCGAAACTCGACCACTCAACCAATAGTCAGGAACTCTTACCACGATTCGATTACACTCGCTGCCAAGTAATGAAATTATAAAATTTATATACATTTACATTTGCATTATCGACTACATACAGCACTCAATTTTCCAGAAGAGCTTTTTTCAACGAACAGTAAAAGCTTTTACTTTACATATCCTTCTCTTAATTCCTTGTTAAAATTCGTATAAATCACTTGCATGCTGTTTTGCATTACATTCAGACCCCAGATATAAAAACATAAACATTCACTAAATCATTTTTTGCCTATTTTTTTAGCTTTTTCTATCTATTTCTCATTTCCCTTCGTTCTATGTTTCTCTCCTTCGATCTCACCGCTATCTGCAAATGTTTCTTGAACACAGTTATCTCCCCTGGAGTATCTTTATAAATATTAAATATAAAAATATCATGGTCGCCGATTTCATGTTTGTACATGTTCACGCAAAAAGTAAGTAGATTAAACGCATACATAAGCAGATAAATGGCGATATATTTTAATATATGAAAATACTATTTATATATACATATATACATTTAAACTATATATATATATACATACCATTTTAGAGATTTCAAGTGTCCAAAATTAAGGCACAACATATCATTATTAACTAAATAACATTAAAAAGGCAAAATATATTTAATATTTGGTACTTCCACCTTTGTTTTCAATAACTGCTGCGCATCTACGACTACAGGATTTTACTAAATGTTTACATTGGGTCACAGTTATCGTGGCTCATTTATCTTTCATTTTCAGCCAAGTTTCGATGTTTTCCGGATTCTTTGCCATAACACTCTGTCCTAGAGTCTTCCATAACCTTTCTATAGGGTTGATGTCCGAACTCTGAGCGGCCAGTCGATTACCTTTACTTCTTGATCAGCCATATAATTCATAACCAGCTTTGCCTTATAACAGGGAGCATTATCCTGCATAAAAACAGGCTTTTCGATACCAGAATTGTTCAACACTGGCAAAACATACTGTTCTAAAATATTCTTGTATACAGTGGCATTACTCTAGTATTTAATCGTACAAGTGGTGATGTACCCTGTCATTATATCATGCCGAAAATCATCACGCTACCTCCACCACATTTAACAGTTTTTGGATGCAGCTAGGATCCAAACCATCGCCTTGTCTTTTTTTTACAAATTGTTTTCCATCACTGCCAAATACATTAAATTTCGATTCGTCACTGAAATAAACTTTTTTCCAATTTACTTGTGGCCATATTGCGAACACCAATTTAGCTGCTTTGTTTTTTTTCTTTACTTATTAGCGGCTTTTTTCGAGGAGATCTTGAAAAAATACCTATTTTGTGCAACCTTCTAGACACAGTTTGTCGTGAAATATTCGTGACACCTTCCATTTGTTTAGAAATTTGTAAGGAAACGGTCTTTTAACACTAGGCGTTGTATAACTCAGTCCTATTTTGCCGTTGTCTTTCTTGGTCTACCAGGTTACTTTGTGTTACTTAACCTTCCAGTTTCTGTATAGAGTTTGAGAACTCGGCTTACAACACTTTTTGAACGTTTCACACGTTTTCCGATTCTTACTATTGTCAACTTTTCCTTTCTTAATTTGACGATTTTTGCTTTGCCGCTTAAATCAGTTTAATTTTCTTTTTGACATGATTGATATTGCGTGACTTGCAGCAGCGATGATAGTTAAAGTTTAGAATATTTATTTTCAACGATTCTTGATGGCTTATCAATTATTAGCCTGTTTCGGTTCGCTCCGTATCTTGTTGAGTAACCTATGGTATAACGGCTTGTGATAGGATGAGCAGATTCCTTTTGAGTGTTTATCCAAATAGAAGAACCTTTCATCCGGACTCTTCTGATTTGGGGCCGTTTCCTTCCCCCGAAGAGCGTTTAGTGAAAGGGGGTAAGCTAATTGTTTCTTTCTCTGCGATGTTTACCAAGAAGAATATCGCTTTGCTGTATATGTTACGTAAGGGTGACAGTCTTCCCTGCATTGGCAAAGACGCTCTGTACGTTGGAACTTTGAGCCGTTTACTTGGCTCTGAAATGCTTGCCCACTGGCTTGAAGAGCTGCGGATAAATTCTCACCAACCGAAATAGAGATAGCCACTAGATCTCACGTAGTCCTCCCCTGGATCATTTGTGGATCCATCATTTGCGAGAAACAGACTGAAGAACTTGCAGATATGCACTCAGTTTACATCTTTGTTTGGTCTGACTCCCTTCGTTCCGATGTATACCAACCCAAGTGAACCCTACTTACTTAAAAACTAGGGTTTCGACATTTTAAACATTTAAGGCCTAGTCAAATGTAATAATTGGTATTTCACTCGATTTCGGTTATAAATCCCATTCTGTTGGCAAATTATCACCGATAACTTAGCTTCTGATAATAGATTACCACATCAAGTGCCAGCACTTGGGGGTTGGGTCTACATTGGCTGGGGAGAAACGACAAGGCTACTGGATGCCTATGCATTCTGCAGGATGTACAATGCCAGGAATGTTCTGTCTCCTAATGTGGTCAGTTTATCTATTTCACTGGGCAGATTTGGATTTATGAGGACAATAGAAAAGTGTAGATGTATTTGCTCATCTCCACTTGTCTGAGTGTAAGAATCGTGAACATCAAAAAAGTGTCATACATTTGTGTGTTATCTTTCCTTAAGGAATTGGTACGTTTCACCAACATGTACGACATTCGAACTGCCGTTTACAGTGACAAAGAAAAAGACCTTTCCGAGTGGTTTTAAGTAGTTCAAAACATTATTATTGTCCGAAATGTTTGGCGTATCTCAAATCAAGTTCTTACTTCTTCCACTAGTCTGAACTTTGGTTGTACGTGTCTGGGAAAGAAATATCCAGACAATCAAAACCTCTCCCAACAAGGTTAGTAGAAGGGGTAAAGTAAACAATTTTTTCTTACTGAACATTATATCCAACATTCAGAGAGCTGTCAACAACCGCTCTCTCACTTATCAGGAATCTTCAGAGAGAGATATAGAAGCAGTAACGCAAGACTATTTCCATGCAACGCTTCCCTTTTTAGTAAGGAGAGATCTATCAGAACCATGCAGGTGTGAAACCAGTGTCTTAAGAGATCTAGAGCCCAGTGGTATGATGAATACTTTTTGCGGCCACAGAGCCGTTCTTGAGTGTCATTCCAAAACCGAATAAACATTAGTGATGTGGTATTAGTAGAGAGTCTACTTAAGCCAGACCCTTCAAGGTTCTAGGGATTGTTTTGGAGTTGTTCAGTAGAAGGAAGTGTGTTGCCAGGTTAGCTATGATAAAACAAGGTGATGAAGTGCCTGTCTACTCCTTAACCCACCTGTTTTCACTTGAGCTGCCATTATTTTCGGAAGATCAAACTCTTATCTAAGTCTTCTCGTACTACTGCAAACGATCATTCTCATGTCCTTCCTCTGAGCACGTCTTCTGCCTGATATGTAAGACCTCTCAGCGTGATCAGGCACTCATTTGCTGTGACAGATGTGAAGACTAGAGTCATTCCGGGTGTGGGAATTCAACTTTTCCTCCTTCAAGACAACAATAGTACTGTTCAGATTACCTAGCCTTGAAGCGGCGGCGGCACAGGCCTAGTCTCTTATCTGAATAAGCTTGTTAGAACTGTGGTGAACACCACAATTAAGGTACTCTTTCTTACTCTCTTTCTTTCTTTCTTTGTTTAACCCTTCTTCGCCTCTGAAGTGGTGAAACTCGCGAAATCTCGCCTAATCACGTTGGCCGGAGGTTTCTGACCAATGGGCGGCCGACAGGTCAGCTCGGCCGCACGTGATCTTAAATGTATAAAGGAGGGGACAAGTCCCTTCCTCCTCCTCTTCTTCCTTCAGCGTCCGGAGACCAAGAACGCACAAACAACTCTCGGCGATTCCCCCCCCCCCACCAGCTCGAACGAGCTGTGTGGAGGAGGGAGGAAGAGAAAGGTAACCCTTTTGATTCAAAAAATCTATCTATCAATTTGATGAACATTTCCTTTCATTCCCAACGAACTCTTATTTCTTCAACACATTGCATTCTACACACAAAAAGACATTTCAACACGCATCGCATCATACGCCCCAATTATGAACTTACACTCTCTTTTAAATATTAAATAAATTGTTTTGTTAATAAAAATGTTATTGCTTTCCTTTTTTTATTAACCATTATAAAAGGCCTATTCGTATATGTGTATAGCTTACTCATTCCTTCGCTTTCTTTAAGGTAAGTTTAAATAATATTTTCTTCTATTCTCTTTGTGTCTTAAACTGTTTTATATAATCTCCACGTGGTCCGATGGTGGAAGCCTAACGGTGTGATAACATGCAGTTATAAATGTCATCTATTACACTACCTATGGTTGGGGGATTCATTATCGCAAAACCATTTGTTTGACATCCTTCGCGACTGTGGTTAAAATCCAAAAACCCTTTGTTCTTCTTTTGAATCTCCCGCCATTAAACAAAGACTTCCACACCTCGTCCATAGAACCATTGCAAAGAAAACACATTTGTTTAATTATAAAATTTCTTACTAATATTCTAAGTAGACTTGGTGAGGAACTGCACGTACTTTCTTATATCATTATTTTCTGTGCTTGTTTCTTGGGAATGTGTGGAGTATTGACTGTGGCCAGGAGGGAGAGGAGCAAGGTACTTGTGTTGTTGGACTCTTAATAAACCACAGGTTATAATTTTTTACTAAGTCGTATAGTTATTTGAGTTATGTTAACTTTCCCACGTGATCACTGGATGTAGTTGTAAGAGAGGGGTAATGCTTATCTCTTTCTCCTTCTTCTTACGTTATCTTAGCTGGTCGTGTTCCTATTTACTTGAGTAATCTGCGAGTCATTTTTGTTACCAGTACCCGTCAAGTCATGGTCAGATTGACGAAGTCACACGACAGGTCACATTGTAAAGGTATTCAGACGGTCATACTACGTCGCGGAAAGGCAATTAATTTCGCAACTAAACGGTGAGTACAATTTATTTTCTCCTCGCACTGATAAGTCTTAATTTCCTTACGACTCGAGATTTCTCGACATTTTGCGAACTAAAACATGCCTATTCAGGAATGTCTCCCTAATACCGAAAGCGAAAAATACACAACCTACATTGGCCACACAACAACTCTCTCCAGAACCCTTACTTACAATCTATCCGACACTAGCACAATTCAACGCCACACATCTACACACAACAAAACACTACAATCACCGGCGATAAGACAAATGCTGAAAACTAACACTAAAATCACGGACAAAATCACCGTTAACGTTCTTTAAATATTCTATAGCATTAATTAAATAGCATTTTGCATCGACACTAACGTATTGGATGTCTTACGCAATGCAATTTAAAAAGTACATACATATATAAGCACAGAAAAACAATTATTTCTTCTACAGTTAAAAATAATAAACACATAAATAAATTAATAAACACTACAACAAATTAATACAAAAATAACAGACACAGAAATAAACTAACCCTAACCCTAACCATAATCTTAACACCTTATTATTTTTCTCCTGTCAAAACTACAGTGCGAAAATAATAAAAACACCTTAAACAACAACAACGTAGCGAAAAAAGCTATTCATGAAATTTATGTTGGAACACCGCCTTGTTATGATTTTGATGCCGGTTTACACTCTTTTTTCCGGTTGTTAACGTAATTCTGCGTCGGCAAAAGTCGATTTTGCACCACTTTTATATCCGCTTGTCATGATTTAACCAAGTATAACGCTAGCAAACCTTATGTCTAGAATTATTATTCCAATTCCTATAAAAATCCATTACGCAAGTTTGATTCTAGAAAATGTTGAAAATTTATGGTTCAAGCTAATGAGATTTAAGAAAGAAAATACACACATACAGATACCTAACGTTATATAAATAAAGATTACAGTTACAATTTCAGCGTTTCTTTTACTATAATAGCTTTTTTGATACAAGGTATTACTTGGATCTGTTTAGTCACTCAGTTATGGCAAATATGAATCTGTGTTCTTTAAGAAGAATTATGTATTTTTCTTTAAATATTTTAAAACAATAATTTATTCGTCTCGAAAATTCTATATCGAACGAATAATAAGATGTATTTCTTCTACTACACAATATGTGCTCTTCCTAACCCTCTTTAAACACAGCATATTTTGAGACTGAACGCAATCTTTGTTCACTGCCCAGTCTGTATTTCCGGAAGTGAAAACATAACTAAACAAATCAATCGGAACGTTATTTCATTTTATTATTCCTCTAATAGATTATCCACAAATTTGGTTGTATCATTTCAATTAGTTTTATTAAACATATACTATGACAAAAACATTTATATGGTTTTAACTTCGAGTTCGTAACACCGGAAGTCATCAAAACACCGGATGTTATCAAAACACTGAACAAATAACTGTGTAAGAGTTGAATTTCAGTCAGTAATTTTTGTTAATGTATTTTTCATTTAAAAATTATCTGAAAATGTTTTTTAATTATTTTATTTAGTTTAAAAATAATAATATGCTTTATTTCTATTGTTTAGATTACAGTTCTTATGTTGGATGTAGGGGAACCTGGGATAAACGAGATAGCGGGCGAAAACGAGACACCAAAGATAACTGAAAGAGAGAGAGAGAGAGTGAGAGAGATAGAGAGGACTCTTTCGCGATAAGTCTGATCAAGAGATCACGTGGTATCGCGTTGGCGGCAACGTCTGGCATCGTTTAGTTCAACTCCGTACATCAAAAATAAGTATATATTCGCAATTTATTAATTTAGATCTATTTTTATGGTGCTGCTGTAATCGTGTTCATAACGAAAAAAGTACAGATTTGTCCAACAAGTATTAATATTCTGATATATATATTTCTGTGGGCTATAGTAATAGATTCATCAATTTATCCTACTTAAGCCTGGGATCGTGATGTATGGATTCCATGTGAACAAGCATGCATGGGGTATAATAAAACAAAGCAGTAAGCGCAAAATAACACACTGTCTCGTTTTACCCCAGATGTTCACAGAGTCATTAATATGAGGTGCCGTGTTTGGCTTTACGTGTTTTAATCAGACTTTTCAACTCATAGTAATAACACATTTGTTTTTATATTGCTTACAAATAATAGAAGTAGCAGTAAACATATTACTTAGAACTGCTACTCGTACCAGTACTACTATTACCGCTACCCCATTACTAGAATACATTGCTACTACCACTACCACTACTACTGCCACTACCACTACAACGATAACTATGTGATGGTTTTTGTAATTGAAGCCTAGTTCATACTACTTTAGTTTAACAGGATAGTGAGAAATTACGCCAGGAGGACTACACGCTACTCGTGTGATGAGACAGATATGCAGCAAGCTGTGTTGTCTGTCCTCAATGGTGACAATGGGCACAGGCAAGCATCCAAAATGTGTGGTCTACCTAAACGCGCCATAGAACAGAGAGGGGAAAAGTTTAGGAAGAATCCTGCAGACAGCAACGATGTTGAATGCGATAAACGGCTTCATAGACAGAAGCGATTTTACTGATGTTGACGTCATTGCAGCTTAGGCAACATATATCTCTGAAGTTACTGATGATATCAGCCTCCGGCCAAATACCTCAACCTCTAGCTACCCATATGCCTCAACCTCCGGCCACCCTTCTGCCTCAACCTCCAGCCCCCTCCTCTTCCTGATACTTTAGCCACTCCTCTGCATAAACCTCCAGCCGTCCCACCACCTCAACCTCCAGCCATTCCACTATAGCACAAAATTAAAAGTAATCAGCATTTGAGATTTCCCTACAAGCCATCATACCGAAACGATGGTAACGGCTTAGAGAGAAGACTTCTATTCTCACATCCCCTCCGTATAAAATGTATCTGATGAAGAAAAAGGACAAAATGATCCCTATGACCTGAGTCAAGAGTAAGAGCAAAGGTGTCAACTCGACCAGAAATAGCTTTTTTAGACCCAGAGCTAGAGCATGGAAGAAGACACACAGTTCCTGTATTGTGATGGACTGTACTCGGAGAGTGTCAACACTTGGGTAGAGTGTCAAGGGAACTTTATGAGATGGCCGCACTATGGCTGTGACGGTCTAGATGAGATCAACATACCCTAATTTTCATTTGTGAGTTTTGCGAAGACTGACTAATGCAGGCCAATACTTGTCTCATTTTGCCCTAAATGATGTCTCGTTTTACCCAAAGCAGGGTGCAAAACGATACAATACGGACAGCTAAATAAATAATCTCTATTTTTTTTGAAAAATAATCCTCATAGTTTTGTTTTTCCAATACTTTGAATGTTCAGAACATTGAGTATGGTTTATATGGCAATGTTACCTTTGACTCCTCAGGCGTTTATCACCTAAGTATCTCGCTTTGGTCAAGGTTCCAATATTTAGAATACGATCAAAAATATCTTAATGGTCTTGTACGGTCATGGATGAGGGAAGAAGAATAAGTGATACACGTTTATTAAATAAATGGGTAGGTGAGAAATACCATACCGATTACCGCGTTTGACAAAACGCACCTAAAGCAGGTAGGAGGTTACATTGACGAAACATTGTGTGTATAACATCTGAAATGTTAACAGTAGTCCGAAAAATTTAAATAATACAAATCATCGATCTTTATGTAAACATTTCTGAAACATAAAACCAATTATAATACATTTTACCTGTGTATGTCCTCTACGTCCCAAATATATACGTCGATAAGAGAACTAATTTGAACGATGCTAGAACTGCATTTTGTGTGTTTATTGTGATATACGAAACATGTGCGTTTTTGATATCACCTAGTTTAACTGCTCTGTTGTGTTCATCGACGGTAATGAAACTGTTTACTTTTGAAACCGAGAACAGTAAGGTTCAGCGGTTGCATGCGAAGTCAGGAAAGGTTTGGCTCAGAACAGACAAAGAGATGACACAGAAGCAACGTTGCCACTTAAACTCCACTGAGTTACGGTTCGAGTTGGCAAATGGAGAGGCACAGCCAACCAGAGTACGACAGATGCAGATGCCGATTCATCCTGTATTTTCACTAAAGCTTTGTTAGCCCGGTAGCTTTAACACTACCACGTTACAACCGCCCCTACAACGGTGAGGTCATATTTGCTTTATATCGGCGTTTGATACAAACAAATGGCCCACGATATTGTTCTGTGAATTATACTATGATTGTGTTTCTCACACAATAAATTGAGTATTGATTGATAAAAAGAAAAATATACAATCGTTACTATGACATTTCTTCTTGTTTCTTTTCATTTTTATGTTTTACTGTTTGTTGGTTGTTTGTTTTATGTGTTTATTTCCATGGACGTGTCAAAATTCAGTTTTCTATATAGAGTTTATTTAGAGCATAAACGTGACGCACGCTCATGAGATAAATATAAGAACAGCAATTCCCGAGAAAACAAATGTAAGAATTCTTTTCGTCGCTTTTTACTAGTAATTGTTTTTCAACACTTAAGTGCATTCTGTTTGCCCGCACTTTAAATGGCGTTATAGATTAACAAGAGAAGAAATACCTACTCACTGGGAAGATATATATATATATATATATATATATATATATATATATATATATATATATATATATATATATATATATATATATATATATATATATATATAGTAAGTTATGAAAATATATTTATGGCAAAATACACAGAGGCTACTGCGTTTCATCCTCGTAGGCAATCGTCAAGCTAATATGTACATAAATATATATATATATATATATATATATATATATATATATATATAAAGTAATCAACATGCAGAGAGTTTTGCTGTATCATAGCCGTTCAGTGCGTTTGGACTAGCACCTCTTAACCATGTTGTTGATAGTCGGCAGCTCTAATCAATAGGCTTTTGGAGAGGCGTTCGTAAATGATATCTACAATGTTTCAATTTGTTTATTTACAACGAGTTTTCCTTACGCTTAGAAGTAGCAAAAGATATCACCCAAAGACAGTGCTCTACCCAAGGGGGCTTTTATAGTCGTCCACGACAGACTGCTTCGCTGTATCACAACCTCTCTGTGCGGCTAGACTAGCATATATATATATATATATATATATATATATATATATATATACCACCGATTGTCATGGAAAATAACACCCTACCTGGGAGTTCATAATTCAAACACATCGGCCCAACCTTCACAGGTAACATGAATTGGAATAAATACATTGAAGACATTGTCCAGACTGCCGCAAAGAAGGTTGGCTCCCTCTACCATGCTAGTCAACTCCTTACACCTAACATTATACTGTATCTCTACAAAGCGACCATCCGCCCGTGCATGAATTATTGTTGCCACATCTGAGCTGGTGCATCATCTACTACGCCCTCCCAACTTGACAAGTTAAAAAAAAAGTTGCCAACCTAATAGGTCACTTACTGTCAATCAAGCTCCAGTCCCTGTCCCATCGCCGCAATGTAGCATCCTTGTGCTTGTTTTACTAATACTTCAATGGATTATGCTCCGATGAATTGGCTACTCTGGTGCCCCCTCGACGTAAATTAACTAGACCATCTCGACAATCAACTAAATCCCATCCATTCACTGTGGAAGTCCCCAGATGCCGGAGAGCTTTTTACTCAAATAGCTTCTTTCCTCGTGCTGCTGGCCTCCCGAACTCCCTCGCTGCTTCCTGTTTCCTCGACAGTAATGACATGCAGAAATTTAAAATTAATGTAAACAGACATCTCGCTGCGCAGATCTCAGTTTAGGTTGACCCCTCCCAACCTTCTACCCCTTTCTTTCTTCTCAGTAGCCCCTTACGTCTACAGTGGTGGCCTGTCTTGTTTGGGGTGAAATTCGTTCAGAAAATATATATATAAATATATATATATATATATATAAATATATATATAAATATATATAAATATATATATAAATATATATATATATATATAAATATATATATACATAGGTATTACTATATTACTATTACTACATATATATATATATATATATAGGTATATATATAGGTATATATATATATATATATATAGGTATATATATATGCACATAAATGAATATATATATATGTATATATATAAATATATATATGTATAAATATATATATATATGTATATATATAAATATATATATATATGTATATATATAAATATATATGTATATATATATAAATATATATATATATATATGCATATATATGTATATATATAAATATATATATGAAGGTTTATAACTAAAAGATAACTTTTAGAGAATTAGACCTATTGTGAGATGAGGAAAGCTCAATATACTGGATAGAGCAAAAATAAGGTGAGTCAATGAAAAATAGTTAGACCTGTAAATGGAAACAGATCGATATCTTCAGTTGTTCAGAACAAGGAGCATTTAGTAGATAAAAATATTTATTCTTCTTCTCTTTCAATTGTATTCCTTAAGCACGGCTTTTCAAAAATCAAAATCTTATCATCAGAGGAAGTAGTGATTGATAAGTTGACAGATAAGAACAGTCAAAATTCAAAATTTGGAAAAAGTTTTTAAAAAAAAGTTCTTTTTAAAAAAAGTTCTTTTAAAAAAGTTTTAAAAAGTTCAAACGGGTGTATAAATGAAATTCACCAAACACGGAGATCCAAGTTGTAAAGGGTTCAAATGTAATTGGTAAATCCAGAAGAATCTGCAAGAAAATCCAACGGCGAAGATTCCACCCAAGTCCTTAGTCCTTAGAGGGGAGATCAGACAAAATTAGCCATATTAAGAAAACGCATTTCTTCCTGTTTTCAAGTAAACAGATCCAGAGGCAAAAAAGCAGCGAACCAGACCTCAATGAAAATTGGAAATCCGAATTGTTGTAAAGTGTGAAACTTACTTGGAATTGTGGGATATGTAGGGGAGGGAGAGAGTGAGAAAAAAATTGGAAATAGCAAAGGAGGTAGGGGGTTAGGAGCCGAAAAGACAGAAGAAAAAAATGGGAAAAGACAAAAACCAAAAAGGAAAAAGAAAAGAAAAAAAGAAAAAAACAGAAGACAAGGAAAGAAAAAAGAAAAGAGTAAGGAAAAAAGCAAGAGAGAATGAGGAGAGGGTGCCCATCCTATGAGTGGGGAGAGGTGTTAATAGTATTTAGGCAAAAGGAGGAAGAAAAAATAAAATCTTTGGTGGTCAAAATTAGGAATTTTATAGCTTTTGGTCAGTGCTTGAATTGAATTCCCTTAGGGTTTAAAGTTTAGATTAAATGCAGATAAGCTTCATATGTTATAATTCGAGATAGATTTTGCTAAGATGAATAGACTTATTGGCGGGGCACAGAGAAATGGCTGTGAAGATGATTAGATAGAAAAATAAAAAAATAAAAAACTTAGGTGTGGAGATGGGGTCGGGAGGGTGATGGGGTTCTGAGAGGTGAAAAAACGGAGCTGTTCCTCCCCCCCCCCGTAATGGAATTAAAAAGTCCTAAGAATTCAATAGATATCTATGTATAATAAAAATAGATATCTGTGTATAATAAAATTGTTCTGAAGAATTTTGAACTAATTGTCATTCTATAAAATAAATTGACAATGTAGGTTGCTAAAATATGGAAAAGCGAGGAAGGATGTTTTAGCAGATACAGAGTATATTAATAAAATTAAATAGTGAATAAGCAATAGAAAGTGAGAAATAGAAAAATAAAATAAAGGATAGAGAAATAGGATGAGGAAAATATAAAATATAATTTTAAAATGGGGACATATAGATGTATAGTTGCACTGCTGCCCTCAACCGCTCAGGGCAGTACCCAACTGCTCCCTATGTCAATGAGCATCCCATACAATCGGGCATGAAATGTACACAGGCACAGTTTTCCATTTACAGGTCTAACTATTTTTCATTGACTCACCTTATATATATATATATATATATATATATATATATATATATATATATATATATATATATATATATACAAATATGTATATATGCATATATAACAACATAAATACATAGCTATTTAAATTATATATACGAGCCTGTCTAAAAAGTCTTCGTGACGGGTTGGGGCACTAATCAGCTTAAAAGTGGGGCCCTAGTGCTTACACACAGTTAGCCCATCGATGCATCCACTGCCGGAAACACCTCTGGAAGTTTTCATTTGAATGCTGTTCATCTCCGCCGTCGCGTAAGATTCAGCCTGTGTTTGGAGAAGATGCGATGGGTGTAACACAAATTAAAGCGTGGTTCAATCGATTCAAAAATAACCGCACATCTGTTGTTTAGAAGGTTCGAAAAAAGAGACAATGTGAGACGCGACGGCGGAGATGAACACCATTCCAAAAGAAGATTTACAAGGGTGTTCTCGGAAGTAGATGGATCGGTGGGCTTAGTGTTTGCAAGCACAAGATATCTACATTGAAGAGGATTAGGGTCCCGACCCCATCACGTATTTGAAATATTTATCTGGCTTCAGGTCGAATACGTTTTATACAGGCCTCGCATATATATATATATATATATATATATATATATATATATATATATATATATATGTTTTCCCTGGTTTTTCTTATCATATATTTTACCGATATACGTAGATGTGGTCATTCTTTATACCGATGATTTAAACAGATTCGATTTTTCACTTTTTTCAACATTCCAATACAATTTATTGTATTAAGAATGCCTTTATATTTTAATATTTAATTTAAACAGATTCGATTTTCCAATACAATTTATTGTATTAAGAATGCCTTTATATTTTAATATTTAATTTTTATTTTATTATTTTAAATATAACAGATCGAAAACATAATGTAATAAAAGTTTTGTGTAGGTATGGATAATAAATTAAAAAATAGTTTTTTTTAACTAAATAGATAACTAATAAATTCTGCTATCTAAAAGTTTTGACCTGATAATTTTTTATTAATTATTTCTAATTATTAATTATTCTCGCATTTTCAGTACTATGTATTATTGAGTATGATTATTATTATAATTTTTATATAATTATTAATCTTTATATTTAAGGTTAGTTAAATTTGCCTAACTTGAATAATATAACATATAACATTTACTCACCTATTAATTATAGAGATAAAAACTATTAATATTTCAAACAATTAGTATATAAATAAACGTTAAACTTGATAGAACCGACATTTATTTTATAAACCATACTCATTGTGCAGACGGCTTCTGTTTTCTATATTCCTTTTTTAATTAACGGTCATTTTTCTAATTTTTATTTTTATTTTTTATTTATTTAAAATTCATCGTCTTTTCATTTCCTGTTAACATTATTTAACAAATCTTTAACATTGCCCAAAATTTAATCTGGCAGAGAATATGTATTTTTGTTGTGTAAAATTAAATAAATGAGTTAAGATATGTTTAGTATTGTCCTACATTTACCCGGTAGGGAAGATGTATTTTTGCCGTGTATAATTTATACTCGTGTATCATGTAGATAATTCACGTATTATTCTTTCTTTTCTATTATTAAGTCTTCCTTACCCTTGGATATCTTTCATAAACTAGTGTTGCATACGCCGATAAAAAAAAACTTATTTACTTGCTTGCTTCTTCATTACTAGACAATTTAATAAACACGCTGTTAAATACGCCTATAAATGCTTATTTACTTGCATATATTTACAACAGACTTTAATGAACACTCGTCACACATACCGTTAAACACTCATTTACTTGCTTTATCATTACTACACAAATGTATGTTTTGTCTCATGCAGATAAACAATAATCTATTTTCTTTTTTTCTTTTTTCCAATTATTGTTTGGAATTGTGTGCATTATTTATAAAAAAATTCAAATCGTTTATACTCTCATTTTAAAAGATTTAATCATTTATTAACTTTAATTATTTTAATATTATTTAAAAACTTATTTTAAGCTAATTATATACAAAATCAACTTATTTTCTTCTGAAGTGAAAAATATTTTATTTGGAAAAATCTGGGTAAAACTCAGTTCTGATGTTTGTAGATCGTATGAAACTATTTATATATATATATATATATATATATATATATATATATATAATTACATATATAAACTTTTTTTAATGCAACTTTTATTCCTATATCATTTTATTGCTAGCTAGCATATCGCAGAATGGTTCTCGGATGTAGTGTTTGGATATAATTATTATCATTATTGTTATCATTAATATTGTTTGATATGCAAATTACTATATTACACTGTAGTCTTAAAGGTAATTTATTATTATTATTATTATTATTATTATTATTATTATTTATATATATATATATATTAGTGAAATTAAAGCTGAATTATTTCTACATTTAATTATTAGGGAAGTGGTCGTTTGATCAGTACCACTAGAGAATCATGTCCTGTTTTTACATCTCCGAAACATTTACATGGTAAAGAACTGATGATCCCCGTTTAATATTTCACGCTTAGATTAATGTCCCCTGCTTTTGTTTCACGGTTAGATACTTGAATCCCCCTTTTTGTTTGTGAATTTCCCAGCAGTAAGTCACAGCGTATGCAAGTGCTAAGTCTGCGATATTTTGTATTTAGTTAGTATCCATGGGAATTTAAACTGCATTTTCTTTAAGCTCAAGATGTATTTCCTGAGGGATACAACTTGGTCACTTTGAAATATACTGTGAGTATAACCGTCATAAACCATCCTTATAAGTCATTCATATTTTTTATTCTATTTATTACTTCCAATCCTCTCATAATATTCATCAGGATTTTCACTGTTAATCTATCAATATCATGAAGTTTTGTCCTTAGGTGGCTTTTAGCATTGTAAAGTTATGACTCCTTTATACAAAACTGTTTCGACTGAGAAATATTATTTTAATTAAAAGCAAGAAAAATGATAAAGATATCACATTATGTGATAATAATATTGGGTAGTGATAGGCTACAGGTGAGAGAAAGTTGAAGGGTTAGAAAGCGCTTCAGTGATAGGAGGGGAGAATGAAGCGACACAGCGAGAAGTGAGAGAGATAAAGCAACAGGAACAGAGAGAGTTGGACAGATCGATACATACATACATACATACATACAAAGAGATAGAGAGAGAGAGAGAGAGAGAGAGATAAACAAAAAATAAAGAGATAGAGATGGGGAAGGGCAATAAGAGATGAACATACAGTAATAAGGTGAGAGAGAGAAATCCACACACACACACACACATATATATATACATATATACATATATATATATATAATATACATATATATATATATATATACATATACATATATAGAGAGATAGATATTAATACATATATATATATATACATATATATATACATATATATATACATATATATACATATATATAGATAGATCTATATATATATACATATATATACATATATATATATACATATATATATACATATATATATACATATATATAATATATATATATATATGTGTGTGTCTGTGTGTGTGTATGAATAAAGATAAGGATAACATGATCCGACGTAATCGAAAATAAAAGACGGAACGCCAAAAACTATATTCTCCATGTGTTCATCAACATTTCGTCTTTATTTGTAAGACTTCCTTGTGATGAAGAAAAATAAAGGAAACAATCACACAAGCATCAATTTGATTAGCATTAAAGTGACGAGCTTCAGCTGGTATTCTATCGAAAGTAAAATCTTTAAAAAGTGAGAAGGCAGAAACCAAACTAGACTGCTGATGCTGCTGCTGCTGCTTGGCACGCAGTTTTGTTTCTCGATGAACACATAAATAATATCGTTTTTGCCTTTCCTTTTCAATTTCCATGTATTTATGTATTTTAAATATAGACCTACAGAAATAAAGAGAAAGAGATATATAGAAAAAAAGAGAAGGGCGAGAGATAAAGAGGAGGGATAGACCACATCACAACACTTGTTATAATTATAGAGAAGGTTATAGACAAATTTACATAAAGGTTGGGGTAGGGTCGAACCTGTTAGTGCGGCAGTGATAACTAGTTAACAGAATATTGTCGATGAACCCAAGCTAAGTTGACTAATAACGGTCAAGCAGGCTAGCCTACTAATCACAGGAGCATCGAGTGTATCGACTTATTGAGTTTAAAAAGGAAAAATCGAAGATCAAAGACATTACATTTTTCTATGGAAATACTTCAGTGAACTAAACTCACAAAATGAAAGAATGATCAAAAAATTAAACCACAAATTTTGGACATGCTTCCTCGGGTGTATACCGTCTGTTTGATAACACAGAAATATATATATATATACATATATGTATATATATATATATATATATATATATATATATATATATATATATATATATATATATATACATATATGTATATACATATATATAAATATATGCATATATATGTACATATATATAAATATATGCATACATATATATGTATATTTATATATATATATTCATATATATATGCATATATATACATATATATGCATATATATGTATGTATATAATATATATATGTATATATATGTATATATATACATATATATATATATGTATATATATACATATATATATCCATTCATATACATATATATATATATGTATATATATATATATGTACATATATACACATATATATATGTATATATATACATATATATACATATATATATGTATGTAAATATATACACATATATCTATATACATATATACATATATATATACATATATATGTATACACATATACAATATATATAAACATATATATATATATATACAAACATATATATATATACATGTACATATATACATTTATATATACATATGTATATATATATATATATATATATATATATATATATATATATATATATATGCATATATATACATATATATATACATAACAAATGTTTATAATTAATAGATCGTCGCCCCCAAAACTAGGCTAGCCTCTGAAGCGTTAGTATTAACACAGAAAAGACGTTGGAATTTGAGTTTGAAAAAGAGCCAGTGTTACTGAGTTCGAGTCCAGTGACTGGTGTGAATAATGTTTCCTTACACTGACAATTGCTGTAATGATGAAACATTTAGGTATTAATATCCATAATTAATAATTTGTCGCCCTCAAAACTAGTCTGGTATATGTAGCGTTTTTATTAACATCGCTGTCATCGTTCCTTCAATGCAATATTCCTTTAAAAAGTCAAACTTTCTACGACAGCTTCCTTTGAAAAATAGTAATCTCTCGCTGATTTACCAAGTGGTTTACAGTGGCAGTGAGGGCAAAGGCGTTGGAGTTTTAGTTTAAATTATCGCTCGTGTTCCGGGGTTTGAGTCCGGCGATAGTTCTTTTCTACACTGTCGATTTCCGTAAGGATGACACGTATACATATGTAGATAAACACGCATATTCATAATTATATATATATATATATATATATATATATATATATATATATATATATATCCCTTAAATCTTGACATTTGGAAAGTCATTTTTTTTCGTTAAAGGGAAACCATCTTGTGATATAATAAGATAAGGTTTCAAACACTATTTGAAATATATATTCATCCAACATTATCATCATCATCATTATCATCATCATCATCATTATCATCATCCTCATCATCATCATTATTATTATTATTATTATTATTATTATTATTATTATTATTATTATTATTATTATTATTATTATTATTTACTCACTAGGAGTTCTCACACAGGTCATCAGTGATTGCTCACCGACAACCGGTGGTATTCCCTGGAGTCTGAGTGACAAGTCTCCCCAGATTTCCAGTATTCTCCACCTCTTTTCGATAGCCACCGCAAATAAATTTGCAGTATCACAACACCCGTTTACCATTGATTTCTCGCTGGTAAGGACCATTGTTCTTCTCTGGGATTTGAGTGACAATAAGCCTCACCAAGGTCCCAGCAGACACAGCACTTCCAGTGGAGGTCTGGTTTGTGCTGTCCCTACTCATGTTCTGTGTGGTGTCAGCCTATGCTGGTACCATTAACAAAATTCTTTTTTTTACTTTTAAATATTTTTCATTTATTTATTTTTTTATTTATTTTTTGGGGGGAGCTGATTATTTTTATTTATTTACTTATTTTTTTTGCTATTCTTGTTCATTGGTTCATTTGTGTGTCGTATCAGTTTAGGCCGGTGTAATTTATTGGGGGGGGGGGGGCTTATAAAGCGATGTTTCTTGCATTTTCTGTTTCTTTGTCTGTGATGTGTTCATTCGGTGGTTTTGTTTTCTTCCTGTAGTAGATTCCGTGTGACCTTTCGTAGCTTATGCGGGTTAGTTTCCGCATTCAATGATGTTTCTTAAGATTGTTGCTGTTTTGATCATTGCTGTCCTTTGTATAGTTCCAATGATCCCTTTGATTCTAATTTCTCCCAGTCTTTTTTCCAGGTTTTTGGGGATTGTTCCTAGTGCTCCTACGATTATTGGTATCATACTGACTTTCTTCATGCTCCATATTCCTTTCAGTTCTCTATCTAGTCCCGTGTATTTGCTTCGTTTTTCGTTTATTTGATTTTCACTCTGTGGACTGCTGGAACGGCGAAGTCAACGATTTTGCAAGATTTTTCCTTTTTGTTGATTATTATAACATCCGGTCTCCCTGCTTGTATGAGTTTGTCTGTTTGTATATCCATATCCCAGATCATTTCGTGTTTTTCGTTTTCCAGTACTGTTTTTGGTTTATGTTTGTACTATTTGTCTGCATATTCGAAATTCAATTGTTTGCACAGTTCCCGGTGACTGCTTTCCCCCCACAGTCATGTCTGTTCTTATATTCGTTTTAGGCTAGTTTGCTACATTAACTTATCATATGATTTACTGTTTTGTCTCTTTGTCCACATAGTCTGCATTTACTGTTTTCATGGGTTTTATCTATTTTAGCTTTAATGCATTTTTCTGTGCATCCATCAGTAAAGATTCCGTTTCTTTGTTCAAGTGTCCTTTTCTTAGCCATGCCCAGCTATTTTCGTTGGTTTCTTCTCTTGTCAGTCTTCTGATGTGTCCGTGTAGTTTTTTTCCTTCCCACTTTTCTTTTCTTGCCGTTTTGTTTCTGGTTTAGGTGCTCCCGATTCGTTCGTTGGAACGGTGTCTCTTGCTGCAGTGATAAGGATTTCCCTTTGTTGAGTTATGTATTTTTCCAATTCTTTTTTTGAGTCTTCCACACGATCTTCTATACTTACCAGTCCTCTTCCCCTTCGTTTCTTTTCATGTACAGTCTGTCCGTATCGTCTTTTGGATGTAGTGCATTGTGCATGGGCATTAATTATTTAGTCCTCTGGTACAGGTGCCTGACTTCCTCTTTGGTCCAGTCTATGAATGGTCCAGAGTATCTTATTAGTGCTACTGCCCAGGTGTTTATTCCTGTTAGTAGATTCCTGCTATATAATTTCGTTTCTAGGAGTATTTTTGTTCTTCGTAAATGTTCTTTTCCAATCTTCTCTTTCATTTCTGTAGATTTGATGGTGTCTGCTTCCAGAAATCCAAGATATGTGTAGCTATCCTGTTCGCCTGACGCCCTAATTTCCTCTTGGTTGGGGAGTTCCATGCCCTCTGCTGTCTCCAGTTTTCCTTTTTTTATTTCTAGTAGTGCACACTTTTCTATTCCGAATTCCATTTGGATGTCCTGGCTTAAGATTCTGGGCATATTTATCAGCTTTTCCAGTTCCTTTTTGCTTTTTGCAAATAGTTTTATGTCATCCATGTACATCAGGTGGTTTACTCTTAGTTCTGTGTCTGTAAACTTGTACCCGGCATCACATTTTCTGAATATATAGTTAAGTGGCATCATAGCTATTATAAACAGTAGTGGTGATAGGGAGTCTCCTTGGAAGATGACTCTCTGTATCTTTATCTCAGTCAGCTGTTCTCCTCCGGCTCTCAGTTCCAGTCTCCATGTTTCCATTGCTTTCTTAATAAGATTAATCATCCTTTCGGGTATTTTGTATATTTTCAAACATTCAATTATCCATGCTTGAGGGATTCTGTCGTAAGCTTTTTTGTAGTCAATCCATGCCATGGATATGTTCTTTTGACTGTTTTACCTCCTTCAGAATCTTTTGATCGATGTATAAGAGGTCATGCGTCCCTCTTTTCCTTTTACGGCATCCTTTTTGTTCTTCGGGGAGGAGTCCACGTTTTTTTAGGGACTGGTAGATTTGTTCTCTCAGTTGTGCCGTCAGGATTTTCCACAGTAGTGGTAAACAGGTAATTGGTCTGTAGTTGCTTGGGGTCGTTCCTTTTTTGGCATCTTTTTGTATAAGCGTTGCCATTCCTTTGGTCATCCACACTGGTATGTCTCTTTTGTGGATACATCCTCTCAGTTTCTGCACCAGTCTTTCATGTAGGGTCGTGAATTTTTTAAACCAATATGCATGTGTTCCCTCATGACCTGGTGCTTTTCAGTTTGCCATTTTCCTTAGGGTGTCCTTAATGGTTTCTTTAGTAATCTCTGTTTCTGTTCATTCTTCTATTTTCTGTAGTTCATTTTTCATTTTTTTCAACCACTTGGCCTTTTTGTTGTGTGTTTTAGTATTTCCCCATATCTTGCTCCAGAAGTGTTTTGTCTCTGTCGGGTCAGGTTGTTCTGATGTTATTCGTTCTCCGTTTACGTTTTTGTAAAACTGGCGTTCATTGTTTTCAAAGGTCCTGTTCTGTTTTTGCTGTTCTGATTTGTATCTATATCGTCTCAGTCTTCCCTCTATTGCTGCTATCTTTTGTTTTAATTCTTCATGTTTCTTATTCAGTATTTCCTTGTGAACCGGATTTCTGCCATTCCATTCTTTCCTATTTTCTTTCATCCTGTTTACGAGGTAAGCTTCTTTCCGGAGTTTGGTTATCTGGGTTCCTTAGTTTCATACTTACTGATTTTGCCCCCGCATATATCAAGTTGCTTAGGTATGTGATAGTGTCTGTTGGGATGTACGCGAGTACCTTGTTTACTGTCTCTGTTTCAACTTTTAACTTCTTCCAATCTTCCTTCCTTAGAGATGGGAGATTTGTTTTGTTCTCAGACATGTATCGTTATTTATATTATTATTATTATTATTATTATTATTATTATTATTATTATTATTATTATTATTATTATTATTATTATTATTATTATTATAGTTATTATTTTTATTATAGTTATTATTATTATTATTATTATTATTATTATTATTATTATTATTATCATTATTCACCAAGTTCATTAATTCTCTATTTAAATCATCTATATACATGAATGCTTTATTTTTCATTTATAAATGTGTACTTTGCGTTCAGTCTCCAGTGTTTTTGGTGTGTTGCATCATAGCTATAACATATATTACTTAAGAAAGAGAGAGATAGAGAGAAGGAGAGAGAGAGAGAGAGAAAAAAAGATATATATATATATATAGAGAGAGAGATAGAGAGAGGGAGAGAGAGATTCCCTGAAAAAAAATCTACCGTAAATCTCCTTACTAAATTTCACGCTCCCAACCCCAGTCTCCATTTTCTATTGCGTAAAGTAGACAATTTTGCCGATGTTATGATCGTGTTTAAAATGTGTTGGTGATTTTGTCGTATACTTTCTTGTACTCGATCGATTCCACTGTTATGTTTTCTTTATAATTTTTAACATCTTCACTTGCAGGGTTTGAATGTATGTTGTTCATACTACTTGTTGATACGTCCTCGACACTCAGTCCAATAATGTACTTGCTCATGTCGGGCTGAGGTATTCTTCTTTTTTAAGTCTTATGAGATCCATCTTTCCAGACTTTACGGTGTCTATTTGAAAATGGGGTAGTTTACTGCTGATCGCCTAAGGCGCTCCCACTGGGAAATGTCGCCATTATGGCTCAGGTGTTTTTAGTAAACCAGTGCATGTCTCATTGTGCGTTGGCTTTTAAAAAAACTCACCTTAACTGCTGTCTAATCTCCTAGTAGTAGTTAAATAAGTATTACCTTCTGTTAGATAAGTAATTTAAATCGTCTCTAATGCCAAGGTTTAACAACAAAAATGGAACCTGGTAAAAATGTTGCCGCGTTTTATTCGTCATATAACTCGTCAGTCATGTTTGATCAATACATGCTTCATATTATTTTCAGTATATTCTGTTGGATATTCAATCGGTAATTTGTCTTTTTGAAAACGATTATGATGTCCTACTACAAAAAGGGGAAACAGTACAAAATAAGAAAATAGGTTTCTAGAATGTGTTGGATATTTCTTTGATATATTTGTGACCATTGTGCAATTCTATTGTAAACTTGACCTGTAATGAATTGATAACGATTGTTTTGTGTTGATAGGGGTATCATCAAAAACAATTTTTAAAAATATATCTACATAATGATATTAGTAAACTTCATGTGATCATGATCCATTCTAGAAAATATATTAAATTAATGGGGCCTAAGAAGAAATTGCCATTCAGTGAAACATGCTAAATTTGTGTCTAATAACTATGGCTCAAATTTAATATATTACTCAATAAATCCAAAGTCTTGCTAATGAAACAACAAATTTTATGCAAAATTCGATTTTATTCATAAACAAAGTCTTCTTGGGTGATACACTGACACCAACAATTTTGTTACCTACTCTCTTTAACTAAAGAATTAATGTGAGGTCTGCAAACAGTCAGTAGTCGCTGAGCGCCAGATATATAGAAAAGTGTGCGTGTGGAAGGAATTCGAAGTGAAATTCGTGCAGTATTTTCGTTGTTGCTAGCAATTTATGGCACCGTGCATTATCGTGATGAAATAGCCTTTTATCTTTTAATTTGTGCCGTTTTTTTTCAATTACCCCCTTCGAAACGCACAAACAATGCTATAAAATATCCGCTATTGATTCCTGTCTCAACATAACCCAACTTATTTAACCTCACGATTGGCAACTGTGTTAAAAATGATCGGTTAATTTGTTTAACAGTGAATCATATAAATAGAAATATATTGATCTATACACATACCTTACTTTATTTAAACACACACACACACACACACATATATATATATATATATATATATAATTTAAAAGATTTGCGCAGACATGCATATATATATTTCTCTCTTTTTTATTTTACTTCAGTGTAAGTTCTCAGAAATCAAGGGTCCCCTTCCTGCGGTAAACACTTGATTTCTATATGAAATACATAGCTATTGTCCTTTACCTCTCCAACGTTGAGTTAGTAAAAAAGTTCACAACATTATTTTCCTCTCCCCAATTGACCAGGTACCTATGTTATAGCATATCTTTCCTGTGGTCTCTTGGGCTCATGGATTTCATGACAAGAATTACTCTTGTCTGTTGGAGTATCCAACTTCCTACTGTGACAATGGGCAGCATTAGTTGGAGAACGTGCACCATTATTCGTATAAACCAGTGTGTCAACATATTGATGGAATTTCATTTGGACTTCGAATACTATGTTATGTTAATATTTGATCAGGGGTTTACTTGTAGGGAGAACTATTTTCATGCAGCTTTCCCTGACGAACCTCTGTTCAAGTGTGGGGGGGGGAGTGGTGATGGTGTTGGCTAGTAGGTGAAGCATTTGAGAGTGTGTTAGGTGGATCTGATGATACATTTATGCATTTATTTGAGCATCATATATATATATACATACATACATATATATATATATATATATATATATATATATATATATACATACATATATACATATATTCATGTCCTTTTATAATTATACGTATGTATACGATACCACCCTCTCTCTCTCTCTCTCTCTCTCTCTCTCTATATATATATATATATATATATATATATATATATATATATATATATATTTATATATACACATATCTATGTGTGTGTATATATACGTTTATATTTTCATATAATAATAGCTAGGCACACACAAATACACACACATACACACACACACACATATATATATATATATATATATATATATATATATATATATATATATATTTGTGTGTGTGTGCGTGAGTATGTGTGTGTGTACATGGGTGTGTTTGGTTGATGAGCACATTCTTATATAATTTAATAAAATAAAATGTTCCTAATTATATCGCTGATTTTATATTTCATCATTTTCTCGATAAAAACAGCTTTTTATATTTATCTTTATTTTTTTTCCAATTATATTAATTTCAAATCTTTCGATTATATTCCTAGCTGTTAGTTTTTGTATTGTGTTATCTCCCAGTTCGCTCCTAACTTAATCATTGCTTATCTCCCTTGGTTATCATTAATTTCATCTTCATCCATCTCTCCCACGCCCATCTCCCCTCATCAGTCCCCTCTACAGAATACAGCTATTCCATCATTTTGCTTTTGGGCCTACATCAAATTAGGCGACGAGTTTTCTCTTCTTTTTCTCTCTGTCTTCTTCACTTTCAACCCCAACGAATTGCGCGCCCCGGTCGTCGGTGAGAACTCTGTTTCAGAATTTTTCTTCGTTCTTAAAACTTTAAATCGATAACAAAATTATCAGATTCATCGGTCCCGCCCCCGCATTCTTTTTCAGTATACGAAACTGGTGTTCTGCAGGTGCCCGGAATGTTGCCTTTCGCCTCGTGAGGCAATTTTGGGTTGCTTGCGAAAATTATATTGCTGGACCAACTAACAATCATGCAATAATCATTGGATTGTTAATGCGTTTCACTTACGTAAGAACAGGAGATATTTGACCGAACACTGATGCTTCTGCTCCCTGTTATGTGGAGTTATCTGGTGGAGTAAATGATATTTTATACTTAATCATACACAATACTCTTCCGTTAAAAGTATTGAGTCTACTCACTTACCTCAAAGTGTAGTATCTGTTCCGATGGATACTGCACCCCATAGACTGGTATTGTCTTGGCCTTCGGGGCTTGATTTACGCCGGTCTATGGGTCTGTCCTGTGCAGTTCTAGGAGGTCCACCCTCCCCTCTTTGGGGAGGAGTAAGTTTATTGCTTACTGCTTGAGGCACCCCTACCGGGGAATGCCGACGGGGCTGCCCAGGCAATTTTTAAACCCCACTTTCCCGACCCGACCTTGGGTCATATCTTACTTGTTGGAGTAAGATAAAAACTGGCCTTGTGCCTAACTCCTGGAGAGGAGTAAATCAATACTCACTTACCAGTATTGTAAATATTTGTAAACAAATAATAAATTCCTTTAAAACGATATAATCACTTCACTCCAGTAGCGAGTTTGTTAGCTCAGAAGGTAGGACATCCGAACCAGTTGTTAACGGTTTGTAGTTGCCTAGATTTTGAAATTCAGCGTTGTTGCACTCGCTTTGTCTGATAAAACGATGAAACAGAAACAGTCTGGTTCCGGTTTGAAATCGAAACTGACAAGCGGTGTTCTTTTTTTTTGTTTTTTTAACGGCTACCCATTTTATTTTAGTTATAATGTTTTATTTGCGGTGGTGGGGGTCAATTGGTAATTTGTTTTAACTATTTAGGTTCCCCATCTTTTTTCGACTGTTTACATTTTTGGCGGACATTTCAATTATTTTAAATTTTCAATATTTAAAACCAAAAACTTTCAATTATAAAAAATGGTAAATAAACCATTTAAGAAGTATTATCAACATAAACTATTTAAGAAAATATTCAAACAAATAACATTAAATTATCAAAAATAGTCTGATTTGATTATTTGTAATAAAAACATTCTAATTATATAAAATAAGTTATTTTATTATTTGTAATAAAATAAATTCAAATTGTAAAAACCAGTTTTATTTGCTTATCTGTTAATGATTATGAAAATTGTGAAAACAAATCATTAATTCCCATTTCCCTATAAAATATCCTACCTAAAATATAATAGGAAACAGTTCTTTTATAAACACCGCTTGTCAATCTTCGATTTCACCACCGGAAGTCTATTTCTCTTTTCAACACTGAAAGTAGACTGTTTCTCTTTTACCGATGAAACTAATCAGTCTTGAAATGAACTTCTTACTAAAACTATGCCGGTGAATAAAGTGTACTAATTAATACGTGTTTATTTGTTAGGTCATCTGAAATTATTAACTAATTGTTACTGTAAAAGGAATGAATAAAACTATCTGATGCTTTTTTTTTATTTCTGAAAAGAGAAAACAACTTTCAGGCATGACTTTTTACAGATATTCTACGTATTTGATTTAGTTTGTTCTTGAACTACACGCCTTCAAGTTGGGCTGACTTCCGAAAAAGGCATGTAACGACTAATAATGGAATGGGAAATGTATTCCTTGATGCCTCTGACTCTTACAAAAACATATATAATTGATCGAAACAACATTTTTGATCATTTATGACAAGTTTTTCTATTTGCTGTTCTGAAAGGCTTAAAGGTATCAAAATTAGTTGCGGAGAAATAACCATTATTGGTTTTGTATAATCGGGATACTAATTAACAGAATGTATACAATAATTATAATGTCTGCGTTACGTTTAACAAATATGAGATTCGCTGAAAGGAAACAAAAACAATAATAGTGTGTCGGTTACACTTTCATTACGTTGGCGACGAACACAGCACTAAACATTTGCAATTACTGACACTTACAACGGGTAAAATAGCTGTTATATATAGAAAAATCATTATGCTTCTGAATTTTTTTAGATAAGGATTGATCATTTCTATAATTTGGATCATTCGTACTACTGTTCTCATCTTGAGTGTTATCATCACAACGTTTCGACCGGTGTAACCTCCGGTTTTCTTCAGGTGTATCTTTTCGAACTCAGGAATATTGCTGTCGAACTCGGGAACTTGGATGGAATTTCGAACGGAACCGTTTATTTAATCCATGACGCTAGCATGACTCGTTCCACCAGGCAGCCCCCTGTCGCATTGGACATAGTAAAATTAAGTTCTAAATGATAGTCATCTGAAGGTTGAAGGTTCAATCCTCAGTGCTGGCGATACAAAGAATTGCGAATTACTGTAGACTTCTCCCAGTCATGGCTGACGGAACGAGAGCATGTTACCGCCGTGGATTATATAAAGCGTTCCGTTCGAAATTTAGTCCAGACACCTGAGATCGACAGAAATATTCCGATGTTTAAAAGATACACCTAAAGAAGGCCGGAGGTTGCAGCGGCCGAAACGTTGTGGTGATAACACTCAAGATGAGAACAGTAGTCTGAATAATCCAAATTATACAAATTAAACATTATTATCTTGATGATAGTCAAATAATAGTAAAAATGAATAAGCTATTACGTGTGACAAAAATAGAGCAACCATGCTTTTTGTTTTATTTTTATTAATGACATAAGCTGTTTTTGGCTTTTAGGTCGCAATTGAAAACTGTCTCTATTGCCTCAATCTTCCGGGCCGAAATAATTATTTTTAGATATAACTTTTAGCAAAATAGTTTCTTTTTAAAATATCGACATGTTAGATGCAGTGCTATTTAGCTCTAAAATCAACAACAAAACTGCACTTTTTTCATATTATATATATATATATATATATATATATATATATATATATATATATATATATACTATAATAAGATGCAGGGGATTTGAAATATTGTGCGTAATGCAGAGATAGGTTTGTGGTTTCGAAAGCTGTGCCAATTAAATGGAAAAGTTTTTTGACACTGGATAAATTACTAGAATGTGTAGCTAAGAGACAAAGTGCGAGTAGACATAAAAATACGACATGTCATATTATATCTATTATTTTAGTTTATACTTACTATTTTCTCATCGTAAATCAATTGATAGTTATATGGTATCCAATATCTTTATTATCTGTTGAGTTTAAAAAGCCTTTTCAAAGTAAGTCTATATCGACCCCAGGTGTATGAAGTTTGTAGACCAGGTGAGAGTAACATGCTGCTGCATTGATGAACTTATAGGCACGCAGAGAGAACAGGAAGTGTTTATTCATATTTATTGTTTCTTTATTTTTTGTTTGTCATGTTTCTCTCATTTATTTGTTTTAATAGTATGTAAATGTGTGTATTTTCTCTGCTAGATAACAGAATAGGCAAATATCCAGCGAAGTAGCAACTCCAAGGCAATAACATATATAAAGTGCGATAGCGGACAAACCTAACGATTTGAATGAGAACCAGCAAACGATTCCGACTGCTTTTCTATTCACATGCATCACAGCTGCCGGCGGGCGATACAAGATGGACGTCCATTTGCTGAGGTCCGATTCCAATCCAGCGGTCTCTTTAACAAATGACAAGCAACCTTTAACTAATTGATTATCGAGGTTCGCGTGACGTTTACTATTCTCTCTATGATCGCACGAAGAAAATGCAAATTGTTGTAGAGATTTCCTTCACAATGTAATTCTTCTCAGGCTAAATCACATCACGCACAACGAATTGCAAACGGTACCGTTTACTATGTGTTGAGAAAACTTATGGGCTATAACAGTTTAAATATAAGACACAATATCTGTCCGCGCTTTTTTGCAATGTAATAACTGTCTTGGCCATCTGGACGTAAATCAAGCCTTGAATCAATATTTGAATCGATCCGGCAGAATTACTGCAACACGAGCGCCATGACCATGAACATTTTGTAGTGTATCGTATCGATTCATTTTCAATTCATCCAGCACGTTACCTTCGCACGTAACTAGCCACGACCATCTTATAACTCAGGCCTGTCAACTGAGTCGAGTTTTTTTGGTGATATCATGTATAGTAGGTGTAACAATCATTATTGATGAGGACCGAACGTGCACCGTGGCTTAACGCGCATGCGTCCATCTGTAATCAGAGTAGTAAATAAGAGCGAGTAGACTCAACTCCATAGAATTATTGATTCACTTGGAAATCATTGTTAACTTGATCGTGCTATTGCGATTTTATTCCCCTGACAAGAACACGGCTACCCTCCTAAGGATTATTCATTCACTTGGAAATCGTTGTTAACCTGTTCCTTTTTTAAACGTATAGCTCCTTTTATAGATGTTAAGTGCGAAAGAGAATTAAAAAAAACATCCATCATGGCGGCCACTGATTAAGGCATTGCATTAAAGTTCGAATTTCAAGTCTACAAAAATATATTCGAATTATATTCTAACATAAAAAATACAATTTTGCACTAATTGATATGCTTCAACCCCCTCCCTCAAATGATTGTTTTCATTTATTAAACATTGTGACTATATTGTAAATAGACTTTTAGTTTTGCCAAAAAAACCCAACAAAAATCACATATTTGCATAAATATTAATTAATATTAATTATTTTGAATTATTGATTTTGTGTTACTTTACTGAATTCGTAAGCGTTCATGTTTGATTTACTTGTAAGTTAAAACATCAAGAAACATTTAATTTTTTCCGGAAATGAGAGCAACTCTCATCAAATTATTCAGCTAAAACTAATGATAATTGACTGTTCATACACAGAATAAGACTGCCTAAGAATAGGGAAGTCTTCTTCTTGTCTTTATAAACCAAGGGATATTTCCATGCAGTATAACTGATACTAGTATTTTAATTCGATGTAGACCGTACACAATTAACGTATTTAAAGAATGAATATAAAATCAAATAAATTATTTAAAAAAAAAAAAAATGGTTCATGTTCTAAAAAATTGAAAAATCATGACAAAACCATTTTATTATTTAGTATTAATTTAATTCTGCTGTCTAGCCTACGCCAATTACACGAAATAACACATTTGACCTAATATTTCCAATAAAGTAATGAATTATATTCCGTGGTCGTTAATTAATAAATACGGAAGATTTCATTAATAAAATACATTCGTGTGAATCAAGATGGTACAACTTTGTTGAATGGCTTGATTCTGGTGTTGGAATTCTTGCAAGTGTGACCACGTAATGGTTGCAAAACCATCAGTTTAAGTGACATCATAGAACCGACTAGATTCGTACTTGGCCCACCCAGGTCATCTGTCCGTGCCGTTATCCACTTGACTACCGTCACATATAAAAAAAAATAATTAAAAAAAAGGTCATTAAAATTGGTTGATTTCCTGAATTTTGATGAATTTTACAGCAGAGAGAGGAATCAAAATGCCCATAGTCTGACTGTTCGACTAATCTTGTTTGTTACCGAAAATTATGACGTAATCTTCCCGTGATCTGGTATCCTTTCCTTGCGATGGCCATGACTAGGCGGAGAGAGTAAGTCAAATAGTGGCAAAACACCGGAACGCAGTTTTGTGAAACACTCGTCAAGTACTTCAACAACTTTACATCAATATCCCGAGTTATTTGGAATTCTCAAACAGCCGCGCTTTCTTTTGTATTTTATTTCATCTGATTTTATTAAACTACATTTCTTTCTTACTTTGTTTGTATTAAACTACATTTCCTTCTTACATTTTGTATTAAACTATATTTCTTTCTTACTTTGTTTGTATTAAATTACATTTCTCTCTTACTTTGTTTGTATTAAACTACATTTCTTTCTTACTTTGCTTTTATTAAACTACATTTCTCTCTCACTTTGTTTGTATACAACTACATTTCGTTCTTATTTTGTTTGTATTAAACTACATTTCTTTCTTACTTTGTTTGTATTAAACTACATTTCTTTCTTACTTTGTTTGTATTAAACTACATTTCTTTCTTACTTTGTTTGTATAAAACTACATTTCTTTCTTATTTTGTTTGTATTAAACTACATTTCGTTCTTACTTTGTTTATATCAAACTACATTTCTCTCTTACTTTGTATAAAACTACATTTCCTTCTTACTTTGTTTGTATTAAACTACATATCTTACTTATTTTGTTTGTATTAAACTACATTTCTTTCTTACTTTGTATTAAACTACATTTCTCTCTTACTTTGTTTGTATTAAACTACATTTCTCTCTTACTTTGTTTGTATAAAACTACATTTCTTTCTTATTTTGTTTGTATTAAACTACATTTCGTTCTTACTTTGTTTGTATTAAACTACATTTTTTTCTTATTTTGTTTGTATTAAACTACATTTCTTTCTTACTTTGTTTGTATTAAACTACATTTCTCTCTTACTTTGTTTGTATAAAACTACACTTCTTTCTTACTTTGTTTGTATTAAACTACATTTCTTTCTTACTTTGTTTGTATAAAACTACATTTCTTTCTTACTTCGTTTGTATTAAACTACATTTATTACTTATTATTGTAGCCTTTCTTTTTGTTTACTCTCTCTCTATTTTAATTCTGTCTTTTTTTTCGCCCTTTAATTTCTTTCCATCACCCATTCTATTTTCCTAACATATGTTCTCTCGTCTTGAATAATGAGATAATCGGATGTTGTATTTATTTTACGATTATAAAACAGATTATTTTCGTAAATATAATGCAGCATATGAAACGATGCAAAACAATGTTAAATTAAATAAACTAAGTTTTATTACTTATCTGTTTACATTTCTGTTACATTAATACTTTTTTATCAATTTTTATTAAATATAAATATAATAATTTCGATATTCTGTGTTTCAGATAATAGTCAAGATATATTTTTCCATGTAATACTTTTTATTCATTAATTGAATTTCACTTGTTTAAAAAATGATGAATTCAGATTTCTTTACGATATAGCAATATATTTATTTACTAAAAAATTTAGATGTCCGAATCCTGTATGAATTTTATTTTTGCGCTTTCTGCATTTTCTATGCTTTCAGATCAGTGGATAAATTAATGTTTTCATTAAATAATAGTCCTACAGTTGCAAATTCGAGTGTGTACAAAAACGCAGTGCTATCTATCTATCTATCTATCTATCTATCTATCTATCTATCTATATACCCACATTATATATATATATATATTATATGGGGGAAAACAGTGGAAAAATGAATAAAATATAATAATGAATAGACAAATAAACGTGTTACTTACTTTTTTGTGCCAAGTTGTTTCAGAAGCAAGGACAATTCCAGTTTTCCTTTTCGTTTTTCTTTTTGTTCAGATATTCTGTCAGAAAATCTCGGAAACCATACATATCTTCATATACAACGATGGTAAAACGAGAAAAGATGGAAACAGAACGTGCAGTAGTTAAATGGATTGTCTGATATATATATATATATATATATATATATATATATATATATATAAATATAAATATATAAATATAATATAATATAATATAATATAATATAAATATAATATATATATATATATATATATATATATATATATATATATATATATATATATATATATATATATATATATAAAATCCCGAAACAGGTTTCATGGTAAACAACTGACGATTCCTTATATAAAAAACATATATAAAAATATATTTATATTAGAGGAAATTCTGGGAAGTTAACTAATATAGTGATTGCAGTAGATTGATTGACTTACTAGACAAAACTCTTTCAACGGAAATTTAAACAATTGTTTTTTTATAGTTTTGAAGGTTAAAAAAACTTCTGAGACTATATATATATGTATATATATAAATATAAATATAAAAATATTTATATATATATATATATTTATATATATACAAATAGATAAATATATATATATATATATAATTTTACTAATGTATATCTCTCTCTCTCTCTCTCTCTCTCTCTCTCTCTCTCTATATATATATATATATATATATATATATATATATATATATATATAGTGTGTTATGAAGTTGAGTAAGTTTCATAAACAAAGTTAAAACTGTCAAAAATATCTTTCACCCGTACCGCATCTCACTAATTCTACCACTCATCATCAAAAACATATTTACTAGGCCCTACCCTCTAGTACGCATCTCCTTTCTCTACATACCTAGTAACCCAAGTTATTTATCAATCTCGCATTTGGGCATTCCTTTTCTTTTACTAGTACTTCCATTTCAATGTATGTCTCGTTGACTCTTTTCAATAAAGGCTTTTCTTGAGAAAGTTTAGTTTATGAAACGAAGTATCGACATGACATTAGCATGAACCTGGGTAAATTATTTTCTGTTATATATAGTTTTTAATTTAGTAATTGCCTTTATTTCTGTTTATACTTATACAGTAAATCGGATATTTGTACTTATAACATAACTCACAGACACACACACTATATATATATATATATATATATATATATATATATATATATATATATATATATATATATATATATATATATATATATATATATATATTATTGCTGTAACAGTATATTTTAATGATCGTCTATTTATATTATTTTTAAATATCCGGGCCGGATGTACTTAAAAGGTCCTTAAGCGTAGGCCTACTTGACACGGCCATGAACCTGGTCGAAATAAAACACAACAAGACATGATTGATTGCCGAAAATAAAATAATTGTTGTTTTAAATCAAGCCACCTGGACGTGAAAAACAAATATTGTACATAGTAAGAAATGAACTAATTGTGAAATCAAACCATTTGCAAAAATTAAAGATATAAGGAAATCTATACATCAGTGCGTCGCCACACTTTTAAGCACAGAAGAAGTGCAACATTTTTAGCTCATTAAGATTTGTACAAATCTATTAATAAATATTTATATTATTTCTTATAAAACTAATGAAAGAACATCAACAGACGATACCATCGACCTAAATATTAAACGTTCTCTCTGTTAATAGATTATCATTGAGGTTCCACAAACGGACAGGCAAACATACGGTTGTTTTTATCATGTTTAGCAAATAGACAGATTTAAAAAAATAAAGCTGGAAGCTACAAGAAATGGTTTAGAAATCTTTGCAAGAATGAGACCGACGTTTATTATTGGTTCTGATTCCCAAGATGAGGCCGCATCTAAAAGATCATAAGCATGGCTATATGGGGAAGTGTTCTCATACTTTTTTGGCTTTTGCGTCATTACACATTTATAAGCGGCTTATTGACAATTCTATTTGACTATACATTAGGTATCGATAAAACAGATCTACACACAAACATATATATATATATATATATATATATATATATATATATATATATATATATAATTTATTTGAAAATAACATGTAACATATTTCAGAATCGTACCGCGGTTTCATCCAGATGGTCAGAACTTTTAAAATTTTAAAAAGTCTATACCCAAGAGGAAATCATAAGACGAGTGAATGAAATAAAAAAGCACAATTAGAAATAGCGTTTGTGTTCATCGTAAAAGAAAGAAAACGGTGCATTACTGAAGTGTCGTTTTGGAGAAAAGTATTTTGATTCGGATTCATTGAGTTTTATTTTATTTAATGTTTATAGTTTTGTGTTTTAAAAACAGTTTTTATTTTATTCTACTAAGTGTTTTATTTAATCATTTATTCGTAGTTTTGATTTGATTTTAAAAGAGTTGTATAATAAAGATCGTCTATAGGCTGTAGGAGATGTTCGGCATCTTGTAAAATGAAAACAGTACTGATACTGAATGCAAATAATTTTACCAGTGATTGAAATTGATAAATTTGTATATATATTTCAACAATATTACACAACGCCACAGTCCATACAAAATATGAAAGCCACAGACCAGAAACCTGAGACTTAGATTTCGCCCTCCTTTGGGCTAATCAAAGGACACATTCGAACCCGAGCCACTTGCATGTGAGACGAGTACACTTGTACCTAACCCATCACGACACATACTAAACAGTCTATTAACTAACACCGACCATGCAAACCACGGCTAGCGGTCGATTGTCGGCTGTATCTATTATTTTTACCAGGTTATATATATATATATATATATATATATATATATATATATATATATATATATATATATCAGTTCAGATTATATTGCTAACACCATGCTTTTATTTTATTATTTTTATTTTTTATATTTCCAAAAAACATAGCATTTCCGTGAGATATATTTTTACGATCCGTTTCATTTGTCTTGTGCCAAACAACATTTTATGTTAATATCGTCTCTGCAACATTACAAAATCATCAGAAACATTTATAAATATTCACAAAAATTTATTTACAAAAATTCACATATATATATATATATATATATATATATATATATATATATATGATAATTTTATTTACACAGACATGTACAAAATCTGCGACACTGGCATGTCGATGTTATCGATCAACAGTTACTATAAACTGAAATCGGTAACTGTTGATCGATAACATCGACATGCCAGTGTCGCAGATTTTGTACAATTTTGTAAAATTATCATATAATAAGCTCGATTTTGATATTGAACACTTTTTATAAACCCGGTTAAAATTCTCTGGATTACCACTCTGTGGATATTTTTTACCTGGATTATTACTATTATTTTTATATATATATATATATTTATATATATATATATATATATATATATATATATATATATATATATATATATATATATATATATATATATAATAAATGAGAGAGATGCATTAAAAGCATGTTTAGATGAGGGATTTATTAATAAAAATCAAACCAGATTTGTAATATTAGTAATATTCTTTTTATTTCTTTTCATTTTGACTTTTTTATTCTTAATTATTATTTTACCAGGCATCGCTGGCTTTTTCAGAGTATTATAACACTCTCAGTGGTGTGAATAGTGGTCTGTCAAGATATGAAATGGACATAGATGTAAACGGATGTTCATTTCCTTTTAAATATGAGATACGCGCATCCACGTGGGAATTGTTCATATTTTTATAAGCATCTTTTTTA
>OY744515.1:122275129-122407629 GCA_963556195.1 Sepiola atlantica
GAAGTAAGACAACTTAGGAAGCTTTAATTGTTTACATTCGCATTACATACTGCCAAGAGAGCTCAATTCGTTTACGAAGAGCAATGCTGTAGGTTGTGAAAACTGTTAATTCTCTCTTTCCCAGTTTCCGTCTTTTACATTTATAAAAACAACTTTTTTTTAACAACGGACATTATCGTCTTTGTTTACACCGTTGCGTTTTAGTTTGCCCGGGACGTTAGAAAAACAAAGTAGTAGAAATTAAATATTGTGTAACATCTTTATACAAAAACTTCAATCTCTCATTCTTCTCTCTAACCGTCTCTCTTTCCCTCGTCCCCATTATTTTACATCCCCCCTCCAACCCCCTTTTCTATCTGATTCCTACACTTCGACGGATAATCATTTGACACATCCAGATCTGGCTGTATCTCGATCCGGCGCCATGTTTAAAATGACCTAAAAACACCAAAATAAAATGAACACAAACATGAAAAACAAAAAGAAATAGTTATAAAACAAAAAAAGTACTTTCCCCCACCCCCCAAAATAGTTTGAGTTCAAAAAACACACAAAAAAAAATTCCCCAGCTCCCTTAAATTATTTTACACTTTTAACCCTAAATATATATTTTTACCCAAAGAAATATTTCCAGTTTAAAAAAAAGAAGAAATTCTCCTACCTCTTTTCCCCAAAAACATGTTTACTCTCCCACCGGAAGAAATATTTTGAGTTAAAAAAAGATAGTTGGAAGCAGAACAGAAACTACACTACCTCTACACCTGTCTAAAAGGGAGGAAGTAATACCCGAAAGGAGGGTATCATGACAACAGAACAAATACTGCACTACCCCCACACCTCTCAAAAGGAGAGGGGGTAATGCCTGGGAGGATGGTATCATGAAAACAGAACAGATACTACACTACCTCCACATCTCTCAAAAGAACCCTCTTCTTTTGAGAGATGCCTGGGAGGATGTTATCATGACAACAGAAAAGATACTACACTACCTCCACACCTCTCAAAAGAAGAGGGGGCAATGCATGGGAGGATGGTATCATGACAACAGAAAAGATACTACACTACCTCCACACCTCTCAAAAGAAGAGGGGGCAATGCCTGGGAGGATGGTATCATGACAACAGAACAGATACTACACTACCTCCACACCTCTCAAAAGAAGAGGGGGTAATGCCTGGTGTCATGACAACAGAACAGAACCGTTTAATTTCAGGAAATGACTTGCGTATTTTTTGGTTCGAGTATGATCTGTTATTTGTTTTTAAAAAAAGACTACATGATATATTTTTTCTATTTAAATCAATACATAATTGAATTGAAATTAAGCTGAAAATAGCTGTAATAATTGACTCCCCCCACGACAAAATCTGCCTTATAGCCCCCTTAGGAGTAAATTTAGAGATTCGGGAATACGTCAATTAACTTTCTCGGTGAATTTTACATTATAATAAACTTTTACATTTTAGCTAGACTCGCTAACTTTTTTTTTCTATAGGGCACACACACACAAACACACACACACTAACACACATACATACATTGAGTTTTATATACATATAGATTTATTCGAATTCGTTTTCTCTTTGTTTGTTTACGACTTCATGAGAAACCTAATTAGCTAAATATCAGTTTGAAATAAAACCAGTATTAAAAGGAACCTGGCAAAGAGTTTCCGCTATATCCCTTCTTTTCACCACCAAGTCCTTTTCGTTTATCTTGTCCCAAGGGACTCCATTTAGCAATAATGTTTAAACATTAATGGCTGTCGTAAGAAAATAGAGCATGTATATACAAGGATTAGAAGAAAGAAAGCAATAACTAGTATTGCTTGCATTATTCGCAAGATCAGCCAGAAATCGCATAACCATGTGTTACTTATAAATACTAGCAAATATCGGAGGCCCTCCGAGCTTTGAATTGTTTTATACATTTATGTATTTTTTAAAAATATGTGATTGCTGAATTTAATGAATACATAATTCAACATGTGACATTACATGCGTTTCTTATTTACGTTCCTCCTTACGACGGCAGAGTCAGACACAAAGTCGGTTTTTAATGTGGAGAAAATCTAGCTCCCCCAAAAGAGGCAATCTGGATTGAAACAAACATTAAAATTGCCTCAGTTCAGAAGGATTTCTCTTTCATTGACCGAGGAGAGGAAGATGAAGTGTTTTTACTAATAGGTTACCACTTATCAAGGCCTTAAAGGCCACTCGAGGATAGTTGTTAAGAAAGTTTGTCAGATTGACGGTGAGATAACATAATTTTACTATTTAAAAGTACGTTGTAGTCAGCTGGGAAGCAGCCACGCGGTCGTGTGTTTCACAAACAGGCAGTTCTAGTAAATAACCTTTTTCTCATGGAAATTTCGTTTAGTTTTCGGTACACATGGGGAGAAAAAGAAATTATTGACAATGGTTGCGCTACATAGCCCCAGCTTGGACCGCGGCAGTTCTCGTTTTGAATACTCGTCCCGGAACGGGCCGTGGCAGTTCTCGTTTAATCACTCGTCATTTTTAACACCATAAATCATATAATTTCCATACATATATCTGGCACCCTCAATCCTTCGTCGCCGCGTGGAGGGGTGCGTCGTCTAGTGGTTCAATTCTTTCTTCTTTATTTCTGCTATGAATAACGCCGCTGCAACACAAAGCTTCATGACCGACTGAATCGACAAACAATAGTTTAAACTTTCACTTCTTTTTTATTACAGGTGTTAGTTATCTATAAACTTGGAGATACTCATTAACGTCGAGAGAGAGAGAGCAAATTACTGCTTTCGTAATTACTTATCAATTAAGTCCTTAACCATTCGTGAAGGGAGGAAATAGATCTTTCGCCTGTATTTTCTTAGGGAATTAATTCCCCTATGTATGTTGCAGACTACATGGTAAAAATCACGTCTGATAGGCTCGCCTCCAAAACCCAGACTCCAAACTCTGTTTCACACGCGAAAGCCCGTGACGTCACAGAGCCTCTATGCGCATGTGCACATTCGTTACAGTCTGACTCCTTTGAACACCTGACTAAAAAGGTCTCATCAAAATGGTGGCCCGTCATGTCTGTGAGCTCCAACCGTGAGAAGAGCCCTATTCCGCACCCGACTGTACGAGTCCACCCGCACTAAATCGCGCAAGCTAAACAAAACGATTTCCAACAAATACATCAACCTCAGGGTGCGTCCGTTTCCAGAGTGCCATAATCCAACAGTTGTAGCATGACGAGTTTTTGTTGTAAATTTTTTACAAAAGGGAACCATAATGAACTACCTAAGAATCTGCCCCTAGCTGAAAGGCCAAAGAAGACCATGAGTTAAATTTAAAAGTTCATGAAAACCTTCATAAACAACCGAATTTAAAAAGTCTATATGCGAAACGTCAGGAAGTTTAATTTGGATTTCCTTACGGCTTGGCAAGCTGCGAACAAGGCGTTTCCCTAAATATTGGGAATGGAGAGGTACTCATCAAGCCAAATCCATTTACGATGGTCCCTAATGTAGCGCGTCATTTGTAGACCAAGTCTGTTGAATTCCAGTCGTAACACGGCGATCGCTTGGAAAACAAATCTGTCGCTTGCCTTCTACTGCTGGCACTGCTACATGTCAAAGGGTTGTTACCGATTCCGTTATTGACATGGACGCAAAAGTGTTAACACAAGTCGTATCCCGCATGAGCGACTTGTTGTTTACAAAGAAAAACACTGTCAAGCCATCGGTTAACATGGCCAAGGATTGAAGGAAAACGATAGTTTTGTCCATCGAACGATATCGTCAAGACTGTGATGTCTTTTTCATGACAGAGTGTAGATTCCATAGACATTTATTAAATATGGATTTTAAATTATTACTTTCTTTTTTACTGATGAGTTATCACTCATCAATGCTAAACGCCACTCTAGGATACTAGTAAATGACATATGAGGACGTTTTTTGACAAGTGTTTATTGACCTTGTGTTAAATATAGGGCTAGTAGACCCACTAGTATATTATTTGGCTAGTTGAAAATTACAGGATATATAAGTTAAGTCAACGTCAACCAGGTGGACTTGAAGTTTAGTATTTACTCGGCCGTGGGAATTGATAGAAACGGATGTAACGTCACATGGCTCAGAGAGAGAGAGAGAGAGTGACCGAGAGAAGTGCGAACACCTTTTTAATTCTCTGCTAAGATATGAGTAGATATTGATTATCGATCTCTTTCTTCTCTTCATCCGACTGCATTGATCAGTGATCTGGAACCAAAATCAAGGCGAATACATCTCTGTCTCTAACAGTTTTTTTGACATTTTATAGAAGCGTAAAATAACTTAACTGCCGGCAGCGTTTACTTCAGTCAATCAAGACTACACTCAAAACGTGTACAGGAGAAAACAAACCAAGATAAGATTATGAACTTCCATGTATGGCACAAGGTTGAATCGCAACAAATGGATATGAAGAGGATCACGTTGTTGTCACAAGGAAAGCAATCTTGCAGCTACGTTTTCAATAGATGAGAATTCCTGCGAAATAAACTGTTCATAAACATTTTGTTTTATATTAGGAACAAGCAGGAAGAAAGAAAAGTTTGGCGTTGACAGGAAGACGAATTTTTGCTAGGAAAATTTTACAAAATATTGAAGCTGAGTTGAGCACTTTTCATAAAAATAACTATGGAGTAGAGAAAGACTAGCAACGTTTCATTTGTCAGAAAAGAGCTGTAGAGAAAAGATATATCAGCAGTAAACAATTTTAGGACGTATTTGACTCTTACATAAATACAGTATTGCATCATGTACCAGAGACTTTATGGAGCGGTAGAATGATCCAACCATTTTCCAAAAAACTTAAGTAACGGATTGTATATAGATCTTCCAATTTAAATAAGTCTCGCGTCTAACGAATAAAACAATAAGGCAATAGTCGACCTTATTCATCAACATCGTCTACTTCTATGCGTATACACTGATTCCAACATTTCTCTAACGATGCCCTTTTGTAAAACGATTGGTCGAATAACCGGTAATACCACTTTTTTGTGGTATTCGCCCAGCGTCGGGCATTCAGTCTCTTAATGTAAGTGCAAGTTCATGGAGAACACACATTCACATGCGGTCCGCAGTCAGCATGTATATTCCGGTTAAGGGTGATTCCATACATCACCTACTATTTCATAATGGTATCCAATCCCAAATTGGCCAGGCTCAACGTCGGTTAACTTCGGTGATCCTACAAGAACCAGTGTGGTAACGTGATCATACCGTATATGGACATTTTGCATCTGACCTCAGAATACGCTTCAGTTTCCGATATCACTTCATTTGAGCTAAGTCTTTTTCCTGTAGGCATTTGTTTGAAATATACTAACAGCAATGGAGACATGGAGTCGCTGTAGACATGCTCATAAGAATATGGTGGCTGTTAAATCAATTTAAAGAGCAATTCATTTACTTGTGACACGATGGATGATATTGGGGAAAAATCACCTTTTATTTGATTATTTTTACTTGTTTTAGGACCATTACTCCATTTCACACAGACTAACTATGCTATATAATAATCGCTATTGATGATTCCTTCGCTTTTTCAAGGTAATCAATAAAGAAAATATCTTTCATATTGCAGATTGCGAATGCCAAAACATTACTTGCAAACATTTCCATCTTTAGTGGACTTAGACGGCTTTCACTTTCTGTTGTCCACTAAGCTGACTGCCGATTTGATTCCGGAGCATATACGTGGCTCCATGTTTCATCCATTGTTACAGATTGACACAAACACTCTTTTTGTTGCGTTGAAGTTGTTGCAAAAATGCTCTGAATCGTTTGTTTGTTGTTGAATTTGATCAACTGTGAGTAAACGTGAACCCCAATTTTAACACAGCTTTCTAATTGACAAATGTTCATGCAAATGGTGAATAAACTAACTTATGGTATATTCAACCCCTCTGCTATCGCAAACAACTCTTGAGGAGAGTAGAAAGTGGACGTTGTGTTCACTTTCTGCAGTCTCGTAAATATCGCTTCGCTTATTTTGTCTTTTAGTCCTCACATTCTATGAACGATGTTTCTGACAAAGGTGGACAATTGCTGTTTTCTGCGTGTCAATTTATCGACCTAAGACGTTTTGTTTTTTTATTGGGCTTGAATTAGTATTTTATAGCTTCTTACATCAAGTTTCTTCATGCCTTGTCTGTGGCGAGTTTTATTAAATAAATCTTTTTTTAAAACTCCAATGTACGATTGGCTAAAGTGAAATTGTAGACTTTTGTTATGTTTTCCGGGCAACTGCCAAATTTGGGTAGGCTGAGCGGTCAGAATCATTTGTGCTTATACGACCGCGTTTAATATCAGCAGTCCACCTCTTAAGCGTTGTTTTCAGCCGAGAAGGATTATAATGCCATTGCTTTGCTTCAACAGTATTTTCCCACTAGAAAGAAAGTAGTTATCGACACGTGAAATTCAGATGTTTTAACTGTTTTGAAAATTTTCAACAGCAGCTTTATTTAAGTAACTGTAATTTGTAAAGTAATACTCTGATTGGACTAAAATTAAGATACGTGCCATGTGAAGGCTAGTACTTTATTATAATTGTATGTTTTTTTAGTAGTTTTGTCTGACACCCGGGAGTCATTGGGTGATTTTTTATGGGGTGAAAATCAGTCTTAGGATCTACCCTCTTTCTCTTTCACTCCAGGTATAGATTAAGTCGTATTACTAATTGTGGTTATATTCTCTATTATTTACAGTGGACTACTCTTTATAATTCGTTATTTTCCTTTTAGCTCTCAATAAACAGAGAGAGAGAGAGGAAGAGAGAGAGAGAGAGAGAAACAGGGAGAAAGAGAAACTGTATAAGAATTGAATAAGAGCGGGGTCAAACAATATGCTGTGAGAGAGGGTGAGAGTAATAGTCAGAAACGAAGTAATAAGTGGTTGACTTGTCTAGTAAAATGTAAATTACGCTTAATTGTAGGAATTAGAATGATCTTTTTTATACATAACTTAGTCCCAAAACAAAATAATATTTTAAAATGCATTTTGGTGTGATTGAAACATATAGTAAAACAGCCACACTAAAAATCCCTGATAATTAACTAAATACTTCGCTGTTGTTCGAAAAATGTAAAATTCCAGGTTTTCGCCCTTTTCTTATCGTATCCTTAAAATAACTATTTTTCCCTCCGTTTTACCTGATTATGTTGTTGACTGAGTTTAGCAGCGACGAAATCTGTTTGTTTTGTGTTTTAGATATGGCTGTTTTTCTTAACCGTTTTCTTAATAAGAATTAGAACCATTCGTATTGTTGTGTTGTCGTTTATCAAATATTCTCACGAATGTTTTTTATTCCTTTTTATTTAATCATCCAGAGTGTTTTAGCTGATGTTTTTTTTTCGTTTAGCTTTTCTTGTAATCATTGCGTCAACAAACTATTTTTTTTTAGTTATTAGAAGCGTCCATAGCAATTTTATAAGACGTTATGTCCGTCGTTCGGTTAGATCGGTCAAAATCAAGTTTGAAATAGAATTTTCCCAGATCCATCACGGTTCTTCGTTTAATCATCGAGGTTAAGCGACGCGAAGCCTGGCCAGTAGTAGATGAGTAATCATTTTGGAATGCGATGCGCTGCATGTTAGCTTCCCATGACCGTGATATACATGCGACTGGAGAACGCTTGTGAATTTGATATTCCATGTAAACGTCCTCCTTTGGTGAAATCTGGCAACGCGCACAGTTATAAATATCATTCCAATCGCTTCGTTACGGTTCACCACGTTAGGGTGATATTAATCATTAGCACAAAGTGATCGGCGTTCTCGAGCGGGCTATTGGCAGTCGTCACTCAAGCTTCGGGCAGTGATGTCAAAAACAGGTTGGGAAGTGAGGCTTGCTGGTCCACACAATCAATGAGGCGGGTGGGAAAATGACAGTATGTGGCAGAATTGCCCTAAGGAGTGAAAAGCCGAGTAATAGGCAGACCCCATCTACATCTTAAGCAATTTTACGTCAGAGTCTTCATTATCTTAGATTCATGACCTAACGAGATCTCCGGATCAATCACACCGAGAGAGGGAGCCTTGCGTCTGTTTACTAGTCAGGTATTTCAGAGACCCCTCAGGTAAAAACAACTTCCCTATATATATATAAATATATGTATATATATATATATATATATATATATATATATATATATATATATATGTAGTGATTCATAAGTCACTTCACTTAGATATTTAAAATGATTACCATATGTAGCACAAACATACTATGAACTTTTGATGATTGTTATCTTACTCTCTTATTACTGCTATTTGTTATTTTTAATTTTTTCGTTTATATATTTGTTTCTTTATATTTATTTCATAATCAATCAAATATGCTACAAAAACTCGTAAATTCCTTGCATAAAAGAATGGAGATATGCATGCAGAACAAAAGGTGGAAATTTTTAAAATTTGCTGGAATTTAAAACTCCCATAAATTAACTTGTTGAATAAACTTTCTGTTTTGTATTACCGTATTTTTTAACTTTAGAATTTCAAAAATAAATAGCTAAGTGACTTATGAATCACTCTGTATATATATATATATATATATATATATATATATATATATATACAGTAATTCGGGTCGTAATCGCCTGTTTTTTTACGTTTTTTGAATTTGTTTTTGTACAATTTGCACTGAGGATAGCCACACAAAGAAGTACATAAATGCATCGGAGAATTTTACAAATATTATGGTGTTAGCTGAACCAATTGTCTGCGAAATAAACAAATATTTTGGAAAAATGACGTGAATCTGTCCTCTGTGATAATGATGTGGTATTGAACTACATAAAATACTAAATATAGCATAGATCTAGCTTTAAACTATTGACCTGTTATAAGTAGGTTGCGTTACAAAATTAAAAAAATACCACACACACACACATATATATATATATATATATATATATATATATATATGTAGACAGAGAGAGAGAGAGAGAGAGAGAGAGAGAGAGAGAGAAAATAAGTTTACACATCATCCCCAAGAGATATCATAAAAGTAGAATATTGTTTTCTCCTCTCATAGTAAGAGAAAGACAAGTGGGGAGAGTAACTTTTATGTGTGTTCAGAATTAAATCCAAGGAAATAAATACATTTACTTGCATAACAAGTTAAAATTAATAAAAAATAACATCGTACTTTCAAAGTGACCTGGTCGCCGTATGATGAATGCTTTATTAGCAGTACAAGAGAGGAGGGTGAGGCTTTTTTGCGAGTTGTGTTCTTTAGCGAGGCCCTTTTCACATTTATGCATTAATTAAAACTTTTGAGATTATTGATGTGTTTCATTTTAAACTTGCTTTAATCCAGCAATGCAAGAGCTAAAATACATTTTAGTCTTAACAACAAATGAAAGAAATAACATCGACAATTTGCAACATTTTCATATAAATGCAAAAAAAAAAACTCGGAGAAACTAGATATGAGCAACTTATCTTATGATGACTTTTTCGCTGCACAGAACTTTTGAAGTTCGAATGGAAAGCAAGAAGACGATTTTCAGAAGGAAAACAGAACAGCAGAGAGAAAGTGATGGTGCTGGAAATCTATTTAAAAGTTTGGGTTGTCTTACGGTTAGATGTCATCTGCTTCAGCATGAAATTGCATTTGGTTGCCCGGTCACAGTTAAGTATAATTTGCATTTTTATCGGCCTGTCATGTAGTTTTAAATACCATTGTTTCAGTCTGTCCTGTTATGTTTGAAGTAATATTTTCGTCCATAGATTTAAAATAGCATTTTTGTTGGCCTGTCGCGCTTAGGTTTAAAAAGTGTTTTTCGGTCTGTCACGCGTAAGCTTCAAATAGCATTTTTAACGATCTGCTATATTTAAGATAAAAATTTCATGTTCGTATGTCTAAAGATTGCAACAGTTTTTGTCTCTCACTAATGCTTAATACAATAGAAAATATGTCCTTGCGTCTGTCTGTAACGCTTAAGTCTAAAGCCGTATTTTTATCGCTTAGATTGAATGCTCTCATCATGGAAATATGTGTTCTTGTTTATTTACATGTGACATTGATGTCTGTTAAATATTATTCGTAAATTGAATCCCCGGAGATTAAAGAGGTAGAGAAACATGTGCGGGGTATTGTGAAGCATGGGAAAACATTTTAGTCTGGGGCCACCTTACCCTCTCTGCGTTCTATAATACAATCCAGGAAATTAATATCAGGAAGACATCTGGCCTTGATGGCATCCTTGCTGAAGTTCTTCGTTTTGGGGGTGACGAGATCGCTGAATAAGTCCACTGTTAGATATCTGACGTATGGATGGACGCACCTGTACCTCATGGCTGGATATAAGCAACTTTAAACTCGTTATACAAGGAAAAGGCAGTCGATGGACCTATGGCAATTATAGAGCTATATGCATTTTTGATTCGGTAGGTAAGGTCTTGTCAATGATCTTGCTTAATCGGCTTACTATGCTGTTGTGCCCCTCCATATTATTTCGGAATGCCAAATCGGCTTTAGATAAGGTCGCTACACGATGGATATGATCTTCTCTGCTCGACGACTTCAGGAAAAGTAGATAAAAGTAGTACTCTATCAACATTTTCTGGACCTGACAAAGGGTTTTGACACTGTTAATAGAGCAGCATTATAGACACTCTTATGTAAAATTGAATGCCAACCAGGATTCGTCATAATGCATACAAACCTTAAACAAGATATAAAGGCACGTATCCATTTCGGCTGGCAATTCTCTGCACCAATAGCTATGGCCAACGTTGTAAAACAGTGCGAATTTTTGTCACCGACGTTGCTCTTTATGTATTTTGAAAGGACTCCCTCCCACACTATTAAGAACTGTAACGTCAGTTTTCTCACGTATTCTCGAACAACTTGTACTATGTTCAACGAAACTCAATTTAATGCGAAATCAAAGACTTCCAACCCTTTTACGGGTGCCTTTGTTCCTATTGTACGGTCTTCGTTGCTCAAACTGAGGAGTAAATGCAAATAATAATAGGCCTCTTTTCTCAGGCGTGTACCACCTTTCGACTGGCACTCAGCCTAGAACGTCCACTGAATCAGTAAACGTAAAAAAAATCGGTGTAGTTCATGAAGAAACGTTTACAATTTTGATTCCAAGGCGCCAGAGTTAACGCCACAAGATCAATTTTCTTATGTTAAACATTTCAAAATGTTGTTTCTAGTTTCATACGTAATGTTTTTTTATTGCAGGCCGCTGGGTTTTAATAAAGATAGTTTCAATTAGATTTAATTAAAACATCTTTCAGTTAATTTTCATTTTATTAACTAAAATGTCTGTAAAAATCACAGCGGGACAGTTATGCTTTTTATTCCTGAACAAACTGGGCTAGAGTTTCTAATATGGATGTTGAGTCTGCTAGTTATAGTAAAACCAATGCGTGTTCTCGGCTGCTTTTTGAAATATTCTTCTTTTCTTCAGGTTTTTGTTGATTTGTCTTTATAATCTAAACATGATTCGACAATGACTCGAAAGTGCTAGTGATAACGATGACACATTCATTAATTTTATTCCTATTTAAAAAAAAATAGATTATTAAAAAAATTGAAAAATAAAAAATGTATTTTGAACAATCTCTGCTTAAATAAGAGAATTTTCCTTATATACACACGGACATGTATATATATATATATATTTCATGTATTCACATAAAATGTTATAAGGAGATAAAAAGATTTTATGCATAAATTTGCAGTATTTACTTCAACAGTGCTCCATACGAGCGTAGAGCTAGGTAGTAATTTATGAAAATATATTTATAGCAATTAAGCTACACAAAGGCTCCCGTGCTTAATCCCCGGATAGAATCATCATATATAAAATAACAAAAAAAATGTTTTTAAAATAGAACCTATCTTGAAAAAGATTTGATGCTCAATATACGAGATAAAGCAATTATATAGGCAGGTTAAAAGATGAGAATAATAGTTGTAAAAAAATACAAAACCTATTACACTTTAAGTTGTTTACAACAAGGGATTTATTTTTGCAAAAACCATGTCTTAAAAAATGGAATTCTTAACATCAGAGGAATACAGATAAGTAAACAAGTAAGAAAATTATCGGGGTCAAAGTTTGAAAGCATTAAAAGAAGACAAATTACTATAGAAAAAATGTTAAGTGGAAATATGTTGAGAGTGTTTAACACAAAGTAAATGAATTGAGTGAATAAGAAAAAAAAGTTCACCGTAATATATATATATATATATATATATATATATATATATATATATATATATATATATATCTGTTTATAATTACAAAACTTTTATTTATACAAACGTAGCATTGCTACACATTTCGAAACATGTTACAATCATAGCTATAACCTTGACATGTTCAGGCTGAAAATATGTCTGTTTTATATGTCTTTATATTGTAGAGCTCTACAATATGAATGAATAAAGAACGGACCTTTACTTGACATTTTTTAAAAAACAGTTCACCCCAAACAAGGCAGACCCCACTGTAGATGTAAGGGTTCTACTGAGAAAAAAGGGTGACAGTTTGGTGGAGGGGGAGGGGTCAACCTAAATTGGGAGCTCTGCAGCGAGATGTCTGTTTATGTTTGTTTTAAATTTCTGCATGTCAGTACCGTCAGGAAAACAGGGAGCAAGGGGGGATTTCCAGAGCCCAGTAGCACGAGGAAAGAAGCTTTCGGTATCTGGGGACCTCAGCAGTGAATGAATGGTATTTAGCAGATTGTTGGGTTGGTCTATTGTATTTAGTCTAGGGGGTAAGATCATAAGAGTACAATCCATATCAGTACTCGTAAAACAGACACAAAGAAGCAACATTGCGGCAATGGGACAAGGGCTGGGACTTGGTGGATAGTGAGGGACCTATCAAGTTGGCGACTCTTTTTTGGACCTTGTCTAAGAGGGAAAGACAAGAGGATGATGCCCCAGCCCAGATGTGGCAACAATACTCAATGCATAGGCGGGTGGTGGCTTTGTAGATATATAAGATAATGTCATGTGTGAGAAGTTTACTAGCACGGTAGAGGAAGTCCAACTTTTTTGCAGCGGCCGTGGCAATGTTTTCAATATATTTATTCCAGTTAATGTTATCTGTGAATGTTAGGCCGAGGAGATTGAATGAGGAACTCTCAGGTAGGGTGTTATTTGCCATGACAATCGGTGGTTGAAGAGGTTTGTTTGTAGTTATTGAAGGATAGTAGCTTGGTTTTTACGGCATTAAACGTTACCATCCAATTTTGACCCCATTCATATAACACAACATACTGGATGCCATTTTCTAAGGATTCAGCCATTACTCTAGAAATCTGCGCGTCGGTTTTGCCCACATGACGAGAGTAGAGTGTGTGGTTGTAAGCAAAGATTTGATTCTATTAAATATTCGTCCAGTAATACCATATGAGTGTAGTTTTAGGAGAAGTCTTACATGCCAGACCTTGTCAAAGGCCTTGGATATATCGAGCGCTACCGCCCTAGCTTCACCTGCTTTGTTCAGTGTAGGGTATATGCGTTAAAAAATGACCGTTAGGATATCTGCAGTAGATCGTGATTGTCTAAATCCGTATTGATGATCAGAAAGAATTTTAGCATTAAGTAGGTGCCGGACTATCGCTAGATTGATTAATGATTCAAAGATTTTAGCAAAGATCGGGAGTAGACTGATTGGGCGGTAGTTTAGAGGATCAGTTCTATCTCAAGAATTCTTAAAGACTGATACCACAGAGGCAATTTTCCAGCTATCAGGGAAACAAGATTCAGCAAGGCATTTGTTGTATAGTTGTGAGAGAACAGGGGCCAGCTCAGCAGAGCATTTTTTATTACTATTACTGGTATAAGACGAGGCCCACATGCTTTGGAGGTGTCAAGGTTTTCATAATGTCTCTTACTTAGGATGTAGTGATGACCAGGTTCTCAAGTGTTGCTTCAGTCCACAATGGGAATTTAGGAAGGGGTGGTTTGCTGAGTCCAAAGTAGAGTTTAAGGTTAAACGCTGGGCAAGTAGTTCAGCTTCATCAGCTGCCGTGGAAACAACATCGCTCTTATTAGATAGCGGGGAAATAGTCCATTGGCCATTGTTCATCAGACTATTGTAAATTTTCCAGAAATCACGAGTACCTTGTTTCCGTGACTGAATGCGTTTTTTGGTTATCTTTGTATACCTTCTCTTTGCTTCATCTATCACTACTTTGCAATCATTTCTTGCCTCTATAAATTTTTGTCTGTTCGCAGTTGACTTATGGCTACACATTCTGAGGTGAACAATTGAAGAGAGTGGGATTCGCTGAAGAATTTTCGCGTGGGGACATAAGCATCAATGCCTGCTTTGATCCATTCGGTTAGCTCATTTGCACACTGATCAGCAGGGATGTAGAAGGTTACACCCCATGAGGCATCACTGATGTGATCCCTGAGGGATTCAAAATCAGTCTGCTCATAGTTTCACGTCGTTTTAAGCGACGGCTGTTCAGCTTTTGGACGATTTTTTTAGGGTGATAAGTATCATTACCACAACATGATCAGAGTTTCCGAGCGGGCTATGGCCATTCGCCACACAAGCCTCAGGTAGTGAGGTCAAGAACACGTTGAGAAGCGAGGTGTATGGGTTCGCGCGATCCAGAAGGCGGTCAGAAAAGTAACATCCTATTAGAGGTCGTGAGCTGAGGAGAAATTAAGAGTAGAGTTCCCAGCTGCACCAGTAATGCTGGAGAATCCCCAAATACATGTATTTGGGCATTTGAGTCGAGGGAGAGTGTTATATCTTAGCTTTTAGAGACAGAGTCAAGCAGTGTACAGTCGAAGGAGAACGATATAAGAAATATAAATAACTAACTCTTTGATGTAAGGTCAATCTAAAGCACATGTAGGCTTGGTCATCTGATTCTAATCTATGTTCTCTAGTACAGGGTAGCGTGTTCCGAACATAAACTCATAGCCCATGCATATGTTTGTCAGAATCCTTACGGTCGAGTGGGATGTGATCTGTCATGTCAAAGTTGTGAGAGGAGATTAAGGATTGAAGGTTCGTTTCACTTAGTGCTAGGATATCCGGGAAGTTTTTCAGATGAAAAATTTCTATGTCATTAATGTTGGTTCTAAGTCCCCGGATATTTGTGAATGCGAGCCTCAAAGGCGGAGGCGAAGATGTTATTTGTTGAGTGTCTGGTTTATGTTTGGTTTTCTTATTTTGTAAATGCATGTTTGTTTTGAGATAGAGTGGGGGGAGCAAAGTGGGTGCTTTTTTGGCGCCAATAAGCTCACACAACTAGTCCATTAGTCGTGACTTGGTCCATGGGGGTTGCGGCCTCGGGAAAGCCTAACAGGAATAACTTTAGGGTCCCTTTCCATGCGCGGCATGGCACGTACAGTTATTCACGATATTAGGTAGACAAACTTTCTAACTGTACACTCAACCTGTCGGAACAGGAGCGACTCAGACTAATCATGTAAGACTTAGTGACGAAAAAGATTCCCAAGTTGTCCAGATAGAGAGAAAGAGAGACGGCGTTCATTACTCTACTCAGGAAACAAGGCCAAGTACTAAGCGTCTTTAGAGCCCCCCCCCCCATTGCTTGTATCTGTACGTTTGGTTAATAGACAAAGAAGGAGTGCGAATGCCGAGTGATAAGCAGAGCCCATCTACTCTTTAAAAACTTGGCATTAGCACGTTGAGCTTATAGCTACGATTGAAACATATTCCGAAATGTATTGCAATACTAAAATAATACGTTTATTACCCCCTATGTATATATATATATATATATATATATATATTAACACTTTATTACTTGCTTTTAATAAATAGCTTAATTTATTTTGTAACTCTAATATATATATATATGTAAACAAATGATTCTCAGAATTGTAAACCTACATGATACTAACCCTAACCGTGATTACTACATATTGGAAGCAAACTGATATAGTTACTGCTAAAAGTAGATTGACTTATAAAAGTGATTTTTCACCGAATGACTTGGGACTAAAATGTTTATTTTTGTGTTTTTTCTCTATATAGGTTTAATAGTTAGGAAACCTCCAAGACTATATATATATATATATATATATATATATATATATTTCATAATGATTATTTTAAATTATTATGTATATACATATATGTTTCACCCTTTTCGAGAATCGTCAGAGGTAACTGGTTTGTGGTTCACACGCTTTGAACCGTAGACACGAGTAACATTTTAGCTCAAGTCTGAACCCATTTTACCTATGCGGCCAACCTAACAGCTATGCAGAAAGAGTGGAATTAAAAGCAAACATATGGTAAACTACCAAAAAGTGTTCGAGACTAGCATTCAATCATTTATTTAGTACGTAGAATTTGGTATCGTCGGATTAATGTTCTCATTTTGGGTGTTTTTATCACAACGTTACAGCCGATGTAACCTCCGACCGTCTTCAGATGTACTTTGTCGAACTCGGGAATCTGGACGAAATTTCTAACGGAACACTTAATTAAATCCACGGGATAGCATGCTCTCGTTCCTTCTGCATGACTGAAAAGAAGTCGCTTGCACTGAGGATTGAACCTTAAGATGACTATCACTTAGAACTGAATTATACTTAGTACTATATCCTTGCGGACAATTCTAGTATGAATTTTGGGAGTCTTAAATCTATTCTTGTTTTTGATCCAAATACTTATCACTATAGATCACTGCTTATCTATTATTTATAATTATAGGTTCACATATTGTATTGAATTCTATACTAGGTCTGCTTAGTAAGTCATTGTCGCCTAACATATGTGCTGCTTCTTTGAGTCCGCTTACTCTCCACCGTTCTCTTCTATCTATAATTTTTACTTCATCCCATAAGGACAGATGGTTTCCTTTTCCCTTCCATATGTGGTCAGCCATACCCGACGTTTCGATTTCTCCACGTATTACGGCTTTACGTTGTTCTTCTAGCCTTACCTTTAGTGGACGACATGTCTCACTTTTGTAGACTTTTCCACACTTCCATGAAATCGCATACACACAGTTCTTAGTCATGACTTTTTTCCGTAGGGGGTTGACTCTCACAAGATGCTTTCGGAGAGTTGAGTCGCTCCTGAATACTATCCTGATGTTATATTGATTACATATTCTTTGTATTTTTCCGACAAACCCCTCATGTATTGTATACAAACTGTGGTGAGTTTTCGGGTGGTGTCCATTGGTGTTGCGTCTAGATTTGTTAGAGCTGATGTCATGCTCTCTAGATAGTTGTTTTGGTGGAGGGTTTCTCTTAAACTATACATTTCTTCTTTATATATGTCTGTGCTCGATGTTTCCATAGTATAACTAATTCCCATTTTCGATCTTGGTATATGTTTATTTACTCGTGTTATTTCTCCTGCACTCTGATAGCGAATGAGCAGGCATTATTATTTAATCACTAGGAGTTCTCACACAGGTCATCAGTGATTGCTCACCGACAACCGGTGGTATTCCCTGGAGTCTGAGTGACAACAAGTCTCCCCATATTTCCAGTATTCTCCACTTCTTTTCGATAGCCACCACAAATAAATTTGCAGTATCATAACAGCCGTTTACCATTGATTTCTCGCTGGTAAGGACCATTGGTCTTCTCTGGGATTTGGATGACAATAAGCCTCCCCAAGGTCCCAGCAGTCTCTGCACTTCCAGTGGAGGTCTGGTTTGTGCTGTCCAACCTCAGTCTTCTCATCCTCCTTGACCCTATGCAAATATTTTGTGTGGTGTCAGCCTAGGCTGGTACCATATTTTTTTTTACATTTTTTTAATTTGTAATTTTTTAAATTTATTTATTTTATTTTATTTCATTTTTATTTAATTTTTTTGGAGGGGAGGGGAGCTGATTATTTTTGGGAGGGGCTGATGGTGTTTGTTGCTATTTCTGTTCATTGGTTCATTTTTGTGTCGTGTCAGTTGAGGCCGCTGTAATTTATTGGGGGAAGGGAGCTAATACAGTGATGTTTTTTGCATTTTCTGTTTCTTTATTTCTTTGTTTGTGATGTGTTCTTTCAGTGGTTTTATTTTCTTCCTGTAGTAGATTCCGTGTAGCCCTTCGTAGCTTATGCGGGTTAGTTTCCGCATTCAATGATTTTTCTTAAGATTGTAGCTGTTTTGATCATTGCTGTCCTTTGTATAGTTCCAATGATTCCTTTGATTCCAATTTCTCCTAGTCTTTTTTCCAACTTTTTGGGGATTGTTTCTAGTGCTCCTACGATTATAGGTATTATACTGACTTTCTTCATGCTCCATCTTCCTTTCAGTTCTCTGGTTAGTTCCGTGTATTAATTGTTTTTTTCCGTTTCTTTGCTTTTCACTCTGTGGCCTGCTGGAACGGCGAAGTCTACGATTTTGCAAGATTTTTCCTTCTTGTTGATTATTATAACATCCGGTCTCCCTGCTTGTATGAGTTTGTCTGTTTGTATATTCATATCTCAGATGATTTTGTGTTTTTCGTTTTCCAGTACTGTTCTGGTTTATGTTTGTACCATTTGTCTGCGTATCCGAAATTCAATTGTTTGCACAGTTCCCGATGTACTGCTTTCCCCACACAGTCATGTCTGTTCTTATATTCTTTTTGCGCTAGTTTGCTACATTCACTTATTATATGATTTACTGTTTCGTCTCTTTGTCCACACAGTCTGCATTTACTGTTTTCCTGGGTTTTATCTATTTTAGCTTTAATGTAGTTTGTCCTAATTGCATTGTTCAATTATTATTATTATTATTATTATTATTATTATTATTATTATTTCGTCTTGATGTTATCGACGATTAAATCGCGTGCTACACACAGCGGCATATCAACATTAATCGTCGATAACATCAATACGAATTTCAACTTGACAGCGATAAATATGTCTCAATCAAGAAGGATTAAACGAAAAAAGAAGAGGAAATAATATGCTTATACTTTTGACAAGGGTGTATTACACAGAAAGTACTCAAGTTTTTAAAGTAAATAAATAATTTATTTAAAATAAAACACCAATAAATGCGTTATCTAGGTTTTCAAAAATATTTTTTCAAAATATTCTCCTTATTATTGCCATTTCATGAACGCTTCGAAGTGTGACTTTTCCTTCTACCTTATTCACGTAACCGCGTGCAACACACATCGGCATATCAACATTAATTGTCGATAACATCAAGACGAATTTCAACTTGACTGCGATAAATATGTCTCAATCCAGACGGATTAAACAACAGAAGAGGGTGAAAAATATGCTGATACTTTTGACAAAGGTGTAAACACCGAAAGTACTCGAGTTTTTAAAGTAAATAAATAATTTATTTTAAAAATACATGAATAAATGAGTTGTCTAGGTTTTCAAGATATTGTTTTTAATATTCTCCTTATTATTCACACAACTCTGTTTCTATGAAACCAATCGTTTAAATACTAACATATTCCGAATGATCTCATCGAGGTCCACCTTTCTAATTTTTAATACTTAAATTATATCAATAATTCAAAAAGTTATGTCCAGTTAAATAACATGAGGTGCGTTACTCAATTGGTAATTTTGTCAATTTAACTTGCTCAACTCTTATATATAGATTACATATACATATACATACATACATTATATATATATTAGAGATATGTATATTTTTAGATTTTTTGTGATCTTTCTTACATTTTGTGTATAAAAATATTTCTTTTAAAAAAAAAACGTGATGGTTATTCAAAGTCAACGAGGGGCATTATCCTACACGCTGATCACCACACATATTTTGAATAACAAGTAGAAAATACTTGACAAAATTTTAATTTCTTTATGTTCAAAAAAAACTTGGGACTAGTCAATTCTAGTGTAAAAAACACATCAAGTTTGGATAAAAACTGATTTATTGAATATTGATTTACTCCTCTCCAGGAGTTAAGCACAAGGCCAGTTTTTATCTTACTCCCACAAGTAAGATGCGACCCAAGGTCGGGTCGGGAAAATGGGGTTTAAAATTGCCTGGGCAGCCTCGTCGGCATTCCCCGGTAGAGGCGCCCCAGGCAGTAAGCAATAAACTTACTCCTCCACAAAGAGGGGAGGCGAAGCCTGGGAGGGTGGACCTCCTATAACTGCACAGGACAGACCCATAGACCGGCGTAAATCAAGCCCCGAAGGCCTAGACAATATCAGTCTATGGAGTACAGTATCCATCGGAACAGATACTACACTTTGATCTTAGCCAAAAAGCCTAATCATATTGAATAGCCCAAGTCACAATTGGGTAAATGTTGATCTTAAGCATATAATACACTTATATATGTTATATATATATATATATATATATATATATATATATATATGTGTGTATGTGTGTGTGTGTGTTTTATATATATATATATATATATTTATAATACACACGCATATATATATATATATATATATATATATATATATATATATATATATATATATATATATATATATGAATGGGTGTTATAAATCTCTTTTAATTTAAAAAAGCGTTTTAATTTTGTTGATCTTAACTAACTTTATAATTACTCTGGTTTATCTTAATATTCAATCATTCAGTTTATATACATATCTGCAGTATTTGAAGTTTTCTTAAATGCATACACTCTGAACGTACCTATACACATACACACATACATCTCTCAGTATATTTATATATATATATATACATGTATTAATTTATATATATATATATATATATATATATATATATATATATATATATATATATATATATGTGTGTGTGTGTGCGCCCACGCGCATTTGTGAACCTAGTAAATAATGAAACGAACTGTGATAATTCTCCAACTCATCTTACAGATTTGACCATTGAGCCACTGAACGAATGACAAACGTCTCAGTTATTCGACGGCGTAAACAATTCTGGCAACTTGTTTTTCAAAACATTTATAAAATGGGAGGAAGCGACTACCGTCTTCCTTATTATTAACGACGTGTTGCGAGTGCAATTAACCATCGATTCGCCATTAATTATAGGCTAGGCTAGGCATTTCTATCATCATTTACTCTAAACAAGGTACAACAGGAAGTGATGATGTTACGGTTACTTCCGCGTCTCTAATCTCGTTTCGCGTTTTGATAGTGACACTTAGTATTGTTAGTTGCGGAGAAATATCTCCGACCATTTTTCTCATCAATGGTCATAATAATATCTCTATTATGTTGGTCTTCGCCTCTCAATGATCACGTGGTGTTTCGCGAAATTTTTTTCCTTCAGCGTTTGCTTTCTTTTATGGAGATATCTTAATTAACCGCCATGATCATAAATTTTGAGCCCTAATGAGTTTTCGTTTCCCCTCAGATATCATAATATAACATTTGTTTACATTGTCTTTCCTTGGAGATTTGTTACGGAGTTTTTTGGTTTCTTAATGGTCATAACAAGGTTTATTACGTGTATTAATAAAAACAATCATTTTCGTTTTACTGAATCGAAAATAATATCCACCCCAAAATGGGTAAAATTAGTTTTCCGACAAGAGCATATTTGAAACTATGTTCATACCCCCTTACGTGACTGTCACTTAGAATAGATTATTTGTTAACAACTTAATCCGTTGTGCCACATCTCTCAATCTATATCAACTTGATTCCCACCTATCTCTTTCTCTCTCCACTCCCCTCTCTCTCTCTCTCTCTCTCTCTCTCTCTCTCTCTCTCTCTCTCTCTCTCTCTATATATATATATATATATATATATATATATATATATATATATTAATGTGTGTGCGAGTGTCTGTGCATATACGTTGTAAAAAGAAAACTAAGAGAAGGTACGTAAAACTAAAAGCATGTTCATATATAATCTTATCTGGGTAAAACAATGGAAGTGATCATGAATTTCTAAGTGCAAACCCGAGGGTGACTTTAAGGGCAGAACCCCGTCTAAAAATATAATATATCTTCTTCGGATAAAAGTTTAATCATATGTATACAATTCTTCGTGTAAGACAATGCAAGTGGCTTCGAATTACAACGTTCCTTACTATCTGCCGAATCTCAACGTTCCCAATAAGTGAGCTATGGCGGCAACCCCTTTACACTTTAACACTTAGTCCTATTTAAACTATGTGTATAGGACAGAGACTTACCCATAGTGTTATTAATAGTAACACATAGTAAGACGCATTGGTCAAATTAAAACTGTCGAAATAAAACAACTCTGGAGGAGAACATATAGTGCGTACACCGAATTAGTGGGATAAAAACAGTAAAAACAAACAGGGATAAACAATAGTTCTAGTGGTTTTAGTTGTCGTAATAATAATCTCTCTATATAAATTTCGATGTCTGAATGTGTGTTCACTATAGAAAGTTAGGTTAGAGACTCTACATAAAAACTAAATGTGTATTTATATGTTAGATTCTCCGGGAACAACCATAAATGCGGTCACGAATATCTACTTGCAATTAAATGTATCAAATCTGTGTGTGCCCTTTAAGGGGGCTATTAGAGAAGACCTATATTAAAATTTCGAATATGTATATCTGATTTTAATGAAATTTAAACAATATGTATGATACACTAATCCAGAGAGTTTCACAAAATTACAGCTTCTTCCGACTATATTACGAAACGAAACGGCAGATGAGCATGAAAAAAATGTAATATAGTGTAATGAACATAGTGAAAGATTACATAGTAGTGATCCTCATACAATCCCGAGCAACGTCGGGTCACCCTGCTTGTTCTGATGTCAGATTGCTAGGAATATACTCAATAAGAAGAACTAGCTTAACGTTAAATATTTAAAATAAAAAAATGATTACTAATGACACTGTAATACGACAATACTCTTTAAATCAGGTTACTAGTATCTAGATTGTCATATAGGCATAGATAGATAATTATTGCTTGATAAAGATCGAGAAATACATCGAATGCTTAAATGAGAATATGATATATGTTGGTAAAACGAAGGCGTACATATTTAAGGGAATGGGTGATTCCTCAAAATGAACCCCAATCTGATGTCGAATGGGTTCATAAATAGATGGTAACATTAAATGCTACTAAGACAAAGCTCCTTTTCAAGAAACCTTTTCACCCACTGATTGTCATAGCTAATAGCATCATATCTGGGAGTCCAGCATTCAAGCTAATCGGTCTAACGTTCACAGGTAACATGCATTGGAATAAATACATATAATATACTGCCAAGGAATCTGCAATAAAAGTGGTCTTTCTCTACAGTCCTAGAACATTTCTCACGGTTGCCTGTATCCTATATTTCTACATAGCCACCATTTGTCTATGCATGGAGTATTGTTGTCACATCTGAGCTGGTGTACCAGCCACTTGTCTGTCCATCTTAGACAGGGTTCAAGAAAGACTCTCAATATTTGAAAAGTACGTAACGGGAATGTGCTCCGATGAACTTGCTACTCTGGTGCCACATCGTCGCAAATACTCCCGACCAACACGATAAACAGCTAAATCCCCCCATTTTCACTGTTGACGTTTCCAAATGCCAGAAGGTTTTCTACTCTAATAGATTTTTACTCGAACTGCTAGCATTTGGAATTCCATCCTTGCTCTCTATTTCTCTGAATGTACTGACATGCATACATTTAAATGTAATGTGAACAATCATCTCGCTGCATAACCACGCACTGCACCTATGGATATGCCTATAAATGTACAGTAGCCTCATACGTCTCAGATGCAATGTGCATAGTTTGGTGTGGATTAATATAAAACATATGTTATAAATTTATCAGAGGACGAAACGCGAGGGAAGGAGAAGTAAAAAATAAAGAAAGTAATATTGTGTTATGAGCATATAGTAAAATAGCACGTAATATTCCTCATTCAATCTCGAGCGACGCTGGGTTTTCCTGCTGGTCTTCTATAGCGAACAATTATTCTCATTTAATTTGTTAACCCATTGATTCAGATTACTCTTGAAGAGAACATGTGATTGAAAGTGTCATTATGAAAAAAATATCGTAGCCATGTTTTACACAATGGCATTTTATTCTTCCTTAATAATCTCGGAAGAGAACATATCCATTTTGAGTCAATAAATCTGATTACGTGAAAATAAACGCAGAATTTTCCATAATTTTGTTAATAGTTGCATTATGCCAGAACCATCGAACTTCTATGCGTTGAGTGCTTCCGTCCTCGGACTTCCATTATTTTTTTACCCATCATGATTATAATTATCCTTATTTGTTCTTACACAAGGTATCACAGTGATTGCTCACCGACAACAAGTAGTTGCGTTCCCTTGAGTCTGAGTGACAACAAGTCTCCCCGAGTTCCAGTATTCTCCACCTTTTTGATTACCGTTGCAAATGTCATTGCGGTATCGCAATAGCCGCCTACCATTGATACCATTGATTTCTCGCAGGCAACGGCCATTGGTCTCCTCTCAGTTTGGGTGGCAATAAGCCTCCTCAACGTCTCAGCAGTCTCCGCACTCTTCCAGTGGAGGTCTGGTTAATGCTGCCCCTCTTAGGTCTTCCTGTCTCCCTTGACCCTCTACGACTATTTTGTGTGGTGTCAGCCGAGGCTGATGCCATTCTTTATTTGAATGGGTAGCAGTTTATGAAGTTTTATGTAAGTTATGTTCCTTGGATCGTGACGTGGTATTTTTCCTGTGTTTTTGTATACTTCATGTTGTGAATTCCATATGGCTGGTTACCATTGATAGCTTATGCTGGTTCGTTTCCGCATTCAACTATTTGCAGCTGTTTTGCTCATTGCCGTTCTTTTGTATGGTCTCAGTGATCCCTTTGATTCCAATATTTCTCAGTTTTCTCTCCAGGTTTTTGGATTGTTTCTAGTGCTCTTACGAATATTGGTATCATATTTACTTTCTTCATGTTCCATATTCTTTTCAGTTCTTTGTATTTGTTTCTTTTCCCGTCTCTTTGATCTTTACTCTGTGTTCTGCTGGAAGTCTACGATTTGGCAATACTTTTCCTTCTTGTCGATTATTTTTACATTTGGTCTCCTTGCTTGTATGAGTTTATCTGTTTGTACATCCATATACCAGAGAGTTTAGTGTTTACCGTTTTCTAGTACTGTATCTACTACAAAACATTTGTCTGCGTGTTCGAAATTCAATCGTTTGCACAGTTCCTAGTGTACTGCTTTCCCCGCACAGTCATCTCTCTTCTTGTATTATTCTGAGGCTAGGTTGCTGCATTAACTTATTATATGATTTACTGGTTCGTCTTTTTGTCACCACAGTCTGCATTTTCTGTTTTCCGAGGTTTTATTTATTTTAGCTCTAATGTAGTTTGCTCTAATCGCATTGTTTTAGTAAAGATTACGTTTCAGTGTTCAAGTGTTTTTCCTAACCATGCCCAGCTATTTTCATTGGCTTCTTCTTTTGTCAGTCTTATGAAGCGTCATGCAGTTGTTTCTTTCCTCTTTTCTTTTATTGTCTTTTTGTTTCTGGTTTCTGTGCTTCGGACGGTATCTCTTGCTGCAGTGATTTGCCTTTCCTTGTTCTAGGTTATGTATTTTCACAGTTCTTTTTTGCATCTTCCACACAGTCTACTATATTTACCAGCCCTCTCCCCTTCGTTTTGTGTCATGTAGTATGCCCGTATCGTTTTATTGGTGTAGTACGTTGTGCATTGCCATGAATCTTCTACTCTTATAGTCATAGTGCCTGCGTTCTTCTTTAGTCGAACTTATAAATGGTCCACGGTATCTTATTAGTGATTCAGCCCAGGTGTTTATTCCGTTTACTAGATTTCTGCTATATAATTCTGTTTCTAAGACTGTCTCTGTTCTTCCGCAAATATTCTTTTTTAATATCTTCTTTAATTTCTGTAGATTTGATGGTGTCTGCTACCAGAACTCCCAAATATTTATAGCTCTCCTGTTCGCCTAACGCTTTAATCTTCCCCTGGTTGGGCAGTTCCATGCAATTTGTCGTTTCCAGTTTTCTTATTTTTATCTCTAGCTGTGCATACTTTTCCATTCCGAATTCGATTGTAATGTACTGGCTGGAAGTTCTGGTCGTATTCATCAGCGTTTCCAGTTTCTTTTTTTTTTGCAAATAGTTTCTGGCAATCCATGTACATCATGTGATTTATTGTTTGTGCTGTGTCTGTAAACATGTATTTGGCATCAGATTTTCTGATTATGCAGTTGAGTGGAATCATGGCTAATATAAACAGTAGTGGCAATAAAGATCCTCCTTGGAAAATGCCTTTCTGTATTTTATCTCAGTCAGGTGTTGCCCTCCAACTGTTCTAGTCTCCATGTTTTCAATTGCTTTCTTAATAACATTAATAATTCTGTCGGGTATATTTTTAAGCATTCACTTATCCATATTCCTATTAACAGGAAAACCCGACGTTTCTCGGTATTGAATGAAGAACAGTATGACCGTTTTCACGATCATACCAGCACATTATTATTTTTGTACTGCTCTCCTATTGTATCGCTCTCTAATATAGTCGGATAAAAGTGCCATTTTGAAAAAAAATCTCTCTAAATTCGTTTCTTATACACATGGTTTAAATTTAATAAACCTCGGATATACGTATTTGATGTTTTAAAATAGTTCTGCTCCAATAGCTCCCTTGTAGGGAGCACATAGAGATTCGGTACATTGAGGAACTCTTTGAGATTCGTGACCGCTTCCATTTTTGATCAGGGAAAGTTTTCATTTAAATGCACTCTTAGGTTTGATGTAGATTATTTAACTTAATATCTATAAATGAACACACACACACACACACACACACACACATATATATATATATATATATATATATATATATATATATATATATATATATATATTGAGAGGGATAGAGAGAGATAAACCCCACTACAACTATTACTAGAACTATTACTGATCCCTATTATATTTTCTACGTTTATCCAGCCTTCTACCCCCCACGGAAAACGATACGAGGCAACACTATTTTGTCTGCGTTCTACTGTCGAAGGGGGACCATACGATGTAACACTACAAAAGGTAGACCATACGATGCAACACATTATTGCCCCCCCCCCTCTATAGCCCACGAAGGATGATACAATGTAACACTGCCTAAACAAAACCATACTCTTTACTTACCATGGTGGACGATGCGATGCAAAACTGCGTTTTCTGCCCTATATTGTCAAATGAGGATCATAAGATTCAACACTGTATTGTCTACTCTTTACTTACCAATGAGGGACCATACAATGTAACACTGAATTGTCTACCTTCTACTGCCAACCAGTGCCGTTTGAACATTCTTGCAGAGTAACACATTAATACAAAGGACTGCGTAAAAAAGTAGGAAACTGTCGTATTCCCACATGCTTCAAAAATAGACAAAGAAGAGAAAGTAGCATGTGCGAGGTAGCCAATTAATACGTCGTCTCTTCGCACACCTTTTTATTAGAAAAAAAACATGTCAGGGTCAAAGTAGCCAGTATCCATGTTTAGCAATATTCAGCTCAAGGAAAAGTATTCCCATATATTCGCCAAACCGATTACAACGGTAGGCTACGATATTCCTAGAGTACGATTTTAATACGTAATATTAATCGTCAATTAACATGGGATGGGCTGATAGTCATTCAAGACTGATACCGGGATCTAAAGAACCACTGGATGACTGAGTAATTGAAGCGATAAAATCTGAAGAGAAAATAAGACAAGTTTTGTTGAACACAATGAGAGCATTACCAGTCACGTGGATTAATATTCGAACGAAATCACGTAAAAACGAGTGGATTAACGACATTAGCGAGGAGAAGTGGAAAAAGGGAATAAAAAATGAAGAATCCGTTTCTATATGTTAAAACTGCTTAATGTATGCCTGCATTGTCATGATGGTTAGAGGTTTCGAAAAACTACAATTCAATCGTTAATAGATTTATTCCACAAAGATAAAAAAATCGTACTTCGTTATCCCTTGTTAAACACCTGGCATTATAAGGAGAGGTTGAAAAGTAAGTGGAGTAAGGGATATTTTGAGTCGCCCTCGACTGCAGTCGAACACTTTACTTTTCTGCATCATGCCCCTCGATTGAGGCAGTATTATTTCTGTCGGTATTTTTTTAGGCTGCTGCACATTTTTATCGTTCCATATTCTGATGAATCCCTGGCCTGTAAACGTAACTTCGCTTTAACAATACCATATGAGATGATCCAGAATGTTCAGTGCGAAATTGTTTTCGTGTCAGATTATACAATAATTCCGGGATCACTATCTTCAAGATTTGGTAGCAAGACATCTCTAAGGTCTCAGTACTCTAAGCATTCTTTTAGTGGAGATCTAGTTAATAATATCCCGACCTTTACATCTTTTTAACCTTTACTACTATACTGTGTGGTATACACCTAAGCTGGTGCCATCACTTTTTTAGAAGGGGGGGGATGTGTACTCCAACCTTCTGCGCTGGTCGGGAAGATGTGATGACGTCACCGGTCTCGCCTCCTCTGAGATCGATCGGTCACTGGGCGTCGATCTGTTGAATTTATTGTCTGGATGAAGGCCGCCGATGTTGAGGATTCTTGTCTAGTTTTTAACAGACTTCCCACGTCGTGACTGTTTGTAACAGTGTGCAATCATAGGTCGGACAGTAACTGGTTATCTCTGCAGAAGGGAGGGGCATTCAAGCAGAACAAATAGAATGAATAATGACATTCAACTCACTCTGGAAGTTTGTGTTTTCCTTAGGGACAATAATTATTCAACAAAGGAATTACGATATAAAATTCACACTTATGGTCACAAAATAAGTCCGTCCAGTACTCATAAAGTTTACTCTCTGGGTTGTCTCTGGAAGAAAAGTAAAACTAAAATAGGAAGTAAAAATTACACTTCATTTTCGACAAAAAAGGATTCCCTAAACTTTCTCTATGTGAGCGACAATATGGCTGTTAATTGGCCGTGAAAAGAATGTCTCTAAGTCGGACAGGCACGCCTTCTTTCTTTACAGCGGCGATAGGATGCTTATGGAGCAGAGTCTCTTCCTGTGCCTGTTCGAGGCTCTGCCCAGCTCTCTCTGCCTCTACTCTACTGACTGACTGACTGACGTGCACGAATGTCCAACCTCTTTTATTGACAGTCCAGTGGCCGTTATCTCTCTCTTTTCTCTTCTCTCTCTCTCACTTTAGCTCGCACACGATGCGTTAAGACAACTTTAGTTCTCTTTGTCTTGTCACAACCTCTTAAATCCCTATTGACAATCACGTGGCCGGTATCTCTCTCTTTTGTCCCCTCATCTCTCTCACTCTAGCTCGCCCACGACGCGTTAAGACAACTTTAGTTCTCTTTGTCTTGTCACAACCTATTAAATTCCTCCAACTCCGTCCATCGGAGAGGGCCTGTTTTAGACTTGTCATTGAAAAATGATAACAAAATAAAACGAAACGACAAACATTCATTTGTTGTTCTCAACAGGTGGTCAATCTCCCTGGGCCCTTCTACGAAATTGGGCGTGACGGGTTACCAGGTTTTTGCTTACTCATAGGCGTCTTGTTTTGCTGCGCAGATAATTCCCATTTTAAGCAAAATTCACACTAGTTTCATATCTTGCTCTATTTCCTAGGGCCCTCCTACAGTATAGCATTTTCACTAAATGCATACTAGTAAACTATCGGAGTCTTCCTGACTCTCGTGGGGCCGGCGGATACTTGTCACAGATGTATAACTTTATTTCAGTTTTAGTTCTTTGGGTTCATGTGGTTGTGTTCTTGCTGTGATTTTGTTTTATTTCTATTTCAACATCCATGTGACTGGTTACGTACGCAGTTTATGTAGATTGTTTTTTGCATTTGATAATTTTTAAAAAGATTTTAGCTGTTTTCATCATTGCTGTCTGTTGTATAGTCTAGTTTCTCTTCCAGTTTTTTTCTGGACTGTTCCTATGTTCTCCTACGATTATTGGTATTATCTTGACTTTCTTTATGTTCTATATTCTTTTTAATTCCCTGGAAAGTTGTGTATTTTCTCCGATTTTCTGTCTCTTTCATCTTCGTCATTGGGACGGCAAAATATACGATTGTTTCCTTTATTGTTGACTGTTATGACATTTGATCTTTTTACTTGGATGAGTGTATCTTTTTGTTACTCTATGCCCCAGAGAATTTCGTGATTTTCGTTTTTCTGTAGTCTCTGATTTGTGTCTGTACCATTTGCTTGCATGTTAAAACTGCAGTCGTTAGCATAGCTCCCAGTCAAACGCCTATCTCTCACAGTCGTGACTCTTTTGTCTTTTCTTTGGACTAGTGTACTGCATTCACTTATTATGTGATTAATCGTTTTGTGTGGTTGTCCACAGAGTTTGCATTTAATAGTTCCTAGGTATAATCTATTTTGTTATTCGTGTAGTACGTTCGAATTGCATTTTTGTGAAGTTGTCAGTACCGATTCCGTTTCTCTGTTCAAGTGTCCTTTTTGTAGGCATCTCCAGGTGTTTTCGTGAGTCTCTTCTCTGATAAACCGTTCGTGTCGCATTTTTCTTATCACTTTTCTTTTCTCGTCTTGTTTTCCGTTCAGCTTCTCCCGATGTTGTTTATTTTGACGGTGTATCTTGCTGCTGTAATCAGCCTTTTAGTGTTCTGATACATGTATTTTTCCAATTCTTTTTGTGTCTTCCGCACCGTCTTCTATACTTTCCAGTCCTCTTCCCCCTTCTTTTTTCACATTGTATCGGTCAGTATCATCTTTCGGGTGTAGTGCTTTGCCTATAGTTACTATTTTCACAATCTTCTGGTCAAGATGCATTTTTTTGTCCAGCCTATGAATGGCCCAGAGCATCTTATTAGTGATACTGCCTAGGGGCTTATTCTTTTTACTTGATTTGTATTGTATAATTTAGTTTCTAAAAGTTTTACTTTTCTTTTTCTTTTATTTCTTCTTTTTCTTCTTCCTCTTCTTCTTCTTATTTTTTGTCTTGGTAGTGTTCATTTTCCGTATTCTTTATATTTCTTTGTTTTTACTTTTTTAAAAAAGTTAAACCACAATTATTTGTCATACGGGCACACATTCTAGTATATATTAAATATTAAATTGTTTTAACGCCAATACGTATTTTAAACAAAATAAATTGTTTTTGACTGTTTAAATACTTTCTAAAATTATTGATAATGTTCACCCATGTATTCATTTCTTTTACTATTGATTATGTTAGAATTCATGTTTTGAAAAATGACCTTAATCATAAATCTATGATGTTTTGTCATAAATACTTTGTTAAAGTAATGTTTACAGCCGATTTTTAAGAAAGTCCAAATAGCTCATTTTGTAGAACCCGAGACTGAAGATTTCAAAGTTTCAATTTCTTTTTCCGGTCATGAGATCTGTTTTATTTTTTGGGAATTTAGTATTTTGTCATACTTACATTTCTAATATTTCGAAACAAGATAAATTTCTCAATGTATTTATTACGTCTAAAACAATTATGAGTGGCGCCCGAATTAGACTTACAGACAGACAGACGGGAAAAATCTCTATTTATATGAGAATAATTGTTTGCTCTTTTTTGTTTCAAAATTATATGCGATGAGATAATATAATTAGTCGGAGAAAAATTCAACACTAATGTATCGTTCGTTGCTTGTGAAGATGTGACAAAGTATTCGGGGCCCCATCAGGATCGGGCACCTTGGTTACGCGCTAATATGCATCTTGGTGATGATGCTAGGCCCTGCGTAGAGACGAACTGAAGAGATAATACTAGTATATATTTGACGAAGAAACTAACTTATTCTAACAACGGGAAAAAGGCGCCGAATTGTCTCGATTGGTCGTGTTTGGTAGTCAGCACCGTTCGCTACCACAACAAGGAGGCAGTTGCCAGATGGGAAGTTAGAGATAACGAAAATTCCATTTATTTTAGGGAAAGGGTAAGTGAGGCGTCCGTCCCCACCCTCCTTGAGAGAGGAAGAGACGCGGATAGAAAGATGGTGGAGAAGGGGATGTATGACGATAGGCACCTTCAATAAGAGGAATAGAGAAGAGTAGGCACAAGACAGTCAGAGTGTTGTGTTGTCGCCAGTCAGTGTTGGACGTTCGTCAGACGCGCGTCGATGATGGCGTGCCACGATGAATAGGAAACCGGACGAAATCCTCACCGTCCCTTAGCCAGTTTATTTGTGACTAAACAACTACTTGTGAAACGAATTCACACACACACGAGATAACTTAGACAAAACAACTTTTACGAGTACGGTAGACATTAATCTAATGTAAAATTAATTCTTTTATTTTATTAATAATTACTCTTCTATACAACAAAACCCCGACCGAGTTGCTGAATATTGTTCTTTTCCTTTTTCGTCTGGTTTGAATAATAGTTCGCCTTCACAGAGCCAACCGATTGCTGTTCGCCCAGTGATCGCTCGCTTATATAAACGTGGGAGTTATACGAGACGACAAGATCGGTGACGTCATCATCATCATCGTCGCCATCCCGGCCTAGAGGAATTTCGATCTACATATTTTTTATTGCCACTACGACGATCGTGTGCACGAATGGGAGTCACAGTCTGGCACCGCGACCAGGGTGTCACAGATGTGCGGTTGACGAGACCACCGTGCGCGCGAGTGTGGTTCAGAACGGTATGGGTTGTGTCGAAAACGCCGTCTTTTTACCCTTAAGTGCCTCAGCGGCTACATCCTATTTCAGTCACCAAAATGACGTAAAGGAAATAGCACGTTATTTATTTTAGTTTCCTTTAGGTAATTAGTCGTAAATGTTTTCATTCTTTCTGTTGTGGGTTTTGTTGTTTTTAAAAAAAATTATAATTGCACTCTCTTACAAATTGTCTGCGTCTGTGTAGTACTACTCCTACTCTATTCAACCTCTTTCTACTTATTCTTAATATCTGCATATTTTCTTCTTCTATTTCTTCCTTCTCTACTCTTCTTCTTTTTACTCACTAGCATTTACTTTCAAACAAGTTATTATCACTGATTGCTCACTAGCAATAACCATCGGTTTTATCGGAGTCTTAACAACACTCCCTCCATCCTTTAAAGCAAACTGACTCGCAACAATGATTTTGCATTATTGCAACAGCTGTTCCCTATTGCTTTTACGGTTGAACCGGCGATTTATAGTTTCTGGAATTTGAGTAACAGTGATCCCCCTAAGATTCCAATAATCATCGGATCATTCCAGTTGAGATCCGAATATTTCACTTCATTAGTTTAATTTGAACCACCTTGATCTTAAACGATCATATTATTATTATTATTATTATTATTATTATTATTATTATTATTATTATTATTATTATTATTATTATTATTATTATTATTATTATTATTATTTGTTTTGACCTTGTCCATGCTCTGTATTACTTAATTATCTTTCCATTTATACTTTTTAGTTAAAATAATTGCCTCTCTGGGTTTCTTTATAAATTATGTGCGAAGGGATAATACAGTTAGTTGGGGAAGAATCTAACACCAAGGGGAGATAAATCAGTTAGTGACACCATTGTTTGCCAAAGCATATTAGCGCAATGGCCGCGTGCAATTGAAAATTATTTTTTCCGAGACAACTGCAAATTATTCAGGCGTGGGCCGACGAAACAAAGGACAGGAAGAAACCCCATAAATCATAAACAGCAGAACAAAAATAACGAAATACAGAAAACGCAACACGGAATAAAATCTAAAAAGAAATCCATCAACGTGACTCAGCAATTTATTCGTTAAAAACAATAAAATAATGATTTTAGAAAACAACACATGGAAAATTAAGACGGAATTTGTCTTCGTCAACTTTGATACGGAACGACTTACGCTGTAATCATTGTGTTCTTTTTAGTTTTGTCAAGTTTCTCTCATGCGTTTAATTCCTGTTTTAATAAATTATATGGGAATTAGAGAGATACATACACATACATGCACGTATATATATATATATATATATATATATATATAAAAAGAGAGAGAGAGAGAGAGAGAGAGAGAGAGCGATACAGACAGACATACAGCGAGTGAGAGAGAAGAAGGGTAGGTAATCTATAGACGTCTAATAACAATGTGAAAATATACTGGGTTATCAAAAAAGAAATACTGAAAAACAAGGAAACAAAACACGTTTATTTCATTTGTTTCTTAACAAAATCTTTTTTGCTTTAAGTTTTCATGTTATTTATTGTTGTATGCGTGATACCAGAATATCACGATATTTCGGAAATATCGCCCCCTTCGAAAGTGCGTCTATTTTCTATTAACTCATGTTACTCTCTGCCTCGTGCGAATAGTGCTGGCTGTGAGTTAATTGATTTAAGACCGTGGTGAATATTACACTGGTGCCAAACAAAACTGAACGATACGAAATTAGATATATGTGGTATATGAACATCATATGTATGGCAATGTCATATCTCTCATGTAATGCAATATTCCGCCTGATTGTGAAACACTGTTATGTCAGTCTGCTGGACATTTAAGTTTGTAAAAACATAAATAGACTTTATTACTCACATTTTCTTATGGCTGCTGTGTTGGCCGCAATGATATAGGAGTTCAGACCGAAAACAACGTTAAACGGTGACTTGAGTCTTAGTTTCGAAACGCGCGAATTGCAAAACAGTCATCCACCACTCTGATACATTCCGGAAAGGATGAAGCACATGTTTATATAAATAAGAATGATAAATATTTAGCATAATATCGTATATATATATATATATGTATGATTTAAAAATTAGAATAAAACACATAATGTAATATAAAATGAATAAAATATGTACTTTTACTATTTTGTTTAGACAAAACCTTCGATAAATATATTATTTTAAAGCACGACACGTTTCCATTTTAATTTTTTGGGGTATTAGCCCCAGTGGGGGACAACTCCACTGTAGTGACAGAAAAATTTACGCCAAGGTGTTAAATACGACAGTTTAAAAAAATGTTAAGTCCGGGTGTAGTGCTGCACTGGTTAAGGAAATTGATCACCTCTTTAGAAGCATCCATGTGTATGAATATTTTGTATTCGAATTTTAAAACCAAAACATGATCCAATATGAAGTGAATAAAATCAATAATTTTTATTTTTATTTTTTTTCATTCTGTTTGTATTTACTGAAAGAAGGGGCGAATCAACCGTATGGAGAGACAAATGTACATCAATGTGTTAAAAACGACAGTTTAAAGTAAGTTTTATCCATTTAAACTGCCGTCTATAACACCTATATATATTTTTCTGTCCCTAGGGCAAACACGCCCCAAATAAAAACCAACAAAATTAAGAAAAAAAGGGATTCGAGACGAATTAACACATTTTTAGAAAGGAAAGAAAAAACGTCTTATAAACGCCAATAATTAATGTATTCTCAAAATTAAAAATGCATCTCTTGACTATTTTTCTCTGCTAAATGAAGTGCACCCTAAAGAGGAAGCTCTAAACCTTCAATTGAACAGCCTTCCCGATGTCCTTCACGAGGCGGCCGGACACCAGATTGATTTTGCCATCAGCTACTTGGTGTTTCAGGCGGTACAGTTAGTGTCCTTCTAAACTTCGCCACACACATAATAGTCAATAAGGTTGCAATCACGGGAGTTGTAGCGGGCAGATCTGTGGACTGGTGAGGTCGAGGAAGTTTTCAGACAGCCACATTATTTCAATCACACAAGAACAAATAAAGAATATTCGACTTAATTTCTTTTTTATGGAGATTGCTCCAGACAAAGCATGAAGCCACTTCATGTAAGGAGCTAATAAGAACAAAAATGATTATCTCAAAGGCAAAGCATACCTATTAGCTTTAGTCTTGAAACGCCCAAGGTTATAGGTAAGAGGAACACAGTCAGCAGGAAGCGAGTTCTATAAGCCTTCAATTATTGTAAAGAAGCTACTGGAATATGAAGCTGTATTATAGTGAGGTATTAAAACATCGAATTGATAGGAACTACTATACCAACTAGTCAAACGAGCTAGAACAAAAGGAAGCAGGTAATAGATTAGACAATTATAAAACACACATGCTATAATAGTATTCAAAGAATAAAAATGAGACTAGCAACACCACGTCTTTGATAGAGGATGCAGAGAAGACGAAAGGGTGTGGCCAATCAAAATTACAGATATGTTTTGCACTTTATCAAAAATCCTAAAATTTAACAGAGATTCACTATCCTGGATATGACAACTGTACTCAATACATGGTCTGATAATAGATTTAAAGAGATAGACAATACATTCTGGAGTGTTAGGAACGATAGAGAGAACTGATTTTACTAGAAGCAGAAAGAGCAATACATCTAATGTATGAACTATCAGAAAGATTTGATGAGAAAGGAAGACCAAGAAGTTTCTGATTCGATTTCTCCTCAAGAGCAGAGCCATCCATGGAAATCTCACAAAGAAAAAGGACACGTCTACAATTGAAAGACACAAAACGAGTCTTAACTGGATTAAATGAAACAAGCCATTTCGTACCCCGATCCACAATTGAACCCGGATCAACTTCGAGCTAGATATTCCAACTGATATTCTATACTAGCAGAGCTACATCATAATTAAATGATATTCTAAAGATATTCAATGGTCATTTGATAGAATTGAGATCCCGAGCAGCTGGAGACCACACTATTAACCTTTAAACTTGCATTGTGAGAGCCTATGAATGATGGGTTATCCTAGCAGACTAGGGTCATATCAGCATGAACATTTCTGAATTCTACAGTCTTTAGAAGTGACAGTGGTGTTATATTAAGCCACAGCGGCTTCGGTAACTTTTACCGCTTCAGGAACTTTAGTATGATAACACATCTATTCCTAACGATATCAGCTCACAAGATTATTCTCAAGATGATTGTTGAGTAGGTAATCGTTGGTTTATCTTCTAAATAAACCCAATTATTTGGCCACCTGTCTGGACTCAATAATGTCGTACTGAGATCGTCAGTCAACAGAGTCACGTGCGATTCCATGTCCATGCGAGCCCATTAAAGCCATCGAGGAAGTTAGTGTGTAAAGCGTTTTTTTTTGTCCAGGTTTACAACGTCATTTGCAGTGAATAGTTTTCAAATTCGTAGCTATCCTAGCGTTAAATGTCAACCGATCGGATTGTCTATTCCTATTTCCGATACTGAACAGAGGAATCACAGTCTCCCTGTCTTTCCCACTCTCTTCCTTTCTGTCTCACTTTCTCTCTGTCTCTCTCTCTCCTTCCCTCTCTCTCTCCCTCCCTCTCTCTCTTTCTCTTACTATATATATATATATATATATATATAGAGAGAGAGAGAGAGAGAGAAAGAGAGAGAGAGAGAGAGAAGGAGAGAGATAGGTATATATAACACAGTTATACAAACAATATATTGCTACACATTTGTATCGGTCAACGCCATGGTTAATGCAGACCTTCTCTAGTCAACACTTTTCTTTCGGGCTAAACCAAACCTGGCTCTCACGGAAAAATGTACTAAATGTGTAACTGAATAATGTGTTTTTACATGAAAATATTTATACCTATTAAAAAGCTCTATTTATTATTAAGCACATTCATATAAACACATTAAGAATTCTTTGAATTTTTAACATGTGGATGTAAACACCTGTATTACTACACACATGCAACCATATGTATATATATATATATATATATATATATATATATATATATATATATATATATATATATATATATATATATATATATGTGTGTGTGTGTGTGTGTTTGATTAAACAGGAGTGTCAACTTCTGCTTATTCAGCTTTAGATTCGTTTTTTTCTAGTCTTCGTACGACGGATTTGATGTTATAATCCAAGGAGTTTAAAAAATCTCTGTATTTTGTTCGAACGTTTTCGACTGACATCGGTCGTCGTCAAGCGGTTGCAAAATGAAACGTTCGCACAAAATACGGAGATTGTTTACACTCCTTGGATTATAATATCAAATCCGTCGTACGAAGACTAGAAAAAAGTGATCAAAAGCTGAATTAGCAGAAGTTGCCACTCTTGTTTAATCAAACATGCATGAAAGAAAGAATGCTGCCCAATTATATATATATATATATATATATATATATATATATTAATTAATTAAGTTCAAATATTAACTAAATGAACAAAACCATTACTTTTCAAAAGTGTTCAATATATATTAGAGCTTTTATATTAAAATAAACATACTTTTAGTATCCGACAATCGTTTCAGAACCTTCTATGTTCCTCTTCAGTTAATCCCTGAAAAGGAACCTAGATTTTCGGATACCTGAACTATGTTTATTTTAATATATATATATATATATATATATATATATATATATATATATATATATAATATCTTAACGCGAACGCTCTGAAATCAAAAAAATAGTGGGCCGTGAAATTATTGGCGATTTAAGCGAAAGTGAAAATAGAGGTGTTTTGAATTAAAATATTCTTAAATAAGTCTAATTTCTTTGTAAATCTAAGGATGCATTTTCTATAAGATTCGAACTTTGCTATTACTAGTGCTCCGTTAGTAAGTCTATTATAAAACAACGGATATTGAAATAAAAATATTACCCAATTTTGCTGGATGTGGTCTTTGTCGGTAAGTAGCTAAATTGAATTATGTTCTTGAATCACATGTTAGTACATTTGAAGCGCATTATATTCATTGAATTCAACACTTTAGTTTAACTACACTACTAAAAATAAACATTATATATATATATATATATATATATATATATATATATATATATATATAATATATGCGTGTGTATATGTGTGATGCATTCGTGTGTTTGTGTGTGTGTTAAATTAAATGAATGCTCTGTTCCTTTTCTGTCTTGATCTCCCCTCTATACATAGTCTGACTAATCTTATTAGATCGCCCTATCTAGCCTCTTCGTTTTAGTCTTACTACCATACGTCAAACAGAACGAATAAAACTAAAATAATCGCCAAAAGCTAGAAAGAAAAAAGGCATAGAAGACAGAAAGAAAAACTTAAACGTAATTTTGCACACAGCAAAGTTCACGTAAAGCCTGTAAATATAAAAAAGAATGCGCGAAGTCAGCCTTAGTCGGCACGAAGCGACGAAGATCAGACAGAATCAGGAACACCGGAAGTTAGTTGTCTATCAATCTCATCGACTACTGTTTCCGAAGCCATCTTTTTTTTTCAATATAAATCATGATCAGAACGTGACTATTCTTTTACCTACAAGTTTCTTCTTCTGTTTCTATTCGAAAAAAAAGCATTTGTTCGGAAAATAATTGGTCGTAAAAATACTGATAATATCAACTTTTCTTCAATGACACATACTTTGTATGAATGTATCTTTAGAATTAAAGATGTGGTTAACAGTTGTCGGCTCGCCATTTTGTAGTAGGGTTGGCCTTATTTGCTACGAATACGAATATTGTAACTAAGTTTTGGCTAGAAAATACAAATCTATTCTTTACAATTAAAATCAATTTTATTCAACAGTTTCATCAACACAAAACATGAAACGGAAAAGGGTTATGAAAACAAGAATACAAAATAAGTCTACCAGCTACTGTACTATAAAAGAGCCCATGAGTTAACTCTCGTGTGGCGTAGCAATTATTAGGGGAGAAAGAAATGAAGTCTTGTCGAACTGACCTCTCAAAATAGACTGTTTGCGCGAATATCGTTTGGGGGGAAGCGGAAATTGCATCTAACGCCAACAGCGTTCTTATCGTCCAAAGCATATATCCGTCCGCGAGTGACTACATTCAAGTGTATACTTATCATCCTACGTACTAATCACTTTGCGAGTCAGAACAAGCATGTGCAAAAGAAATAGACCGTAATTATATAACTGATAAAATATACGAAAAATGTAAAATAAATTTGATAGAAAATGTAAAGTAAATTTGAAATTCTGAATTGTACGTTTTAAAAGCTTAAATGAATTATTTAAATTCATATATGAGTTATTTTTAGATATACAATTCCGGAGTATAACTGCTTCGGCCTAGTAGGTTAACATATTATAGTGCAACCCACAGACGGACCCAAAGAAGTAAAAAGTCGAACAGTAGGACAAATGAGAAACACTCAAATATGCAAAACAAATGACAATGATTATTTCTCGTTTGTACTACTTTTCCGATTTTTTAGTTACTTGTATCATTGTTGAGAAAGCCTTCGGTACGTGAGGGCGAACTGTTGATATTAGTTATTTTGTTGTTTTTCCTTTTTCCATCATTCTTTTATATAGTGAAGTTTATTATAATGTAATATTTTATCATATATATATATATATATATATATATATATATATATATATATATATATGTATATATTTAGGAAATTAAATAAGGCAATATATGTGTATATATATATATATATATATATATATATATATATATATATATATATATATACAAATATATTAGTGTAAATATAGCGCAATTATTACTAGGAATACGGAAGAAGAAAAATGATATTCCGTATTGTTAGTAGTATGCTGTTTTTGTGGATCGCGTCTTTTGTGAATGGTCTAGATTAATTGTTTTTTCTGGCTTGTAGTTTTATTGTGTTATGGTGAATATATGTATATGTGTGTTTTTGTTTTCCTTCGTCTATGGATGACTAAAGCCATTTTATATATATCTATATATATCTATATATATCTATATCTATATATATATATATATATGTATGTGTCTATTTTATTATATATACATATATATATATATACATATATATATATATATGTGTAATAAGCTACGAAAATATATTTATGGAAATTAAGCTACACAGAGGCTCCCGCGTTTCATCCCAGAGGGGAATCTTCAGGCTAAAATGCATGGAGTTATTTTTGCCAGCTGTTTTTATATACACGGCTTGCAAGTTAACCAATCAGATTCTTTGTTGTTCTCTCAGCCAATCGTTAGGCTTCCCGAGAACAAAGGCTTTGTTGATCTTACTCCCTATATCCCGTTCTATTGCTCTGTTATAAATAGATTTGTCTGTATACTGTTTCCTTTGTTGTGTCAATGTAATGGGTGAATTCACTTTAACACGTGATTCCTTTTATTTCTATGTTAGGTTTTAATTTTTAAATTGTTATGTTTTATTTTAGTTTTTGTTTTCTTATTTATTTGTTTATTTATTTATTTATTTATTTATCGTTAGCCTAAAGTAAATTTATTTCTGTGTATGCAACCGTTGGCTATCTCACTTCTACAGTTTAATAGATTTTGGGGATCTTTAAAATTTTGGATTTCAAATTTTTCAGTTTCTATTAGTCGAATTAGAGTTTCATTGTTACGGACATACGTTTTCTTGTTTAGAACACATCATTTTTGTCCGCACAAAATCCTGAGCACCTCAGCGAACGAAATCTTTTTTCTGACACATTGCGTGTTTATCAATTATCAGCTGTATCAATTATTTGTTCTTTGAATTTCATGTTTAATCAATATAATTACTTACGGATATACTTTATTAATCTGTTTATTTTATGTATTAGAGTATTTGTTTAAAGTTTTCATAATTTATGTGTTTATTTTATGTATTGTAATTGTTGTGGTGGCAACCACTCATTTGCAGATACGAATAACGTTACACTATAAATGGCAAGCCTAGGTTGGCCTTAGTGTGTGTTACCTAAATGCCACCGGAAGTGACGCCGAAGAGCGTACATGTCCTCCCACCAAGACTCTCTGACTCGACACCTTCATTTGTACATACTGTAACTATACCTTTTCTTTAATACACTTATTATTGCATTCTCCTTGTTGTTTGCGTCTTCATTGTATTCCTCACTAATTATTGTTCAACCTTGCAACCACAACAGTTGGCGACGAGATATCAAGCGTCAAATATAACAGTTTGACGAAAAACTTTAAAAAAAAAAACAAGAAAGTACAATGCAAAGTGTTGACGAGCAAACGGATTTTACGCTAAAGAAAAGTTTCAACTTAGGTGAAAAAAACCCCAAAAAACTCGAACTTGGCAAAAGCGACAATTTACGCTGTTTTCTGGGAATCCGACTTGCAAACGAATGTAAAAGTGAATTTTTGTTTTGTCGCTAAACGACAAATCTGTTTTGTATTACTAAAGGACCAACTTGCAAACGAAAAGCGGATTTTGTACTGTCGCAAAACGACAGGTCAGACTCGTATTACGAAATACAAGGAAGTAACCTACGAAAAAAAAAGAAGTTCACCAGTGGATTCTAATTACTGCTCCCCGTTAGCAAAACAACAACTAAAGGAATCTTTTAATTTATAATTTGTTTGGCGGCGGTACTAAAAGGAAATAGCATAGCTAGAAATTAAAGCTCAAGGAAAGGATTTTTTTTTTAAAGTTGTCACTGGATAACGGATAATACAGTAAAACGTCACAAAAAAAAAAAAAAAAAAAAAAAATGGATAACTTATCAAAAATGTTCATGCAATTTTTACAGGCACAAGCTGACTGCGAGGAAAGACAAAATGAACGTTTTGCTAAAACACTGGAACTACTAAAGAGTAATCGAGAAAATGTCGACAGTGTTAATTTCTCCCATACAACTATCTTTAATAGTATGGACACATTTAATTATGTGCCGGAGGAAAGAAAGACTTTTGAAGCATACTATACAAGATACGAGGATGTCTTTCAACTGGACTGCAAAAATTGGCCAAATAGCCAGAAAGTGAGCCTCTTACTCAGGAAATTGGGTACATCAGAACACAGCAAATTCATAGATTACATATTACCTAAAAAAACTGCGGAATTAGAGTTGATGGAAGCTGTGAAATTACTAAAAGAATTATTTAATCCAAATATATATCTTTTTCATAAAAGATGACTGTGCATGAATCTAAGAAAGATGGACAACCAAGATTATTTGACATACGCATCAGTTGTCAATAAAAACTGCGATAATTTTAAGCTTGCGGAACTAACGGTAGAAGATTTTAAATGTCTAATGTTCGCACAAGGGTTAGTTTCCACGAAAAATGCAGAAATACGCAGACGAGTGTTGTCTAAGCTGGAATCTGAGCAAGATTTAACCCTCCAGAAACTAGCAGAGGACTGTGAAAGGGCCATTACACTAAAAAAGGATTTAAAAAATATAGAAGAATCCGGAGTGGCATATGTAAGAAAAGTTAGAAAACCATACATACCAACCAAGAACTTTACAAAGAAAAGCAATCGAAATGGAACGAGATATTACAATCCTAATAACCATAAATATAGGACAGAATATAACAAGCCTCTTCCTAGATATAACTGTAAGAGATGTGCAGAAAAGCATTGGGAATCAGATTGTCCTTATAAGAAGAAAAAATGCTACATTTGTAAGAAGGTGGGACACAAACGCGATTGCTGCAGATATAAAGATTACACCAGAAAGTGAGTACAGCAAACAAAATCAAATACAAAATTAGACAAAGATCGGCGAAAATACGTAAAAGTGGAAATATTTAAAACACCAATAAAGTTACAACTCGACTCCGGCTCCGATATTTCTATTATAAACTTGAATACATGGAAAAAGTTGAGTAAAAAACCAACCATGATGTGAACTAGTAAATCAGCCCGGACGGTAACTGGTGGTGGTATAAAATTTGAAGGAGAAGTTGTCCTTCCGATAAAATTAAAAGGGATTACGAAGAAATTAAAAATATTCGTACTGAAAAATAGTGAAAATCTGTTTGGAATAGATTTAATTAAGAAATTTGGACTATAGGATAAGCCAATCAATACATTCTGTAAAAAAATAGAATGTTCTTCTCCAACAACAGTAAATATAAAAGACGATTTAAAACAATTATTTCCTGAAGCATTCACGACTAACTTAGGTCGCTGTAATAAATTCAAGGCCTCGTTTGAACTTAAAGAAAACGCCAGCCCAATGTTTAGAAAAAAAGCGAAACGTTTCGTTCGCTGGGTTGGAAAAGATTAATAAAGAATTACATAGATTGGAACAGACAGGAATTCTATCAAAAATAGAACACAGCGAGTGGGCAGCCCCCACCGTATACGTAAAGAAAAAGAATGACGAAGTTAGAGTGTGCGCAGATTTTTCGACCGGGGTCAACTCCCTATTAAAAGATCACCATTACCCTCTACCAAGCCCAGAGGAAATATTCACGAAGTTAAATGGTGGTAATATCTTCTCCAAGATAGACTTGAATGATGCATATTTGCAAATACCGGTCGAGGAAAATTGCTCAAAAATACTATGCATCAATACGCATAAGGGATTATACAAATACAACCGATTGCCCTTTGGCATCAAAGTAGCGCCTGCCATTTTTCAGCAAGCGATGGACACCATGCTAAGTGGTATTGAGTGCGCATGTGCATACTTGGACGACATTGTTGTCAGGAGCAAATCCCTACAAGAACATAAGGAACATTTGAAACAAGTATTTACTCGAATACAAGAATTCGGCTTTAAAGTAAAAGAGAGTAAATGTGACTTTTGTATGAGCGAGATTAAGTATCTTGGACACATAATAAACAAACATGGACGACGTCCAGACCCAGACAGATCTGCGGCAATAAAAAATATGCCAGCACCTGATAACGTAACAACCTTGCAGAGTTTCTTAGGACTCGCAAATTATTATCAATCTTTTATTGAAGGAATGCATAACTTGCGAGCCCCCTTAAATAATCTGCTTAAAAAGGATACACCTTGGAACTGGACGCAAGAATGTCAAACCGCTTTTGACAAAATAAAGAGCGCACTAACATCCGAATTATTCTTAACGCACTTTGACACAAAATTAAAAATAGTCGTCGCTAGTGACGCTAGTTCCTACGGCTTAGAAGCATGCATTCAACATATTATGCCGGATGGGTCTAGAAAACCAATAGCGCACGCTTCGAGAACGCTGATACCAGCCGAGAAGGAATATTCACAAATCGAAAAAGAAGCATTGAGCATAATCATTTCCGTGACTAAATTTCACCGATATTTATATGGTAGACAATTCTTACTTGAAACCGACCATAAACCGTTAGTAACGATCTATGGATCAAAAAAAGGATTGCCGGTATACACCGCAAATAGATTGCTGCGCTGGGGTACAATCTTACTTAATTACGATTTCCAGCTACAACATCTAGCATCAAAAAAGATTTGCCATGCGGATGGACTGTCAAGACTGATACCACAGAAACACAATCTGGAAGAATCAGTCATTGCAGCAATTCGGACAAATGTTGAAGTAAAAAATATGGTAGCAAACATCATTAAGGAACTACCCGTAACTTTGTCGGACATTAAAAGGGAAGCGGAGAAAGACGAATACATAAAGGACATAAAAGAGAAAATTATAACGGACACAAAAGTGCAGGAAGTTTTCTCCACATGTAACGATGTGTTACTGTACAGTGAGAGAGTGGTAATACACAAAACATTGCAGAATAGGATGTTAAGAGATTTCCATACGGGACATCCGGGGATAAATCGAATGAAGTCGTTAATGAGAAGCTACGTGTACTGGCGTAACATGGACACTGACATAGCAGCAACAATAAATAAATGTAAAGGATGCCAGTTAGCAGCAAAATCCCCACCTATAGTACACAAACCATGGCCGAAAACCGACCAACCATGGTCGAGAATCCACATGGACTTCGCTGGTCCAGTAGGAGAAAACTATTATTTAATTGTAGTGGATAGTTACACAAAATGGCCGGAGGTAATGCGTTGCAGGAATCCAACAACGAACAACTCAATAGGGTTCCTACACGAGTTGTTTGCAAGATTCGGTGTACCAGACACACTGGTCACTGACAACGGAACGCAGTTCACATCCGCAGAGTTTAAGGAATTTTGCGACACGTTCCGAGTGAAGCACATCACGACTCCGCCGTATCATCCAAGGTCGAACGGCCTTGCGAAAAGTTTCGTGGACACGCTAAAACGAGCGTTAAAGAAATCCATTGGAACACCAACAGAAAAAGCTTTGCAACAATTCTTGCAAGTTTATAGGATCACACCACATCCTAGTACACCATTAAACATATCACCAGCTGATCTAATGTTTGCCAGAAAGGTAAAATCAGCGTTTGATAAATTGTTGCCAAGACAGGCAATTATCCGAAACACTACACACACGAGAAGAAAGAAATATAACTCGGGAGATCGAGTATATTTTAAGTGCTACAAGAATAACACATCTTACTGGGAATGTGGAGTAGTGGATAAACGCATTGGTGATTGTACATATATGATTAAAGGTCCACAGAGTATACATAAAAGGCACCTAAATCAGATAAAAAACGTCATATCCAAGATGATGATTATACGACAACAGTCGAAGAGGAGGAAACCATAGATGTCATATACGAATCCTTTAATTTGGAATCGCCTCAATATACACCTGAACCCCGAAGATCAGGTAGGAAAAGAAAATTTAATAAACCATTGATGGTAAACCCAAAAAGAAAAAGATATTGAAATCTGTGTGACTTCAAATCTTGGGAGGGGGGTGTTGTGGTGACAACCACTCATTTGCATATACGAATAACGTTACACTATAAATGGCAAGCCTAGGTTGGCCTTAGTGTGTGTTACCTAAATGCCACCGGAAGTGACGCCGAAGAGCGTACATGTCCTCCCACCAAGACTCTCTGACTCGACACCTTCATTTGTACATACTGTAACTATACCTTTTCTTTAATACACTTATTATTGCATTCTCCTTGTTGTTTGCGTCTTCATTGTATTCCTCACTAATTATTGTTCAACCTTGCAACCACAACAGTAATATAGGGGTATTAGCTTGAACTTTTAGTTATGTGTTTATTTTATTTATTATGATATAGGGGTATTAGCTTAAAATTTTATTTATGTGTTAATTTGATGTATTTTGATATAGGGGTATCTGTATAAAGTTTTATTTATGTGTTTATTTTATGTATTTTGATATAGGAGAATAAACTTAAACTTTTATTTATGTGTTTATTTTATGTATTCTGATATAGGGGTATTTGCTTAAAATATTATGTATCTGTTTATTTCATGTATTGCGATATGGGGTATTTACTTAAAGTTTTATTTGTGTTTATTTGATGTATTGTGATATAGAAGTATTAGCTTAAACTTTTATTTATGTGTTTATTTTATTTATTATGATATAGGGGTATTTGCTCAAGACTTTATGTATCTGTTTATTTTATGTATTGTAAAATAAGGGTATTTGATTAAAGTTTTATTTATGTATTTATTTGATGTATTCAGATATAGAGGTATCTGTATAAAGTTTTATTTATGTGTTTATTTTATTTATTTTGATATAGGAGTATAAGCTTAAACTTTTATTTATGTGTTTATTTTATGTATAGTGATATAGGGGTATCTGCAAATAGTTTTATTTATGTATTTATTTTATGTATTGTGACATAGGGGATATTTGCCTAAAGTTTTATTCATGTGTTTATTTGATATATTATGATATAGGGGTATTTGCATAAAGTTTTACTTGTGTATTTATTTTATGTATTGTGATATAGGGGTCTTTGCTTAAAGTTTTATTTATTTATATGTTAAAACAGCACTTTAATTTAGTATCGTTCTATTATGTGTGCATGCTTTAATCTGACTAGTGCAGCTCGTGTATGTTGAAATGTTTTACTACGCACCAAACAGAACACTAGATAAATAATAGTATACTTCGCATGTGTAGCTCCCAGTTTCAAACACACCTAGATACAACTGACTTTGGTTTCGATGGTGCCTTTCAATACTGGATATTGTTTTAATAAACCATATAATCGAGATAACTTCGAAGATAAACATTTTAACGTCCCGGGTTGAGAGTGAATCGCATTTATGATCACACATTAAGCTGACGAGACAAGCACCAAATTGCTCTCTCCTACGATAAAAAAGACAGCTTAACAGTCATGAATAAATATTAATGAGAAAGTCAGAAATATATTCAAGTTTAGTTGTCCCAAATATGTTTTTATTACAGAAAGAATTTTGGATTTTATCACAGATTTTATTGATAGCATACTTATTAAGAGGGGGGTCATCCTGTATTAAAGATGAGGCTGCATTTGAACTCGAGTTTCCGGATTATTCATCCGCATCAGTATATAATATACTTCGTTTAAATCTAACCGAATCTGTACATTTCGAATTTCAATGTCATTGTCTCAGTGCCACGAGGTATGCCATGAGGGTGATTATTACAGAGATTATCAAGTACAGGCTGATGGCATCGTCTGTCTGGTGAGTGGATCGGTCATTAGGTGTAGGATATGTGTTGAAAAGCGGCAAGGTTATCTGTTTAATATGAACGCACATGCCGTCGGCTGGTGTTCAGCTATCAAGCTAATAGATTCGAAACAAAAATAACAGCGGCTTTGATTTCGTCGGTGTTGAATTTAAACTAGAGCGCTGATGGCATTGTTACCATCGCGCTCCTTGCCGCCCTGGTCATCTTGCACAGTTATTCTTCACCTTTATCCTCTTACTCTTTTTTGTAGAGCATCATACTTTTGTATCGTCCCTATTTTTCTTCTTCTGCTTCTCCTAATTTTCATTTGTCTTCTTCATCTGCGTCTTATTCGACTTCTGCTTCCTCTTCCTTTTTTTCATTTTTACTTCTGCCTTTTCTATTTTTTCTTCCTATCATCTTTTTTATCATCATCTCCTTATTTTTTGAAGTTTGTGTTTTCTTCTTCTTCTTCTTCTTCTTCTTCTTCTTCTTCTTCTTCTTCTTCTTCTTCTTCTTCTTCTTCTTCTCAATATTTTTGTACTTTATTTATAACTGATGGGTCACCGCTTATCATGCACAGAGGACCACTTGATAATAAGGTTTAACACGATTATTGATTGTGTGTTGGTCACCGTAACAAAAGAATTGGAAACAGTGATTAGAATGGGCAGAGGATTTCTAAAGAGAATTTGGGTTTCCAAGAGGACAGTCCGACATGTATTTGTTTACATTAGATTTGAAGACGATTATGTTGTAGTCGGGTAGGGAAGTAGACTCGTGGTATCTTATTCCACAGATCGGATGTGCTTGGAGAGACACTTTGAACATGCAATTTCCGTTTGATTTTTTTTACAAATCGAGAAAAATATATCTTACTGTGTTTGTAACCAGGCGAACACTTGCTCAAAGTATTGGAGCTCAGTCGAGCACTTACCATCAACATAACGACACAGTATGGAGAGGCACTCTTCTGTGTGCAAGTAAGATTCTCTTCTACTTTTATTGGTCTCCATTTTCCCCCTTTGATTTAACCCCTTCTCTGGCCTCATTTCCTTCTCATCCCATCTTTCCAATGAAATCAGTTTTATACATTACTATGTCAATGCGAACGACGTTTTAAGATCGCTGTCCAAAATATAAATACTCAACCCGATTGCTACAAACTATATTTCCGCAAAAATAAAAAAATTAAAAAAATTGCTAACAAACAGAATTATTACGAAGAATAATTATATTATTTTTGTTTTGGTTCGACGTAAAACTGCGGTTGATATGCCGTAGAACACACCAGATTCACTAAAAAAAAAGTCTTGTGTCTTTCTATTTTCATCCAAATCTTCTTATTCTTACCCTTACTTGTCTGTAATCTCGACTTTCATAGTCCCCCTTCTCATCATTTTACTTCTTTTCCTCATTTCCCCATTCTGCATCTCGTTCTATCCCATGTCCCACTTCTCATTCCCATGTTCTCGTTTTTTTAATACATTTCTATGCCTCCCATACTCTCAGATATCCCATTCTCCCCCATCCGTTTCAAAACTCGTATTACCCCTCCTTTCTGACACATTCTCACCTCATACTAATTCTATCCCTTCTTTCCTCTCCCAAGTTACTTATCAAATCAGCGTTTACCGGTCATCTAAACATCGTAGTATGTTGTCGTCATTGTCGTTCTCGTGCACGTTCGTCGACCTTCTTCTCTTTACCTTCCTGGGACAGCATCTTTGCCGTTCTCTTCCTTGTAGTACATCCTCGTCGTTTTCAACCGTCTTGGTCCTCGTAGTTATTTGTCGACATCACTGTAGACCATCTTTCGTGCGCCGTCGTCGCCCTTCACTCCATAATATTACGCTTGTATCCGGTCGTAGAACATCCGCTTCTTCGCTCTCCCTGTATCGGCCCCTCTCTGCACTTACCTGGTCTTAATGATATGCTGTTGTCATCAGCGCGACCATTGTCGTCGTTAATGTCTGCATTAATCAATGACCCGGAGGAAAAAAAAATTCTGAACCAAAGAAAAGAATTCACGAACATGAAAAGACAGAGCAGTCCACAGAAATAGACGTAAATATAAAAAACAACCCACAATAATAAATAATAGTTATCGATTTTATATAAACTATTTTGTTCTTTATTAGCTTTTTTTCGTTCAGGCACAATTAGTGAGGGAAATAATGAAAAAGACATGGACGGAGAAGAACATAACTACAGCATCTACTTGGAACGGTAAACGTAAATAAACAGTGTAATGTATCAAGTTACAGCCATTGGGTGAAGTTTTTGATTGGCCCAGAGGGCGCCTTAGGTGTAATTGCTGCAAAACTTTTCTTCTCGACTTAGGAGGAATAATAATCCTGCTTCCCCACAGTAATACGCCATCTTCACAGGTCAGTTCCCTCCGTTTATTAAAATAGGGCTTTAACTGTTCACTCCAACTGACCCCATTCCAGCCATTCATGGTGAATTTGTATACCCGACTCAAGATAAGGATCTTTCCTAGTCTCTGCTCTCACAGCTTCAACTTTCACTGGAGCTTCAACAAGGTCCATCATAACTTATAGCGTTATTTGGGTGATCGTTAAAGTCTTGTCATAACCCTTTTTGCGCGCGTTTATTCTCGACTTTTTAAAAATTGTAATCGACAAGTCTCGAAATGTCTCTTGCAGAACAATGTATGCCTATGTGACATACATTTTTCTTCTTTTTCTTCATAGTTAACGTTACTGCACGCTTAAAATCATTCCCTTTCCTTATCTTCATTTTGTCCTGCAACGATTTTTCCTCTTCGTCTATTTCCTTTTATTCAGCTCCGTCGTCGTGATTCGAACCCAGTTGTGGTCTAAACAAATTATCTCATTTCAAAAAGGAAAGAAGAAATTATTTCTCTAAAACAATTTTTTTGGAGTTTTCATATGTTTATTTTATAGAAAGATATTCACGTCCCACACGAATAAAAAACACTTGAGTTATAAAATAGAGATATTTACTTAACTATTGTCAACTACTTAATTAAATGGACGGAAAGTAGGTAGGATAAACAAGCCTACATTCGTCTTTTGCTATTTCTACTTTTCTAGTATTATATCGTCTTGTTAACGTCCGTCCAGGTTCAACACGATACACATTCTAAAACCTTCATTCTTTGTTTATTTGATGTTCGTGACGTCATTAATCCATGCCCCCTTATATCTCCTGGCGTCTTACCTACTTTGATCTCATACGCGTAATTGGACTCTAAAGGTAATCTTTGTTAATGGTTCAGCCTTGGAACCAGTCCGTTTCCAAAACTATCGGTCGCTACGGATTGCACTCGTCTACCTATGTCAATATTCATACTAGAACATGTAACTACCATTTGGTATAGTCCATGCATAAAGTAACACACTGTCTAATGTTTTAAGAGGTCGTCTTTTTAAAAATATGCCAATTGGCTTATAATCAAATACTGTTCTAAAAGCTCCCATCTTCTAATCGTAACCTGACCGCACATACTTCTGTTTCTGTCTATCGATTACGCTATACACATCGATGTCAAATGTAACTTTTACAACGTTTTAGAGTCATTTTCTCATCCCAGACTTATACGGGAACACACAATATATAAAAATAGAAGAGGGTCCTGGTTTTATTTCACTTATTGTGTAACTATACTAAACCTTTTCTTACCCCCAGATGAAACCTGTAAATGCTAACAAGAAAGCAAATAGCAAGTCAGACAACAACTTTATATTAACCCCGCCGCCTGAAATAAATTCGGAAAAAAATATTCCACTTTATGATAAAAAGTAAACAGTTAGGTTTTTTTATGTGTTTTTCTGTAGTGATCGGAAATGATAATTTATATAAAATAAAATAAAATTACTGACGACGTTCTAAGAGCTATCGAGCCCGCCGTGAAAAGTGCACGCTTGAGAAAGCCTTCGCTACGTGAAGCTGAAACGTTGATATCAATTTTAGTGTTTTTCTTTTACTTTTTCTCACCATTTTGTCATATATTCTATCTGTATAATTTACTGTTAAAAACAAACAAACATTAACTGTTACATATATACAATATTATTTTTGTGAAGATGATAATATTCATGATAACGCCCTATTTTTAATTCGTTTGTATAACATTTTGGAAGAATAGATTACTTTTAATGAGGAAGATTTTATGTTTAAGTCATTAAAAAACATTTTTTATGACATCTACGCAGACGACATGAGTGTCTATGGCTGCACTTCGAAACACACTGAGGATAAAGATCTCGCTGATGCTCCATCTTTCGACTTAAATCATGTAGTGCACTGGCGAAGAGGTGGCTTGTTAAATTTAACACCTTTAAAACCAACCACCCTTTCACTACCAACACCGTGATCCCTGTGTTGCCTAAGTCAAAATGAACGGCTCTTTTTTTCAGAGAATCCTCTAATATTGATAATCGCCTAGGTCTGACGTTTAACGCAACTCTAAAATGGAAGACGTATATCCAGTCCATTGTTACTTTTATCAAATTTTTCTTGGACTTTATACATTAAATCCATTACCCGTTCTGCTTCGCATAAGGTCGGTTCTCTCTATCGGCCAAACACTTTCTCACACCTGAGGCTATTCTCTAATTCTGAAAATCTACTATAAGATCATGGATGGTGTATTGTTGTTATATTTGGGCTGCTGAATCTCTGTCCCATTTGAGGATTCTTGATAAAGTTCAGTAACGAATCTGTAATTTGATTGGTCCCACCTCTTCTTCTCGTGTGCACCCTCTTTCTCCTAGACGTGATGTTGCTTGTCTCAGGCTGTTTTATAAATACTATCATGGCGTGTTTTCTACATAATTGTACGATATACTCGCCGCCTTTTTCTTCTTGATCGTTTCACTTGTTGCTCTAGTGGCATTTATCAATCCGCTGTTCATATACATTGCACTAATACATTTTTTCTATTCAAGTAGCGTCTTGCAAAAGAACTGTAAGCATGTGGGACTTTCTTCTTCCTGACAGTTTTCCTCCTACTTATAGACTTTACTCTTTTAAAGACTAAAGGCAGTAGGCATATAATGTCCTTGCAATCATCTTATTTCATTTTTCTTCGCTTATAACATCAAATGGCTTCATACCTTGTCTGATGCGACTTCCATAAAAAATAAAACATGATAATCATAATAGGACTAAATAACCCTGATGTTAATATTATCACGGGTAATGGATATGACGATGTTGATTATAAATGCATTTATTACTAAATTGGGTTCTTAAAAAATTGGTAAGCGAATGTTGTGAGAACGTGACGTGACGTAGTATGATTAATTCGTTTTCCAGAAGTGTCGGACAATAAGCGACGCGACAATAGGAAATACTAGAGAATCTCAATTCGATTTTGTTCTGGAGACGAAGCAGAAATGTATCGACTAATTTCTTCCCTCCTCCACTACAAGATGCGGGTTCAAAGAAGACTGATACGATATTATGCTCCAAGAAAAATAAAACGAGCAAAAAAGAATTTAATAAACAGTATGAATATATGTGCGGTGTTTATACTCGGTTTAAAACGTATGCAGGGAAATACTGTTATTTTGTGTGACATATAGCCTCTTAGCGACGAAGTTACCGATTAAATAATTCAGTAGCTATCGTACGTAAGGTGCTACCATGATAGAGATGATATGCTACACACGCTACCCATGTTACTACGAACAATATTACAAAGAGAAATACTTATACTAATGTCACATCATGAAGATACATACTGTTTTTACGACACATATCGGTTAGTTGCTTACAAAAAGAAGATTGCTTTGGTCAAGTTTACTTCTTAAATACGTAATCCGCCTTATAGAATGTAAAGGTTATATTACGTACAACTGTTACTGCGTGAGAGATGATATGTTACAAATTCTACTCCTACTACAATGAACAACATGAAAAGAAAGAAAGACACTTATATGGTCTTTTTTCCCTCTTACTGAAAATGCCACATCATGGAGACACGTATTGCCCATAATAATGCACGACGCGTATCGGCTAGTTACTTACGATTTGATGATTACTCTGTTCCAGACGACTTCTAGGGGCCATGAAATGTATAAGGATCAGTTTCGTACATACATTTAACGTAAAATGGTTCTCGTTTCTAAACCATTGTACATTTTTAGGGCTGTTCAATTAAATTTTTTTACACCCAACCCCAATTTCGACTAGTACACAAAAAGAAAACCTCCTCAAAATTTATCCTTTTGCCAATGTTATTTTTAACGGCCCTAAAACGTTAGAATGGCTCGGAAATGGGTGCTCATTTTACATTAAATTTACATGTGAATCTGATCCCGCACTCAAAACTGTTAACTTATTGATTTTTTTGTTTTTACTTTCCGTCAAATTTTTCAGTGTGTTCACACATAATCGTCTAATAAAGTAGAATCTCATTTTTGTTGGGGGTGGGGTGAGCGTATTAATCTACAATAATAATAATAATACATATAAGTTTTTATATAGTAACAAAATCTATTTAACTTCTACAAAAAACAATTCGAACTTTCAGATTACATTAAAATAACAGTTTATATATGAAACAAAATTTAAAAATTTTAATACTGTAATGTTAGTAAGGAGGTCTTCACCGAACTGCCAAACGTATCGGTAAAATCAAATTATTGAGAAAAATAATGTTAATAATGATTATTGATCTCGAACAATGCCGACTAGAACAAATAGCCCGGTCTATACCTATGTTCAGCCCCCCCCCTCCACACACACACCACTATTTCAGAATATGATGAAGATAAATAATCTTACTCTGTGAATTTTACATAAGAATTTATCGGTTATCTATATCTCTAACCTTTTTTAAACAAACCTAAATTGTGTTTTTACACGTGGGTTATCGTTCTGCCGTAGCTATCCTCTAACAAATAAATTTACTTAAAAACCATAAATGAGGTGTAATTTTCCAGACAACGCCGAATACGTTTCTTATACAAGATATTATAAAATGTCCATGTACATGTATTTTTATACGTACAGAGTGGCGGGCAGTGGCGGCTAGTGGCGGACCTTGGTGTAGTTCCTTACCCTCTCTATGTAAATAGAATTGACGCTAAGAAACGTTAAATAAAATTAAAAGTTATCGCAAAGTATTACGTAATTAAAGTAAATATGACTCAGCATTTTCTAATTAATATAAAATAGAATAAAAATTACTGAAACCGACCCCCCTGATAAAATCTGCCCCATATACCTCTAAGGGGTGGGTGTAGAGATTCGGCAATACTCCCATCATCTTACTCTTGGAATTTTACATAAGAATACATGTTTATAGGTTATCTATATTCTCTAACCCTTTTTAAACAAACCTAAATTGTGTTTTTTAACGTGAGTTATCGTTCTTCCTTAGCTATCCTCTAACAAATACATTTAGAATGAAAAATAACTGAAACCGACCTTGTTACTCTTCGAATTTTACATAAAAATACACTTTTATATGTTATGTATATTTTCTAACCTTGTTTTAAAAACCTAAATTGTGTTTTTAAACGTGAGTTATCGTTCAGTCTTAGCTATCCTTTAACAAATAAATTTCATTAATAAACATAAATTGTTTATGAACTTGATGTATTATTTGCAGGGCACCCCCAAATACTTTTCTCATATAAGATATTATAAAATGTACATGCATTTGTGTACGTACAGAGTGGCGGGCAGTGGCGACTAGTGGCGGACCTTGGCGTAGTTTCTTACTCTCTCCATGAAAATAGAATTGACGCTAAGAAACGTTAAATAAAATTAAAAGTTATCGCAAAGTATTACGTAATTAAAAAAAATATGACTCAGCATTTTCTAATTACTATAAAATAGAATTAAAAATAACTGAAAACGACCCCCCCCCCCTGATAAAATCTGCCTCATAGACCCCTAGGGGTCGGTTTATAGATTTGGGAATACTCTCATCATCTTACTCTGGAAATTTTACATAAAAATACACTTTTATATGTCGTGTATATTCTCTAACCTTGTTTTAAAAACCTAAATTGTGTTTTTAAACGTGAGTTATCGTTCTTCCTTAGCTATCCTCTAACAAATAAATTTCATTAAAAACCATGAATTGTTTTATGAACTTGAGATATTATTTGCAGGACAACACTGAATACTTTTCGTATATAAGATATTATAAAATGTACATGTATTTGTGTACGTACAGAGTGGCGGACAGTGGCGGTTAGTGGCGTAGTTTCTTACCCCCTCAATGTAAATAGAATTAACGCTAAGAAACATTAAATGAAATTAAAAGTTATCGCAAATTATTACGTAATTAAATTACAATATGACTCAGCAATTTCAAATTACTATAAAATATAATGAAACATAACTTATAAGGATCCCCCCCCCAGATGAAATATTCCCCATGGACCTGTAAGAGGTGGGTTTACAGATTCGGGAATACGCCCATCAACTTACTCTGTGAATTTTACATAAGAATACACTTTTATATTGTATCTATATGCTCTAACATTTTTTTCTATAGGGCACACACACACACAAACACACAAACATACATACATTCAATTTTATATAGAAGATATTGAGAAGAAATAACTTGGGGGTGCTGCGTTCGGCAGCCCTTACATACGAGCCGCCACAGATTACTGCAGAGACATATTTTCACATTGTATCTAGGTTGCCTATCATCGAACGGTAATACAAAAACGGTTGGATCTTCGTGATTGAACCTTGTAGACATGTTATGATTGCATTATGAATTGTGAATGTTATTTACGATTGTATAGGTAACATATTTTTTGGTCATCCTGTATAAGACGGTATATTATAAAATTCACCCTAATAGTAGCATAAATACTCCGAATGAAATGCTATTGGAGTCCGTAACATTAGTTCTGTGATTTCTGTTTAAGTTTTTCTTCCGGATAAATAAATTTTGATTTTAGAATTATTTAGATGAAGGTTGATAATTTGGATTAATAGCATGTTCGCATCTTTTATATTATTTTCACAACATTTTGGCCGATGTAACCTTCGGCCTTCTTCAGGTGCGTCGTTGTACGGAATTTCAACAGGTGTAGCTTGCCTTCGTTACATTAGCCATGGCCGAGTAAAACTCTTAAGTAAATCGTAATTGTATTCTTAGTATCGACATTTAACCTTGCAATCCCCAAATGATTGCCATTTTGAACTGATCAAAGTGAGAACAGTAGTCCGAATAATTAAAACAAGATATTTTGCTTTTGATTAGTTTGATAAAAATTTAGATCCGGTCCTTTTCAGACGTGACAGATTTTAAGCGTGTTTCGTTATAACGAGCGGTACTCAAAGTATCCAAACCAATATTAAATATCCAATATAAAACCATATATCATGTACACCAGTGAAGTCTGGAACATATCCATGTGTTTTCAGTTGATATTTTTTTTTGCTTCACCGATGACGTGGAGCAGCAATGTTGCATAATTCATGACAAAATCAACCCCGGGTATCGAAACAACATGGCGAATGATGACATCGCCACTGAATTAGATGTAGCCAAATGAAAATCTCTCATCGATCAATTGGTCATATTTGCTTCGTTTTGTCTTTGTTCGTTATTCTCCTCTTTTTTCTACCAAATCGCCGGTCGCAGTCGAGGAGACATTGGTTCCAAGTTCCCTTTCGGGGTAAAAACGGCCGGAACAAGATAATACGCAGCTTCTGCCGACTGAAAATATCTGATCTCAGATAACGTGGCGCTGGGAATCTCGCGAGAGTTGTTCAAGTATGAGGAGACATCTTGACGCTGCTGGCTTAAGCTCTGTACCTTGAGCCGAGAGTTCTTGATATCTACAGATCTGTATATGAATAAATATAATAAGAAAAATATAGATATATCTACAACATTAATTCATCTTGTCTTTCTCTTTCCATCTGTCTGTCTCTCTCTCTCTCTCTCTCTCTCTTTCTCTCTCTCTCTCTCTCTCTCTATATATATATATTATATGCACAGAGACACATACACGTATATATACATATTAACATGTTATTACGATTTGATATATGTATTAATATTATGAGATATTATATTATGTAATTATTTTTTTCCTGTATTTAGTTTAAAAGTGCTAAATATATTAACATGGCTTAGTTATAGTATAAATATACGTCTCACAGGTAAGCTAGATTGACACTTGTGTATGCCATCCTCGCGCGAAATTATCTGACCAATTGCATGGATTTATTGTTTAGGATTATTTATATAGTTAAGCACAGCATACTCCAATTTAAAACTAATAAACAAATGTTCTTCACTTTGGTTAAATAAAGATTGCTTCTAAGCGGGCCATAGAAACAAAGGTTGACATTGCACTGGTCTAGATAATTCAATGTCATTACTGTACTGGGTTCACATCATTTTTTTTATAACTATGCTATTTTTTAAATTTTATATAAACTTTACACTAATGTAATGCATGTTACATTTAAGTTATTCGCAATATAGAGGCTATTTTATTTATGTAATTATATATAGTTGATAAAAATTATATATATATATATATATATATATATATATATAACTATTTCATGTATCCACATACACTTTTATAAGGGGATATCAGTTTTTATGTATCAATTTTCAGTATTTACTTTAACAGTGCTCGATACGTAAGTAGATCTAGGTAGTAAGTTATGAAAATATATTTATGGAAAGTAAGCTAGAAAGAAGCTCCCACGGGGAACATCTTCAAGCTAAAATGTATTTTAGCCTGAAGATTCCTCCCGTGGATGAAACGCAGGAGCCTCAGTGTAGCTTAATTGACATAAATATTTTTTCATAACTTACTATATATATATATATATATATATATATATATATATATATATATAGATATTGTTCGTTCTTTTTTTTTTTTTTTTTTTTTAAGCATTGAATAAAATGTAATAAAATGACGTAAGAAGCCCTTTTTAACAATGCGTGAAAGAATTTATTTCTTTTTTTTCTTTTTCCAATCAATTTCGAAGTCTACAAACTTCATCTTCAGGGGTGTATTTTTTTTTTTTATAAAATAAACAAACTTTTGTTTATAAGTAGCATCGAGGTGGTGTGACGCTCTCCGCCAAGATGGAAAAGGGCGGAAGTGAAAAATATTAAGAACGATTATGCAAGGGGCATGCCGGGAGTTATAAAGATATTGTTCGTTCTTTTTTTTTTTTTTTTTTTTAAGCATTGAATAAAATGTAATAAAATGACGTAAGAAGCCCTTTTTAACAATGCGTGAAAGAATTTATTTCTTTTTTTTCTTTTTCCAATCAATTTCGAAGTCTACAAACTTCATCTTCAGGGGTGTATTTTTTTTTTTTATAAAATAAACAAACTTTTGTTTATAAGTAGCATCGAGGTGGTGTGACGCTCTCCGCCAAGATGGAAAAGGGCGGAAGTGAAAAATATTAAGAACGATTATGCAAGGGGCATGCCGGGAGTTATAAAGATATTGTTCGTTCTTTTTTTTTTTTTTTTTTTTTTAAGCATTGAATAAAATGTAATAAAATGACGTAAGAAGCCCTTTTTAACAATGCGTGAAAGAATTTATTTCTTTTTTTTTCTTTTTCCAATCAATTTCGAAGTCTACAAACTTCATCTTCAGGGGTGTATTTTTTTTTTTTATAAAATAAACAAACTTTTGTTTATAAGTAGCATCGAGGTGGTGTGACGCTCTCCGCCAAGATGGAAAAGGGCGGAAGTGAAAATTCTTTCACGCATTGTTAAAAAGGGCTTCTTACGTCATTTTATTACATTTTATTCAATGCTTAAAAAAAAAAAAAAAAAAAAAAAAAAAAAAAAGAACGAACAATATCTTTATAACTCCCGGCATGCCCCTTGCATAATCGTTCTTAATATTTTTCACTTCCGCCCTTTTCCATCTTGGCGGAGAGCGTCACACCACCTCGATGCTACTTATAAACAAAAGTTTGTTTATTTTATAAAAAAAAAAAATACACCCCTGAAGATGAAGTTTGTAGACTTCGAAATTGATTGGAAAAAGAAAAAAAAGAAATAAATTCTTTCACGCATTGTTAAAAAGGGCTTCTTACGTCATTTTATTACATTTTATTCAATGCTTAAAAAAAAAAAAAAAAAAAGAACGAACAATATCTTTATAACTCCCGGCATGCCCCTTGCATAATCGTTCTTAATATTTTTCACTTCCGCCCTTTTCCATCTTGGCGGAGAGCGTCACACCACCTCGATGCTACTTATAAACAAAAGTTTGTTTATTTTATAAAAAAAAAAAATACACCCCTGAAGATGAAGTTTGTAGACTTCGAAATTGATTGGAAAAAGAAAAAAAAGAAATAAATTCTTTCACGCATTGTTAAAAAGGGCTTCTTACGTCATTTTATTATATATATATATATATATATATATATATAGGCTGATTCATAAGTCACTTAGCTCTTTATTTTTAAAATTCCAAAGTTTAAAAATACGGTAATACAAAACAGAAAGTTTATTCAACAAATTCATTTATGGGAGTTTAAAATTACAGCAAATTTTCAAAATTTCAACCTTCGTTCTGCAAGCATAGCTCCATTCTTTTATGCAAGGAATAACGACTCTTTGTAGCATATTTGATTGATTATGAAATAAATATATATAGAGGCAAATATATAAACGAACCCACTTAGAATAAGATATAGCAGTAATTAGAGAGTACGATAACAATTATCAAAAGTTCATAGTATGTTTGTGCTTCATATGGTAATCATTTTAAATAGCTAAGTGACTTATGAATCACCTTGTATATATATATACACACACACACACACATATATATATATATATATATATATATATATATATATATATATATATAACTTAGCAAGAAGACCCAACATTGCTCGTGAATACATCAGTGTCACTATTATGTACGTTTTCACTAATAACACCAGATCACTTTATTGTCTTTTACTCCTCTTCATCATCCCCCTGTTTTGTTCACTAATGTAGTGAGGAGGAGCTAGAATTTTTGAAACATCTCTGAATTAGTGTCCCATACGTATGGTTTATATTTTATTAACAACGGATATTAATGGGTTTTTGCTACCATGTATCACTTTGAGGTGTGTGCACGTAGATATTATGCACCTAGACGATAACGTTAACATTATGGACCACTTCCATTGTCTTCCCTGATAAATTCTATACATATAATATATATTTCATCAAAATAGGATACGCTTGAAAATTTTAACGTAAGTTGGGACGCCATAACTTTTATTTAAGGTAAAAGGGCACTTTGAGATTCGGGGCCACTTCCATTGTATTCCCCAGAATCTTTTATACATATGATTTTCATAGAAATATAAAGTTTTTAAGTGTTAAGGTGGTATGCGCTCATAGCGCCTTCAGGTGCACTTAGAGATTCGGAAACACTGGCATTGTTCTTTTTCCGGTAAATTTAATATAAGGATACACTTTTAGATTTTATGTAGACACACTAACCTTACATTCTATAAAAGACATACAAATATGATACACACAGAATTGAGTTTTATATACACTACGACCAGCGATAATAGCTTTCGAACAAATATAGTTATTTCTTAATTTTCCATGACTAGATTTCGGATTTTTTTTCCACAGCTATTCTAGCACTCTGTTATAAAGTGTTGCTAAAAATAAGCATAAACGCATAGGTAGTATTTGCAAAATGAAATATTTGTTGAAATCACTGAATATTTGCTGACCTATAGTAGTAGCTTTTCAATTAAAATAATCAAACGGATGTTTACTAGTGAAAATAAAGAATACACAAATAAAACAAGCGCGAATCAGAATTTGTCTGAGGTCAAGGATGCTTATCTTATATCCAGAACAATTGCCTCTACATTTTGGCCAAGTTTCAGAAAAATTGACGGATGGATCAAACGTTATGGGAGAAAAAGGGTCATTTTTTTGCTATTTACGGGGCTTTTGACCCCCTGAGGGCGTGAACAAGATTTTTCCAAGGTCAGTGATACTTATTTTCTATTAGGAACAATTGCCTCCACATTTTAGCCAAGTTTCAGAGAAATTGAATGGATGGATGAAAGGTTATGTGGCAAAAATGTCATGTTTTGCCATTTTGAGGTCTTTTGACCCCCTGGGGGTCTAACCAGATTTTTTCTCAAAAATCGGAGAATGTCACTTTCTAACCTGATCAAAATTACAACTTGCTGCCAAATTTCAGAGAACTTCAATTGATGGTTGCGGAGAAAAATCCGGACGGACGGACGGACGGACGGACGGACGGACGGACATTCCTCAAAACATGTCCCCCGATTTCATAAATCGGGGGACCAATAAGATTAGTTACGGTTATATATAACAATAAATGAGTGTATTTAAATATATAATAATGTACAGTTGAATACTAATAATGAAAATACTTTATTTATCCACATAAATAACATAGAACTTTATAACTTCAAACAGTCTTGTACTGAGTACGTAAGTCAATTTTACAATAGTGGCTGGTGGCACTACATTTGCTGCAGTTTTAATAGCTTCCCATGAGTTCGTTTTAGACGAAAATTCACGTCCATTGGCATAAACATCTCGTTTTGATAGAACACAAGTTTTCTATTGAGTTTATATCTAGGGAGCATGGAGGCCATATCATGAACTTTGTACTTTTGATGCTCAAAGAAGATTACAATATTTGTGTGGCATTGACAATGTAAAAAGGGGAATTGTCGTGCATCAAAAGGTCCTGTAGTAGAGAGAAAATTTTGTCATTAAGTCAATGTACCAGAGATTCTCACAAGAGATTGCAATAAGCAGCTACCATTTTTCACTCCTTCGGGTACATTTATGGGACCAACAAATCTATCTAGAATGATACCCACTTATTTGTCGTCTTAGACGATGGTGACTCCCCTCTCCGGAATGAACTCATCCTTTAGCCCAGCCATCAAATTCATCAAGAGTTGCCCGGTCTCATTAGTGAAAAGAACCAAACTCATATCCATCTCAATCTTCATATATTTCTAAGCCCATTCCATTCCCAAATTTGTGTGCCTTGGTGTAAGAGCAGGTTGTGTAAGTGCGACTTTCACAGAAGCCATCGTTTGAATAATTGCATTCCTTGTTGATTTTAGTATGTCACGACACCCAGCTGCTGTGAAGATTGATTTGCTATATTATCCAGCTTTTCTATAGAAACCCAACCAATACTCTTAATGATTTTGAAGATCTCACTGTTGTTGAGAAATATAAAAGAGAAACACACGATAATTACAGTATAAACTATTCAGAAAAATATGTAAATCAATCAAATAATGTAATCATAATGTGCAAGAATTTCTGTAAACCAATTGCTGAAATTGGTAAACAGAATGATAAGTACATTACATTTTAAATAATGGTTGATGTGTATATATATATATATATATATATATATATATATATATATATACTCATATGTCTCAATCAAGAAAAATTCAAAAGAAAAGTAGAAAATACGAATAATGCTAATACTTTTGAAAAAGGCTCGAAAGTGCTCAAGTTATTAGAATAAATAACTAATGTACTTAACTAAAATTAAAAAATGCGTTGTTCAAGTTTTTCAAAATGTTCTGTTTATTGCCATTCTATCAAAGTTTCAAATGTGGACGTTTTTCATTATACCAAACACGTAAACCGCGTGGTACACACACCGACATGCAACGCTACTCGCAATCACATCAAGACGAATTTCAACTTGACTGCGACAAATATGTCTCAATCAAGAAAGATTAAAATGAATAGTAAACAAAGGAGAAATAAAACACTATACACTTGAAAAAAGCCTATATCGACGAAAGCGCTCAAGTTTTTAGAATAAATAAATAATTTATTTAAAAACAAAAAAATGCGTTGTTCATGTTTTTCAAAATATAAAGCACATATAGATGTTCGTTTCATATAATTACGTGGTCGAGTAGATATTGCGACTGCCTGCAGATTCTAAGCTTACTCTTTGAACGTGGTTCGCGCCTCCCGACCATCTTACATTATTACTTTCCTGCACTGATGAGAGCAATAAGCTGGAAACGTTAGCGTTTGTAGCTATTCATAGTTTAATATTTAATGATTAATATTATATACACACATATATATATATATATATATATATATATTTATATTTTATTAAATATATGTTTTATTAATACCATTCTAATCAATTATACGTTCAATTATATAGGACCAGAGCTTTAAATCAATTTGATGTCATATAAACCTCAGTAAATGCAGGGAAGCAACTTTCTATAAATTCATCAAACTGATTTAAAAGAATATATATATACAAAAATTGTCTATAAAGTTCAACTAAATAATATTTTTTATATACTTTGTTCATGAGTTTTATATTTTTCATATTCTGTATATCATTAAATATATGTGATTGAAGAAAGCGGAAACAATTGTTTAGTAACATCTGTTTTCTTGATGAATTTATGAAAATTTGTTCGCTGCGTTTACTCAGGTGTATATGATATTAAATTATATATATATATATATATATATATATATATATATATATATATATATATATATATATATATATGGGAAATGAAAAAGGAAAAACCAAGAGATATATTCAAATATTTTCATAAACGTTTCATCTGTATTTCGAAGATTTCCTCGGGAATATAATTTTAAGAAAAATGTCATGCAAGTAGATCGAAACATCGGGTTGACATGATGGGTTGATGATAAAAAGTTGTAGCCGTGGCTATTAAGAGCAGTGGACCACTGAGATGAGTCAGTAGCAGAAAGTGAAATCAATGTGAATAGCTGTGAGTGAAAAGGAAAAGGGGTGGGAGTGTTAGTGAAGTTGTCGTAAGGTGGGTGAGGGGAGGGGTTCCTGAGGGTTTTGTCGTGGTGAGGTGTAGCATGGAGTTTGCAGGGTTGGGGAAGAGGAAGAAGGGGGAAAACTCTGTGTTTTTGGTATGTAAATAGTATCATAGTTTTAGAAAAAGATTTGAATAAATGAAGATAATTTTAAAGTAGGCGGTGTTAGTGGGTAAGAGTGTGAAAGAAGTAATCGAAATGGTGAGATGGGTGAGGGGGAGAGGGGAATTTTTGTTGTCCTTAGGTGAGACATTTTTTGAGGGTAAGAGTATTAAGACACTGGCTATGTCAGGAATGTGTGAATATAAGTGAGTAAGAAGGAAAGTGTTGAAATGTGCTGTGAATATGACAATGAGGGGATAAAAAAGGAGAAAGAGAAAAGTGATATTAATTTTGGCGAGAAATAGGTGAAATGTAGTTTTTTGCATGCCGTGTTGATGGTTTGAAATGTAATTTAGGGCGAAAGGGGTTTAAATATCTAAATATTTGTGAGGATGTCTAGATTGTGTTCATTGGGAAAGCTGTTATTTGTAGTTAAGTGGCTTATATACTGCCCCGTGCAACAACTGCCATCAAATTTGCGTGAGGGAAACGCAACGTGAATTGAAAAAAAAGATTGAGCGAACACCAAAGTGACATACATAACAATAACTCTCTCAGTGCCCTTTTCTCCCATGTATTAGAGAACGATCATGCTTTCAAATTTGAACAGGCCAAAATCACCAAACACATTCATAACAAAGCTCACCGAAGACTACTGGAAACAGCACTAATCACAGCCTCCAACACCATCAGACAACGAAATGGCTTCTACAATCTATCCCCCTTAATAAGCAAAATTATCCTGACCAAACAAGAACTAAATCTAATTCATGACTAACTTTTCCTCTCTTTGTTCTCAATTGTACTTATTTACAAGTCCCCGCATACACACTCACGAACAAACTCCTCATCACACATTTTCATTCACCACGAATCTAAACCACTTAACCACAAATAACAGCCTTTCCAATGAACAAAATCTAGACATCCTTACAAATAGTTAGATATTTTAACTCATTTTGCTTTCAATTTAATTTCAAACCATAAACCCGGCCTGCACAAAACTGCATTTTACATATTTCTCGCCAAAATTGATATCACTTTTCTCTTTCTCTTTTTTTTCTTTCCCCTAATATTCACAGCACATTTTAATACTTTCCTTCTTACTCACCTATATTCACACATTCCTGACATAGCCAGCTAATCAATACTCCTACCCTCCAAAACAATTTACACCTAACCATAACAAAATCTTCTCTCTACCCCTCACCTATATCATCCTTTCGACTACTTCTTTCACACTCTTACCCGCCAACACCGCCTACTTTCGAATTATCTTCATTTCTTCAAATCGTTTTCTAAAACTATGATACTATTTACATACCAAAGACACAGAGTTTTCCTCCCTTCCTTCCTCTTAACCACTCCCTCAATATCCATGCTACACCTCACCACGACAAAACCCTCAGCATTCCCTCTCTCAGTCCCACTTTACAACAAATTCACAAACACTCCAACCCCTTTTCTTTTTCACTCAAAGCTATCCTCATTCATTACACTCTCTGCTACTGACTCTTCTCAGCCCGGACCTTGGTCTAGCACTCTCAGTAGCCACGACTACTACTTTTACTCATCAACTCATCATGTCAACCAAATATTTCGATTTACTTACATGATATTTTTCTTAAAATTATCATCCTGAGGAAGTCTTACAAATAAAGAGGAAGCGTTGACGAATATATAAAAATAAAATATCTCTTTGTTTTTCCTTTTTCATTTCCCATTACGTCGGATTACTCTCATCCTTCTTTTCTCATATATATATATATATATATATATATATATATATATTTGAAAAGTTCATACCTTATTTTTTAAAGCATCCAAATTAAATGTAAGAACAAGTGGTAAGGTAAAATAAAATACCTTTTAAAGCAAGTTTAAAGATGCGATACCGATTTTTTATCTTTTTTTTATAAATTCTCATTTTTAGTTTATAGTACAGATAAATTTCACCAAGATAGAATTGGCCTCTTCAGTGTAGTTTGTAGATCCGATCTTATTGGACAGCCAGTGTAGTTGTTGCAGCCGGTTTATGAGGTGTTTTTTCTCACTTTCGGTACGAGATTACGCTTGCACGTGGTATATGTATATATTTGAAAAGTTCATACCTTATTTTTTAAAGCATCCAAATTAAATTTAAGAACAAGGGGTAAGGTAAGATAAAATACCATTTAAAGAAAGTTTAAAGATGCGATATTTTTTTTATTAAAAAAAAGAAAAATCGATACCGATTTTTCAAATTTTATTTCATAAACTTTTATTTTTAATTTATAGTACCGATAAATTTCGCCTAGATAGAATTAAACTCTTCAGTGTAGTTTGTAGATCCGACATTATTGGACAGCCGGTTTAGTTGTTACAGCCGGTTTATGAGGTGTTTTTTTCTCCCTTTCGGTACGAGATTACGTTTGCACGTAAAAAAAAATCGGTATTAACTGACTTATACATAAGCTATGATTATCGTTTTAAAACCTTCACCTGTGTAGTTGGTGTATTGCTAAAATAATCAACGATTTAAATGCTGGAAAATTTCATACACTTTGGAGAGTGGATGATTGAGATTTAACTTCGAGAAAGCCCGATATCGATTAGCATCCCACTTAATAGGAAGCTTTCACCATCTTTATCATTACGTGTACTGTCGGACTTCATGTTCGTAAGGTAACTTTCTGTACACGCCAGCTAAACTTCAAACTTGTCCTATAACGGCGAAGCTTCACTCTGTACTAAATATAATTTACATTGAAAATTCTTTTTTAACACACGGATGGCTAAATATTGCTACAATCTGTCTTCATCGTAAAAATAGTATACTTATCTAAATAAATACATGCGAAAGTTATACTCATTTTTCGCAGTAACAGTAAAATCGAAACGTCCTATTTTCCGTTCATTCAACTGTACAAAATCCTTTTTGTATACTACTTATATATATATATATATATATATATATATATATATATATATATATATATATATATATATATTATTTATCAAAGAATTGTATACAAAAATATAAAAGACTATGATGTGGCACAATGCCAAAATGGGTATGTGAGAAATGGGGGTCGGGAGTCGTCCACTGGTCTATGCCCTTAAAACTGGCTTCAATCACCACAATACCGCATTTACTCTATCAACTAAGCTACTTAAAATATTCCAGGTATTTGATGTAATTTTATTTACAGAAAAATATTTACAATGTGTATGATTGCAAAACAACATAAGCCTTAACAAAATCCCCGCAAAATAAAAAATAAGTGATGGAAAAATTACGAACAAAATGAAATGGTAAGTTAGTAGGACCTCCCACATCCTATGTAAGGTATAAACTGCTTGCTGTCTTCCAGAAGAAAACCGCCACCAAGAGAGTCAGCTCCTAGGTGGGAGTGGGCGTTTCTACGGGACAAAAGAAATAGTGGGATGTTTTTTAAGGACGTGCGGTGTCCTCCAGGATAATTATATATATATATATATATATATATATATATATATATATATATATATATATATATATATATATATATATGGTAAGGTACACGATAATTCATGACAATGAAATGTCGTGGTGGACAAAATGTGTGAAAAAATGACAAACGTAAAACAAGTTAAAGTGCAGGGGAAAAACAAAAACAAGAGATATTTTGGCCAGTTTCCTTCGTGGCGAACGTCTTCAGAAAATGAAGATATGGAAATAATTTTATTTTGAAGGCACACACATGGGATGAGGGAAGGATTATCTGATTGGACCATATGAGAAGATATTAAGTGATGTTGGAATATGATAAGTGGGTGACACATTCACCTATGTTTCTTATTCTTCTGTTTATATTTTTATTTATTCTCTTTCTTTCTTTTACTATCACACCTAATGAGCTAGTATGGAGAAGACGGTGGGGAAAGGCGACAAGAGGGAAGAAAGGACAGAGAAGCTGACTAAGGTAAACAAATGGGGTAGGCATGAAATTGATACACTGGATGTTTGAACCCAAAGATTAAAAAGAAAGAATCAGAGATATGTCTGCTGATTTGTCACACATTATGTTGTTAAAGAGCAATCCATGAAAATGAAAAGCCGGGGTGGACAAAATGTGTGAAAAATGAAACAGAGGGGAAAAACAGGCTAAAGAGTAGGAGAAAAAAAATATATATGGATTTCAAAAATAGAAAAAAAGGGTTAAGTTACAGAGAGATGTATTAACATGATTTGATTATCAATGGAGGCTTGCTATTATCATAAAACATATAAATATACACACACATTTGTATATATATATATATATATATATATATATATATATACATATATATATATATATATATATATACATATATATATATATATATATGTATATATATATGTATACATACACATATACTCACATACACACATTTTCTAATATATATATATGTATGTATATATATATATATATATATATATATATATATATATATATATATATATATATATATATATATATATATATGTAGATATTTAATCAGAGTCGCAGTGGTGCAAAATATTGCATTATTGTAGTGCGACTTTTGCTAAGTGTCTGCTTAGGGTATAAGAACCGAGCCTTAGGTTGAAATTTGATGGTGAGGAAAGGAGTATAGTCGCGCTTTCAATGCATTTGCGATGCGAGAGAGAGTGTGTTCGTTCTTAAAAAGAGTGCAGTCTGAAAGGTTTAGATTGTGGCAGAGACTGTTCCTGTGTATCACTAGAGCATTAGTGGAAATGTCGTGTTTGAGGTCCCGCTTGTGTTCGTAAATTCGAGATCTCAAGTTTCTGGACGTTTCCCCAATGTAGAGCATCAGACATGCGGCGCATTTTATTTTGTAGATGCCAGAAGAGTGAGAGGTGTCTTTGGGGGTGGTTGGAAGCGGGGTTTCGTATTAAGTAGATCTTTAATAGTTTTTGAGGTAGATGTTACTATATTTATGTCGGGTTTGAGTTGTTTCTTTAAGGGGATATATATGGTGTTATTGGGGAGAACTATGTAACATTTATTTTCCTCCGTTGTGTTAGGTATTCTGTGAGGAGATATTTTTGTGGGGTCGGTTATTTTGTGGATGTTGAAAGCTTTTGGTTTAGCATTAAGGATGAAGGATTGAGGATATTTTAGAGCTTGGTAGGTGTTTTGAATATAGGATTCTTCAATGTGGAGATGGGCGGGGCTGCAAATTCTTAGAGCTCTGAGAAACAATCCTATGATCATTCCGGATTTCATATTTTTGTTGTGGTCAGAGTAAAAATGTATGAGGTCATTTTTGTTAGTTGTTTTCCTAAAGACTGAGAGGTCCAGGCTATTAGGGGTGTTATGAAGAGTGAAGTTAAGGATGTGGTTATTTTCTGGTTCGGAAAGAAAGAACGGGTGTGTTCTATTTTCTTGAGTTTTTCGACTATGTCGGGGAGATTTATGTGATGTGGGTAAATAAGGAGTGTGTCGTCTATGTATCTAAAATAGTGGAAGTTCTTGGGTAGAATTGATTTGAATGGACCGTTCTCTAGGAATTCTAGGGAGAGACATGCGGGGACTCCATTGAGAGGGGAGCCCATAGGTAGACCAATTTTTTGATTATATAGAAAATTATTAAAGGTAAAGTGGCATTGTTGTGTTATTAGATGACATAGTTTGATAATTTGAGTGGTGGGGAGAGGAAGTTTAATTTATGATTTGATGAGATGAATTTTTAGGAATCTGAGGCATTTATGTATAGGTACGTTAGTGTAGAGAGATTTAATATCTAAACTGGCCATAGTGAGGTTATTCATGTTTATGTGTTTAAGTCTTTGTAGCAGGTCCCCGGAGTTTTTTTAGATGGGCGAGGCTAATAGAACCGAGAAGTGGGGTAAGTATTTCTGCTAGTTTTTTGGCTAGTTTGTGGGTTGTGTATGTGTATGTATAGATACATATACACACATATATATATATATATATATATATATATATATATATATATATATATATGTATATATACACATGTGTGTGTGTATATTTATATATTTTGTGATAATAGCAAGCTCCCATTGATAATCAAATCATTTTAATACATCTCTCTCTAACTTAACTCGTATTTTCTATTTTTGAAATTAATATATATTTTTATTTTTCTCCTACTCTTTAACCTGTTTTTCCCCTCTGTTTCATTTTTCACACATTTTGTCCACCACGGCTTTTCATTTTCATGAATTGCTCTTTAACAACATAATGTGTGACAAATTAGCAGACCTATCTCTGATTCTAATTAATCTTTGGGTTCTAACATCCAGTGTATCAATTTCATGCCCACCCCATTTTTTAACCTTAGTCAGCTTCTCTGTCCTTTCTTCCCTCTTGTCGCCTTTCCCCCTCTCCCACCGCCTTCTCCATACTAGCTCATTAGGTGTGATAGTATAGTGAGAAAGAGAATAAATAAAAATATAAATAGAAGAATAAGAAACATAGATGAATGTGTACCCCACTTATCATATTCCAACATCACTTAATATCTTCTCATATGGTCCAATCAGATCATCCTTCCCTAATCCCATGTGTGTGCCTTCAAAATAAAATTATTTCCATATCTTCATTTTCTGAAGACGTTGGCCACGAAAGGAACCGGTCAAAATATCTCTTGTTTTTGTTTTTCTCCTGCACTTTAACTTTTTCACACACACACACACACACACACACACACACACACACACACACACACACACACACACACACACACATTATATATATATATATATATATGCGATATCAGTAGCAAGGTAAACTGATTTTCGTATTGATTTTGAAAACGGACATTTTATTAATTATCTATTGAATTTCAATTAAATGATTGTTTGATTTTAATCATAGAAATAGTTCTGTTTCGGAACATTCTTTTATTTTCTGGACAACTGTGAAAAAGTAGCCGGGGCCGACGGGGATCGGGTATATTTGTTACGCGCTAGTATGCATCTTGGCTATGATGCGAGACCCTGCGTGGAAACGAAGTGGAAATATGGAGCTAGTACATATATTCGACATGAATTGTCTATCCAAACAGGGCTGAATCAGGCGTCGAGATGTCTACGAAAAACCAAGAAATTGTCAAAATTGATAATCGTTGCTTCAAGTATTTCATGTAGTGAAATTGGCGGAGCGATAGCGAGCCGACAAAGCCAGGAAGTATAAATATATTTTCAAGAAATCTTCTGATATTTTTTGTAAACAATTATTGTTATTACTATTATTTGTACTCACTAGGAGTTCTCACACAGATCATCGTTAGTGATTGCTCACCGACAGCACCCAGTGATATTTCCTCGAGTCTGAGTGACAACAAGCCTCCTCAGATTTTCAGTATTCTTCAACTGTTTTCGATAACCACCGCAAATAATCTTGCGATATCGCAATAGCTTCTTACCATTGATTTCTCGCTGGTAAGGACCATTAGTCTTCTCTGGGATTTGGGTGGCAATAAGTTTTCCCATGGTCTTACAATTCTCCGCACTCTTCCAGTGGAGGTCTGGTTTGTGCAGTTCCGCCTTGGTCTTGGCCTCCACGACTCTCTAAAAATATTTTGTTTGGTGTCAGCCTAGGCCGGCTCCTTTTTATTTTTTATTTTTTTATTATTTGTTCTCACTATGGGTTCTTACAAAGATAATCCTCAGTGATTGCTCACCGACAAAAAACATTATTATTATTAGTAGTATTAGTATTATTATTATTATAATTATTATTATGTACAATAATTATTTTATTCTTCTATAGACGTAATTACTATTTTGTCATCTAATTTACATAAGTATTTGAGATTTCTACAGATAGAAATAAGATAGCAACACAGAGAAAAAAGGTTACTCTTCCTCTAAATCGTCGCAGATATGTTATAAAATCTTCGAGAGTGGTTGGATCAACATAGAGTAAAACAGGACGAGTAAAATACACATATAACAAAATCACATAACAAAAGTATATATTTGCAGTTATTTAATGTATATGAAATATAAAACTACGCCTTCTAATGTTGATTAATTCACGTGTAGTATAAAATGTATATATATATATGTTTCATTAAACAGAAGTGAATGTTCCTATTTGTAGCTGTTTTCATTTTTATTTTTCGAGTCGGTGGGCCAACAATCTAATGTTATACTTCAGTGTGAATAAGACCTCGACATATTTGCAAACGTAAGTTGGTAATAACAGTAAATAACATGTCAACTGGGCCCAACTAGATAAAGTCGCAGTCAAGAAATTACTAGAAACGTATATGACGTCACATGACTCAAAGGGAATGCGTGAGGAAGAACACAGTCTGCTTGGGAGCACACAATAGCGTGGACGTGTAAAATGGGTTGGACAATAAAATTATAATTTTACAGTAATTATTGATTTTTTTTATCTGTCTCCACCACAGGTCACTGGTTTTGAACAAAGATCAAGTCAAATACACTTCCTCTGTCTTCTATAACTTTTGTCTCGACTTAGTCTTTTTTTAATAAAAAAAAGAAGCTTTCATTACAAGACGGCACACCCTTAGTCTAAAAGGATCAAACAGAATTGCGTACAAAGAAAACATGCAAATAGAGAGGTATAAATACAATGTGTAAAGTGTAATGTTTCTGTGACGTTTACGGCAACTTGGTTTCAGCATGTATGAGACGAGGTTGAAACGCAAAATGATGACATAGTTACATTTACACAGTCTGTGTAGAGTGAAATGATCGATCCGTTTCTGAAGTGTAGCTCTGCTCCATTGTGTCTCGGAAAAGGCAACACTTAAAATGTGGGTGTGTGAAATAGTATTAATAGTGTTTTCCATAAAGATAGATTAATTACGAAAGTGGAAAATTCCATTGGAAGATTAAAGTTTACAAAAGCTATGAAATGAAGTTGAAAAAAGTTACAAATCCTACCAAAAATTAAACAAGAATCATAAGACCTCATCCATTTATTATTAAAATGAATTCCACATCAAAATGCACGTTATCAAAATCGAAAAGAAAGATTAAAAATCAACGAAAGTCCGCATAATATATATATATATATATATATATATATATATATATATATATATATATATATATATATATATATATAGTTCCGCAGCAAGCCATTTTTGATGCAAGCGTCATTAAAGACCACGGAGTTCTCTCTTCACGATCTTTCTTGTCAATTTCTCGACGCGGCGAGCGATTATTCGGTTGTCGGGTGTTAACCGCTGGAGAATTGCATCTAGCGTTATGTCGTTGGCCATTCTTCTAGCGCTTTCAGTCTCTCGACCATCTTCAGTAGGCTGTGTCTTATTGTTAATAAGAGCCGTATTTGTAATTTTATTATTAGTTATAAATCTATTAATTTACATATCTTTCTCCCTCTCTCTCTCTCTCTCCATATATATATATATATATATATATATATATATATATATATATATATATGTGTATATATATATATATATATATATATATATATATATATATATATATATATATCTTTGTTTATTTATATTTTCAATTTTTTTTGTTATCATTATCATTATTATTATTATTATGTATTAAAGACTGATAGGGCGTTAGTAACGGTGGTGAATGCTATTTCATTAATTGTGGGTTGTAATTTCTTTATGTGTAGGGCTTCGAAGATTTTTAGCCGGTTTGTGCAGTTGTTTTTTTTTGTATTATCTTAGTATTAGTTGTTAATATTTGTCTTAGCTCGGTTGATTTTATTATTTTCTGTGTGCGGTAATGTGTCGGTGAATGACACTAGTATCATTTAAGTGACGTGTAAGGCGTCGGGAGTGGGTAGTAGTTGTATGGCCAATATAAGTACTGTGTTTGGCTGTTCGGGAAACATTCCTCGAATGAGCATTGGAAGAAATACAGTACGTTTGTGTGTTTGTTGAGTTAGTACGATAGTTTATATATATATATATATATATATATATATATATATATATATATGAATGTGTCTGTTTTTGTTATTTGTTGTTATCTGTTGTTGTTAGCAGCAGTAATGATAGGGGTAATGCGTTACGTAATCTTCACAATTTTAGGGATATATATATATATATATATATATATATATATATATAATAAGAAATAGGTAAAATAAATACCTTTTGAAGCATTAAAGATGCGATATCAATTTTTTTCTTTAAAAAGAAATATAATAAATCGAAACCGATTTTTTTATTTTTTTATTATAAACTAGCATTTTTTTGTTAGTTTAAAGTGATACAGATATTTCGCCAAAAACTTGGCATCATCGGTGTGTAATATATCCTGATGTCATCGGATTTGTATTTTTTTCCTACCGGCTTTTGTTGTTCCAGCCGGGCCAAAGGGGTTAGCTGTTGTTTCCCCACTTTCAAATATGAGAACGTGAATGCGCACGTGATTTGTGTAAGTGTTTTAAGGTTCATATTTTTTTAAGAAGCCTCTATTGTTAAATTGATTAAGAAATAGGTAAAATAAATACCTTTTGAAACATTAAAGATGCGATATCAATTTTTATTTTTGAAAAATGCGCCTTTACCCTGCGCTATCAAACGACACTGGCGAAATGTAAGTGAAATCTTAATGTAAACATTGTCAAGTGCCGGGAGCTTGAATTGGTTTTGCCCAATGAACAATGCCTAAAAAGCTATTTGCAATTGACGATTTCCTTACGAAAATGCCCTACCCAAGAAAAGGAGCTTATATAGTTATCATTGCGGCTAGACAAGATAGTGCCTTAAGCCGGAATCGAACCTCAACCGTCGAGCTGACAGTCAGCGCCTCTACACCTGCTCTATCACACAGTGCAGTTCATCACATAGTTTACTATGAAAAGATCCGAAACCACTAGAGGTTGTAATCGATTGCTTTACCATCAGACTTCCGAGGACATGTCTGAGAAGTACCTGACCACAGTCTCTGTGTCCGTGGTGTCGAATCCTGTCATAGTCAGTCTGCAATAAATATACAAATAATAATTTCAGATCGCCTTAGAGGAGGGATTTCATGTCGAAGGATTAGGACGTAACAGTCATAACAAAGATACAAATGGAAAAAAAAATCAACTTTGACAATTTCGCACGTTGTATCCAGGTCTGCTTATAACTGAATTTTACTTCAGTGTAATTTCTCAGAAATCAAGGGGTCGCTTGTGGGCGTAAAACTTCGTTACTATATGAGATACATAGATACTCGAGTGTCCCATTAAAGTTCTCCGTGTAATTAGTAAAATTGAAGAACATTAATTTTCCTCTACCAAATTCAACAGTTAACTATGTTACAGTAAATCTTTTGTGGTTTACCGAATTCGAGGACAAAAGTTCGTCTAGTCTTGTGAACTATCCAGCTTAGTGATGTTGCTCGAATCAACATCACTTGGATAAGGGCTGTCATTTCCCGTATAAGCCAGTATGTAGTAACAATACCGATGAGATTTTATTGGGCTTCGAATACTATGTTATTTTGAATATTCAGTAAGGGTTTACTTGTAGGGGAAAGTATGTTTATGCCAGGTTGTCCTGGCAAAACCCTGTACAGAGATTCCTTAGACACTCGAGGATAGTGTTTAGTAGATCGAGCAAAATACGACAGTCTGCTTCGTATCAGACTACAGCATGATCGTCTTTAAGTCTAATGTGAACAAATACTTTTCGAGTCGTCTGCTTGCAAAATCAACTTGTCTTAAGTAACTTTTGGCTCATTTAACCCAAAGTTTTCAATCCTCTCGTGTTTATGATCATCGTCCAACCAAACAATTTTTAATCGTTATCCTCGAGTAGCATAAGGGTCTTAATAACAGGTGATATATCTGTAAAAACAAAACGAATAAACAATGACTGTTAAATATTCAGGCCAGAACCTTTGTGGACAAGAAGTTTTTTGTACCAAATATGATTGTGTTGCAGAAATGGTTAACTGTTGGGACGATTCCATAAATGACACTTTGGTGGAGGAGATGGTCACCCTACGAAGATGCTATTCTAGCTTGTTTTATATACAGGATTATGAATATCTCCGCCAAAAAGAAATACACAAGCAATTAAATCATTAATAAAATTCACACTCGTTTCTGTAATTCAATCATATTTGGTAGTAAGAAACATTAATCTGTGCCTGATTTGCCCTCTTGAATGTCAAACATAAGTACGTCCATGATTATCTAAAAAATAATAATACGCTCAAACATTTCTTGTTCGTACGTACATAACCATCGTTCACACACATTTAAAAAATGAGATTGTCCGATGATGATTGATGACTAATTTGATGTCGCTCATTCCGACTTAAGCCATTCTAAAATAAATTGATCCAAATTCAAATCATGCCACTCCGTCAATTTAAATAGTACAAATAAAATAAATCTCAAAAAGTGACTTTTGTTTTATTGATTTGAAGAATATTTATCTGACAATTAGTTTTTACGGAAAATGATTGTTTTCAAAAGAATCAGATTGCTACACTTTTAAATGAATAAATAAAAAAATAAAGAAGAAATATGTTCGTTTTATTTATGTACAGAATATTTAGCTGACTATGACAAAATATCCCTGTCTTCAAAATGATATCGCATACCTTGGCTTCGTTACATTTCTCAAAAGTCATCTTAAATATTTTATTTTTGTTGTTAATTATTGATTATTATTGTCGTCTCCACTTTCTTTTCTTATCTGCCTTGAAAAGAAAGACACTTTATTTTCATTGTGCGGCGTATAACACATTTCGCGTTCTGAATGAAGATAGCGTGGTTGGTTGGTCGAAAAACATGTGATAAGAAACGTGTTAATGGAACGTTATATCTGCCTTGTTATTTACTCTCCACCTCTCTATCTCTATCTTCGAAAAAGAAATCCACATTCTCGAGCCGACCATTTCAAGGTTGCCGATTGCATTTTTCACGTGGTGTTATTGTATTCCTACGCGCTGTCACTTAACGCTTATCTTCAACATCCGCATGGGAATATATTTTCCAACTTTTTAACTCTTGCTTGGTATTTTCCATCGAGTTATATCAATATAACCATGTACACGTGCTGTCAAATTAACCACATACGATGTGTTTCGCTTTTATTTAATGACAAATACAATATCACGCAGGGTACTTCTTTTTCTTTAGAGTTTGTTTTTTGCTACGGCAGGATCCACAATAATAGATTTCTGTCGCCACTTGGAACGATCACAGGCTTGATTGGAGTGAAGGTCGTTTTTAACAGGGATCATTGTGTATTGTGTCGCTCTGACCTTCAGCATATGTCAAAATTATCTGAGCCGCCATTCTTTTATCTTGTCCTTGATCGGCGCGATGCCAGAGCGCCTTCAGATGTCGTCATTACAGTTGTAGTCAAGCAGTTTAATCCCCGAGATCCAGGGAAGCATTTTATTTTCCATAACGGCGAATCCGCGCTCCCCCTTCACTGTTGTCGGTAAGCACTCGGAACTGTACAAATGAACGGGTCTGGCAAAAAATCTAGTAGATCTTCAACTGAAGACGGTCGCCTGTGTTGGAGTCACAGAGGATGTCGGTAGTGGTGCGCTATGAGAGCCACGCTATCTGATGCGCGGAGCGACTTCGCCAAGGATGTTGACCTCATTGCTGAACGTCGAACCTGGACAATCGATGGTGCCGTGTTTGTCTTTATCGGTGGTTAAATATGCCGTCTTCTTAATGTTTAGTCGCACGAAAAACTACACCAGTTTGTCCTTCCAGGAATCGACTTGTTGTTGTTCGATATTGCTAGAATTAAATAAATATATTTTATGTACGCTGTTTCCTCAAGCTTATTCACGTGGAAAAGTTACAAAAGGATTACATTAGAAAAAAACCGTTAAAAGAATTAAATAAATCTTACGTGTCAACATATTATTTTATAGATGGCTATTAGAAATTTACTTACTTTTATTACGCGCATAGTATATTTCAAATTAAGCATGGGCGCCAGCATTTTCCACAAGCTTCTCGAACAGCCTGGGAACCGCATTGACTGATTTCACAATTAACGCTGTTTTTAATAGCGAGTCACGTCTTATCAGCGCTAAAGACACTCGAGGATAAGAGTTAATGAGATGGATAGATTCTCAGTTGAATAATGAAGAATATTAGGAGAAGATTTTTATGCTAATGAGTAACCACTTATCAAGGCTAAAAGCCACTCGAGGGTGATGGTTAATGAGATCGATCGATTGGCAGTTAATTCATGATGAATATTAAGAAATCATTTAATCTCTCGCTTACCCGTTTAGTTTAGTCGTCACATTCTATAATCGCAGTGCTGAAAAAGGGATAATAATTGCTGTGTCCTATTTAGGTTTTTATTATAGGTTGGTGGTATATAGAGATTTCCAATCCTTACATAGTATTCATCATAATTCAACTCTCCATTTATATGTTTTATTATCCCGAGTGTTTTCAGCCTTTATTAGTTGTGAGTACTTTATTAGTTGTGAGTACTTTATTAGTTGTGAAATCAGTTGATGTGGTTCCCAGGCGGTTGAAAAAGCAAGTGGCGAATACTGGCACATATATTTAATTTAAAATATAACCCTATGCTCTACTGTTTCTTATATTCATTTACTGTAAAAATTGAATTTTAGTAAAAGATTACGATCACGTTATTACAGGAAATTATTTTCCAATCAGTTTAGCCCGTTCAGTACCAAATGAGTGACCATTTGGGTATACCCTATGATGTATGTGGGAGTGCTCTTTGCTTATTTCGACATTTTTTCTAGTTGTCTTGGACGTCTCATCGCAACTAGACTAACGCGATACCGGTTCAGAAAAATATGTGGTTAGGGATTGCGTAACCATTGCGCTAAAATAGACTCCTCGCGTATACACCCTTACATGGGGTTATCCATTGTCTGTCGATAGTGAATAAAAGCCGTTTTCATTACTAATGGGTCACGACTTTAAAAGGCCCGGGGGCTACTGGAGGATATGGGTTAAAGTGCTCGTTAGCTGGACAATCATCGCTCCACGAAGAGAACGGACATAATTAGTGAGAATTGATCATCCAAGAGGACGGCTCAACAAGTATTTGTTCACATTTGACTTGAAGACAAACATGCTTTCGTCGGTTAGGAAGCAAAATTGTGGCATCCAGTTCCACAGATGAGATATTCGAGGAAACAAGCGTTGGTGCTAGTGTATTTGAGCAGTACCAAATTTCTGCCCTCGAAAATCTCGCTCACACCCCTATTCCAAGTTCGTGGACAACGGTCATAAACAACGTGTTAAGCATAATTTAGAAAATTTCAAACCGATATAAATTATTTTGCGCACTAAAAATAATTAAATTAAAAAAAAAAATTATTATTAAATATTATCGACACTTTTAGTTTCCTTTTAATAATCTTTAGTATTGATTAAAGGTTCAATTGAAAAATAATAATTACAATTTTATGGAATAATTTTTATAATAAAAGTTGAATATCAAGTAAAAATTTTTACTTGATATTCAATTTGATTACAGAAAATCATCAAATAATTCGAATAAAAAAAATAAATTTAAGTATTTGTTGTGTGCAAAATCATTCATATTGGATTAAAACAATTTAAATTGCACTTAAAACGTTGTTTATGGCCACGAATTAGGAATGGAGGCATGTGAGTGTGATTTTCGAGGGTAAAAATTTAGTACTGCTCAAATACATCTGCGCCGAAATTTTGTTCATGAAAGTTTCGTTTAAGCTTGTTGGTATGCCGAGAACAGATACTACACTTTTACCTCAGCCAACAAGTTAAGGAACTATGTAGACTTTGTAAGAGTTGTTGTGTATCCTTATAGACTTAAACACATCTACTGTAGATTCGTTTGTATACTTTTCAATCACCTTATCTATAAGAGAAACGTCTAAATTAACATGCTCGAAAACGAACAATAGACATGAACCTTACAGCTTTTTTTATGTTTGTAGAGTACTGTAATAGAATGTGCTCCGTTGAACTTACGGTAGTGAAGCTGCCTCGACGTAAATACCCCCGGTCAACCTGTCAAGCAGCAGCATTCTACCCCTTCATTATAGAGGTTCTCAGATGCTGGTAAGCTTTCTACTCTAACAGTTTGTTTCTTTCGAACTGCTAGCCTATGGCATTCCCTTTCTTCCTGACTTCCCTGACTGTACTAACATGCAGAAATTTACATGTAATGTAAATAGTCATGTCGCTACTCAACTCTCATCTTATAAGTCCCCCATATATATATATATATATATATATATATATATATATATATATATACAATAATATTTATAAATAAATATTTATTAATTATTTTAATTACCTACAGACATCGATATTTCATACTCACGCAATCTTCAGTGTAGGAACTAATTCTCAACGGTCGGTGGGCGCTAACTCCGATCACAAATCGCCACTATATATATATATATATATATATATATATATATATATATATATATATATATATATATATATATATATATATATATATATATATATATATATAAATTCCCCAATTCACAGTAGCCCCTTACGTCACAGTGGCAATGCATCTTGTTTGGGGTGAGTACATTTTTTTAAAACAACAAAAAAATTAAATAATGGTACCCGAAATTCATTTAGTTAGACACAATTTATATACTAAACATAATATTAATAAAATTAAATTTCTTTTATTTCGACTATTCGGACTACTGTTCTGATATTTGATGTCATTCTCACAACTTTTGTTTTTATGGGGAAATAAAGATCACACAAAGACAAACACATACACATACATTTAGTGTTTTTGTAAATTCAATTTATTAAGCAAATAATATATATAAATTATATATATTTGTATATTTCGAATCTAATATACAAGATACCGGATAAATAATTCTAGACATTAATATACGTCCTAAACAACAAAGCAAAAACGCTCCCCAACAAAAATTGGTAAATCTGAGTGCGGTTTCTCGAACAGGCAATTTGGATAATATCTAACGAAAAGGAGGTTTCAACTATAACATTCTAACTCGCTTATTATATAGTCTATAGTAAATAACGATACATCTGGACAATGCATATGTCAAAGTAGCCCCAAACTGTATTATTTTGTTCATTCGGACAACTGTTCTCTTCTCAGATGTTATTCTCACAACGTTTCTGCCGATGTAATCTCCGAAATTCTTCAGGTTCATCTTTTCGAATTTGCGAATGTGTACAGAATTTCGAACACACTGCCTTATTTAATACTCGGGAGTAAATTGCTCTTTTCCGTCAGGCATAACCGGATAGAAGTCTCCAGTAAATCGTAACCGTATTGTTAGTATCGCCAGTACTTAGGATTCTTAATTGTATCCTTAGTATCACCTGTGCTGAGGATTGAAAACAACCACGAATTACTTAAGTCTTCTATCCGGTCTTCGCTAACTGAACGAGAGCATCTTACCCCAGTGGATTAAATGAAAGTTTCCATTACAAATTTTTGCACATTTTTTCCGAGTTCGACAGAAAGATTCCCGAGTTCTACTAGACGCACCTGAAAGGAGGTCGAAGGTTACATCGACCGAAACGTTGTTAGTATAACGTTCAATATGAGAATAGACGTCTGAATAATCGAATTATACAAATTATCAATCCTTAACTAAAAATCCCGAAACATTTTAATTAAATTAAACAATAATAAACATGTACAATACAGAATTATTTCGAACTACAACATAATTAAACAAAGGCCGAGTTATTATAATTTATTTCCCTTTTCGGTTAAATTAATTAAACATCTTGTTTAAAAATTATTTTTTGCTATTAAACTCATTATGTATTAATTATATCTGTATTTCAATTACAACGCATTTTATTAAAGGATTATTTTACTAATTTCACCCGCGTTTGTGTGCGGAAACTCCGTTGTTGTGTCCATAACTTGTTTGGGATGAACGTTAATAAATGGCATTAATTATTTTTACGATTCATGGAGCAATAAACAAGAGATAACGATTATATCGTTAGCATCGTTGTTTTTAACTACAATTTTATTTTCATTTACTTTTCGGGTTCGTTTTGAAAATGTGTAAGATTCACAAATAAAGAAGCGTCTTACAGTGTTTAGTGTTTATTTTGTCCGTTCCTATGTCAACTTAACCTAGGTGAATTTCCTACGCCATGATACTGTTAAAAGGATACGAACAATGAATACACGGCATAAAAACCTAACATTAAACTACATGGATACGATCGGCAAAAGTCGTACCTGCTTTAACACACAAACCTGCATGGATCATAGCGACAACAATGCATGTTCTGCCACACAGAGGTACAGAGTGTGAGCCACCTGATATCCAGTTATAAGGTTCTGCTGGCATACGGTTACTATACTATGCGACAAAATGTAAATATCCCGGCTAGACTGTCAGTAAGATTGAATTTACAGTATAGAAGCAAGTTCTGGGAACATATAGCACGAATAACTTTTGGAAATAAGTCATAAACGTTTCACCATGACTATGTTATTCTTATAGCTACATACCTAGAAAACGGAGCTGTTAACCCTGACATAGTAATATAAGACGAGAGAAGGAAGTAGCAGCCTTAGTTAAACTTTGTGTCTCTACTGTTGTTGGCCTAAAAAGAGGTCCGACTAAATACGATAATTTAAGTACGACATGAAAAACTACTAGAATCTTAGGAAGATTTCAATCATTCTAGTTAGCATAAGAGCTACCGGGCTCATGAAAATAATTTCAAAAACTACCTGACGAATATACCATGGTGAACGAAGTGAAAGACAGCTACAAACAAGTGGACTTAAAGGAACGGTTTAAACCTTTAAAAGATCTCTCAGTTGAAGTTTTTGAAATAGGATTTGTATGTCTGGCATTTTGTAGGATGCCCCATCCCCAGCAAAAACAAAAAAATATCAGAGAATTGAAAAACAATAACCAGAGAGAATTATAATGCCTGCTAGACACTATCGTCGCGTATATTATATTTTTCTGCAAAGAGATTTGTCAGGACATTACATGTGGATACTTCACCTTACAAGTGGATAATGTTCAAACATTGAAAAAATAACGTATTCAATTCCAACATAAGATCCTTTTGGAGCCTACACATTGATATAAATCGAATGGTGCATCTTCGCTTAGTGATGCTACTACAAATAACACCATACACATTGATACTCCACCAGACTAGATGAATTCCGGTTCCGAAATCTAGCAAAAATAAAATAAAGTGCCAAGAAAATAACCTATCTTCTTTACTGCTATACTAACTCAAGGTGTAAGAAGTAGAGAAGAAACTTAAATAAAAACTCGGATAACTATGTATCTGATAAAAAGCTCTTTAATATCTGAAAACATATGAAAAATAAATAAAGTAAAAATATAGCCACCGCTGCTTCTCCAAACTCTTAATGGAGTGGGGCTGTCACACAATCGTAGTAAATAAGAGGTGACACACACCCTATTCTGAAAACTTGTAAGCCACAACAGCCTAATAAATATAGACAAACCCCCTGTCCCACTACCACCTACAAACTATTTATTGGTCCGCTTGCAGCATATATAAACATCTCTGATCTGGGCATATCTGATGCAAGAGGAAGTGTATTGGCACTTAAGACTAGTTATTACTTAACACTACTATCTTTTAAGATTGTAGGAAGAGTCATATAATGGATAGATTAGCAAACGACATATGATACTGTGCCTTATTAATGGTTACTACGATGCCTTGAGGTATGCAAACTTGTATCCGCTAATCAAACACAAAAATAGTTGCTCATATAAAGATCTGGCAAACAACTATGTCTCTAAACTGCAAAAAACAGAAAGATCATAATCCCTGATATTAAGATCCAAAGAAGAATCTATAATTAGACACGTCATCCTTGCTCATTTGTATGGGGATAAATCCGCTTAGTGAGCTGCTGAACAACTGCATGAGTGCCTACAACTTAATCCAATACCACCATAGAGTCAATCAACTGCTCTTCATAGACAATCTCAAGCTGTATGCCAGCTCAGACACTGATTTACATCAAGTGTTTAATGTTGCTCAAACCTTCTCCAAATTAAGTTTGGCATGAAAAAATATGCCAACTGCTCCCCGATCGCTGGGGAGAAGATGCACACAGAGAATATGCAACTTGATGAACAGACTGACATCAAAAACCTAGAAGAAAAAGCAAATATAAATACATCAGCATTAAAGAAAACGATCCAATTAAACTCGACAAGACGAAAGAATAGTTTGGTAAAGAATATTACGCCGTGTAAGAAAAAATATGCTTTTAAATCAAGGCAAGATAACTGCCATCAATTAGGCCAGCAATAACATATAGCTTTGGCGTTAAAGACTAGCCACAACAAAACAAAAACTGACTAGCCACAACAAAACATAAACCGACTAGCAACAACAAAACATAAACTGACTAGCCACAACAAAACATAAACTGACTAGCCACAACAAATCATAAACTGACTAGCCACAACAAATCATAAACTGACTAGCCACAACAAATCATAAACTGACTAGCCACAACAAAACATAATCTGACTAGCAACAACAAAATATAAACTGACTAGCCAGAACAAAACATAAACTGACTAGCCACAACAAAACATAAACTGACTAGCCACAACAAAACATAAACCAACTAGCCACAACAAAACATAAACTGACTAGCCACAACAAAACATAAACTGACTAGCCACAACAAAACATAAACTGACTAGCCACAACAAAACATAAACCGACTAGCCACAACAAAACATAAACTGACTAGCCACAACAAAACATAAACTGACTAGCCACTACAAAACATAAACTGACTAGCCACAACAAAACATAAACTGACTAGCCACAACAAAACATAAACTGACTAGCCACAACAAAACATAAACTGACTAGCCACAACAAATCATAAACTGACTAGCCACAACAAATCATAAACTGACTAGCCACAACAAATCATAAACTGACTAGCCACAACAAAACATAAACTGACTAGCAACAACAAAACATAAACTGACTAGCCACAACAAAACATAAACCGACTAGCCACAACAAAACATAAACTGACTAGCCACAACAAAACATAAACCAACTAGCCACAACAAAACATAAACTGACTAGCCACAACAAAACATAAACTGACTAGCCACAACAAAACATAAACTGACTAGCCACAACAAAACATAAACCGACTAGCCACAACAAAACATAAACTGACTAGCCACAACAAAACATAAACTGACTAGCCACAACAAAACATAAACTGACTAGCCACAACAAATCATAAACTGACTAGCCACAACAAATCATAAACTGACTAGCCACAACAAATCATAAACTGACTAGCCACAACAAATCATAAACTGACTAGCCACAACAAAACATAAACTGACTAGCAACAACAAAACATAAACTGACTAGCCACAACAAAACATAAACCAACTAGCCACAACAAAACATAAACTGACTAGCCACAACAAAACATAAACTGACTAGCCACAACAAAACATAAACTGACTAGCCACAACAAAACATAAACCGACTAGCCACAACAAAACATAAACTGACTAGCCACAACAAAACATAAACTGACTAGCCACAACAAAACATAAACTGACTAGCCAAAACAAAACATAAACTGGCAAGACACAACAAAACATAAACTGACTAGACACAGAAAACAAGATAACATGATAACACTGTACAGAATTATGTATAAAACCAATATCTACAAAGAAAGTATTTGCTTAGAGGAGGAGATATGGGACTAAGAAATTAACCATCAACATAGAGCCACAATTGTTAGCACTGGCCGATGAGATGAGCTGCGGGAACCCCAGTATCATGATAGTACGCAAAGATTAATGCATGAGAGCCAATAACCCAATATCGATCACGCAACTGATCAAACATATTCGACAAGGTTCTCTCATAATTTACATAGAAACACCAAATAAGCATGCCATCGAAATAGTCCAAACAGCAAGCAAAAATAGACCGTGTCTTTCCATTGCAGCAAACTGAAAAAAATAGGCCAACCGACAATGTTCCAGATTTTTCCTGAAATAACAATCTCACAAATATATAGACAATGAATATTGTATAGACTGGCACGAAAGGGAATCACTTTAATATGATCAGGAGAAAATGATAATGGGTGTCAAACATCAATGCCTTATGACCAATGATTTTAATGAGATGAGTGGTTTCAGTGACAGTAGTAAGTGAATGTTCTGCCACACAGAAGTAGAGATTGTGAGCCACCGGACATACAGTTGAAGGCTATGCTTGGGACAGCTACTATATAATACGATACAGCGGGGTATGTAAATATCTCCACTAGACCATCTGTAAAACATGAACATTAAGTTAAGCAGCAAGTCTTAAGAACAACTACATGACAAAACCGTACGAAATAATCCATTAAATAGGTAATCCATACAACTACATACTTGGAAAACGCAGCTGTTACACCTGATATAGTTATATGAGACATGTGATATGGAAGAATATGGGGAGAGTACTTAGAGTCAGCATCCTCGATGATGCCGGTTTAATTATAGATGCGATGGAGAAGAGAACTTAATTCTAAGGCCTTGTGTACAACAAGAAAAGAAACTCGCACCTTAGGAAGTTTTAAACGTATTCTAGTGGGCTCATGAAAAAGATCATTAAAAATATATCCGATGGAACAAGTGCAAGAGAGAGTCAAACAATTATACGTTCACGGACAGCTAGAATCTAAAGGACATGTTTCGGTTGGAGGTTCTGGAATATCGGGTGAATATCCGGCATTTAGTAAGAGGCTTTACTCTCAGCAAAACAAAGAAGATTGCAAAAAGTTGTGAATGGTTTACATGCTCAAATCTAAGACGTACTAGTACAGAAAGTAGCAAACAAAGAAATGAACAGAAACCTTTTCAATAATTATATAAGATGTAAAGGTAAAATTGTCAATCATAGATTCCTTTACATTAGCTACTAGGTAGAGGTGTAGGAAAGAGCGCCACTCTTTTTCCATGATTAGTTTACTCACTCTCGATCCTCCTCTTATAAAGCTAACCCTTTTAATAATAGGAGATTAAGTGCCATTTTCAAAGTCTTTTATATGACTCGACCGAGGATTGAACCATGTTCTCCCGGTCTACTCGTGAACACTCGAACCATTACGCCAGAATAGAATAGATTATTAATATATATTTTCAAAATATATTCATGCGGTTATTAATTCATTTTTATTTTGTTCTAAACATGTCCTTACAGTGTAGGGACGGAATCCATCTGTAACATAAGGATGTATTTGTGTATTATTCTGTTAATTCAAACTATTTTACAGTTACTTTTTTACAAACATATAAGCGTCACATCATGGACATTAAAAGTCGACATGTTTATTGTTTATTTTTTATTTTCTGTAGATAAATTTGACAAACTCATTGTCTCTCGTTTTGATTTAAATGTTTACTTGCAGGAAGACCCGACGTTGTTCGTGATTTAATGATGATCACTACTATGTACTTACTCACTATGTCATTTCTTTGTTTTTAATGCTCATCCATCGTCTCACCTCCGCTACTGATATAGTTTGAAAAATGTTAAATCTTGGAAAACTCTCCGAATTAGTTTCCTATACATGTGGTTTAGATTTCATTAAAATCGGAGATACGTATTTGATTTTTACGGGGGGTTTGTCCTCGTGGGTCACTTACAAGTGAAGGCACATAAATATAAGGCACACAGATGGTAACGAGGAGATGCAGAACTACTTCCATTGTCGGTGTGATGGACCGTAGGCCATACAGGTCATTTATCTAGGAGAAGAAAAACTGTGCTACTGACTACTTACGTCTTGGCAGCAAACTGTCCTGATCGACAGCTTTCCAAAGCTGAACTCTCGAACAAAATATCCTGATTGCAAACCTACAATTGCTTAAGTAGTAGATGTTACCTGCATATCGCACGGCCTTTTAACTTCTTTTTCTACCAGCCAAGCACAAGGGTACTAGAGCAGGGACACCTCAAAACAGCCAGCTTTTGACATTGTCTCCTGACTAGGACAATGAACATCATCTCTCTATCTATCAGGGCAACTTGAGGACAGTTTTTTTGTCACTAAGTCTCACATGACTAGCTTGGGTTGCTCTTGTTCGACATATGTAGTGTAGAGGTTAGAAAGTGTGTTTGGCCGCTGTTCCCGACTAGTAATGCAGAATCCCAAACTCATAGATAGCGCTGAGAGCGGCTGCTCCATCAACAGTTGTATGATATCGTCGGTAACTGTACGTACCATGTCGCGCATGGAAAATGGAACCTGACAGTTATCTATCATAGGGTTTTAAGAGGCCATAACCCCCATATATCATGTTTGGACTAATAGTCTGGATGTGTGAGTTTATTGGCACGATGTACGCACCAACCTTGCCTTCATCGATCTATCTAAAATCAAAATGACAATATAAAGAAAATGAAACAAAGCCAATCCAGTCACCCAACAAAAACATATTCGTTTCTGCACTTGGGGCGAGTATTCACAAATATCCGTGGGTATAGACCCAACATAAATGACGTAGACACCTTTCCCCTAGTAAACCCACCATATATTATAGCACTAAGTTAAAAAAAAACCTACACTCTTCAATCTCTTCACACCATTTTGACATTACTGAATATTTCCTACTCTACAGAAAAAACTCTGACAATCATATTCATGGGCTACGAGTTATAGTTTCGAAACCTTTTCTCTTGACTAGAGAACATATGCGAGGATATGATTATCAAGCCTACATGTGTTAAAGATTTACCCTACAGCACTGCTTAAGTAACTTATATTTTTTATACAGTTCTCTACCGACCCAGGACTGTACCTGTCTTAACACTGTCTCTTAAAAAGCATAGCTACAGCACTCTCACTTGACTCTAGTACCCAAATACATGTATTTTAGGATTCCAATGTGAATCACTGTGACTGGCTTGGATTCTCTTGATATACAGGCGCAGCTGCTAACTCCACATATACTTTGTCCATCGCGCACCTAATCTCACAGATTGTCACTTTTCGACCCACCTCCCTTATCGTGTGAGCCAGCAAGCCTCACCTCTCGATCTTTTCTTGACGTCACTGCCCGAAGCTTGTGTGACGAATGCTCATAGCCCGCTCGTGAATGCTGATCACCGTACGGTAATAATTGATATCCCTCTAAAATCTCGTCCTAAAGTTGATGGGCCGTTGCTCAAAACAACGAAATACTACAAGCGGGCTGATTGGAAATCCAACAGAGATCGCATCAGAGACGCTCCATGGAGTGACTCTTTTTCACTCCCTGCTGATGAGTGCGCAATTGAGTTAATCACATGGCTAAAGGAGGTATTGAAGCACATGTCTCCGATGCGAACATACTACAGCAAGCCTCACTCTCCACAATGGTACACCTCGAAATGTGCAGCTGCTATTCCTAAGAAGTAGCAAGCACTCCGACAATTCAACCGTCATAAGTCAACTACAAATAGACAGAAACTTATCGTGTCAAGAAATCATTGTAAGACTGTAATAGATGAAACAAAGAGAAGGTATACACAAGTGATTCGAAAACGTATGCAGTCACAGAAAGTATGTACTCGTGATCCCTGGAGACTTTACAATAGTTTGGTAAACCCATTGACATTTCCCCCGCTATCCAACCACAATGATGCCGTTTGCACGGCAACTGACAAGGTTGAAGTATTTTTCCAACGTTTCCCTTTAAACCCTGTTTTTGGAGTCCGAAAACAACTCCTTCAAAATGTTCCATTGAAGACTGAACCACACTTGATGACCTGCCCATCACCCCATCTCATGTCCGGTACATCATTACAAACCTTGGCACTTCAAAAGCATGTGGGCCTAGTCTTATACCAGTATAAGTAATAGAAACATGCTCTGCTAACCTGGCGCCTTGTACTCTCTTAACTATACAACATATTAATGGAATAATCTTGCTAAACTGATAGCTTTAAATTTGCTTCTGAGGTACCAGTCTTCAAGAATTTTGGAGATGGAACTGACCCTCAGAATTATCGCCCATAAATCTATGTTCTTGATTTTAATAAACAACCTCCCTGATAACATTGAGATCGAAATACTTACTGAGGACACCACGCTCTAATATCCTCATGTGGGTAAAACGCACGCGCTCATATCCGAAGCAAGGGCGCAATCCTTAGAAAGTGACTTCTAGGCTGTAGTCGATTGGCGTCATAAATGGTTGGTATCTTTTAATGCCGCAAAGATTAAGCTTTTTTCCTTCAATAACTACAAGAAACCTATTCACCCACCGATTGCCATGGCAAATAACACCCTACCCGAGAGTTCAACATTCAAACTTATCGGCCTAACATTCACAGATAACATGAATTGGAACAAATACATTGAAGACATTGCCAAGGCTGCTGCAAAGAACGTGGGCTCCCTCTATCGTGCTAGTACACTCCTCACACCTGACATTATCCTCTATCTCTACAAAGCCACTATCCGCCCATGTATGGAGTATTGTTGTCACATCTGTGCTTGTAAACCATCCACTAGTCTCTTCCTCTCTGAAAATTACTAAAAATAGTTATTAATCTAATATGCCCCTCAATACCCACCAAGCTCCAGCCCCTGTACCATCGCCGCAATGTTGCATCGGTGTGCTTGTTTTACAAGTACTTCAATGGAATGTACTCCGATAAACTTACCATGCTGGTGCGCCTTCGACATAAGTACACTCGACCTACCGAACAATCGGATAAATTCTATCAATTCATTGTGTAGGTCCCCAGATGCTGGAAAGTCTTTTTCTCCAATAGCTTCTTTCCTCGAGCTGCCAGCCTTCGGAACTCCCTCCCTTGTCACTGTTTCCCCGACATGAATAAATTTCAAACTAACGTGATCAATCATCTTGCTCAACAGCTACAATTCATGATGACCCCCTAAACGTTTATCCTAATTCTCAGTGGCCCCTTTCATCTACAGTGGCAAATTGTCTTATAAAAATAAAAATATGATACAACTTTAATCAAATGTTTGCTTTCATACTACATTAGGTTAAGAAAGGGCAATTTACTTTGTCTTCCTCCCACAAGTTTATACATATGATTTAATTTCATAAAACTAGGATATATTTTAAGTTTTAATGGTGTTATGCCCCCATAGCCTCTGGGTAATGAACTTAGAAATTCTTGAATACTTCCGTTTTGTTCCCAGATCTATTTTACATAAAGATACACTTTTAGATTTCATGTAAATTCTTTAACCTTTCTTTCTTTAATGAACACACAAATATGATACACACATCACACAAAAACATACACACATACAGTTTTATGAAGCCGAAAATTTAAATTTAAAAATGATTTAATAAATATTTAATTTATTTGACAAAATCTCGCGTCAAGTAGTCTGGTTTTTCAATTTTCAAAGTTTATCATTTCAACTACGTTTCAACTGTAGTAACACCTATCTTATTATTATACACACACGCGTTTTACTACATATCGACTATTCTAAAAAACAATCCATTCGATAAAATCAGAAGACAGTCGATATGTGGCTTCGACCATGAAAAAGGAAAAAAAGAAGAAAGGAAAAAAAAAGAAATATATTATCTGTATTACTATGATAAGGGTTTTATAAAACCGAAAATTTATATTAAAAAAATGATTTATTAAATCTTTCATTTACTTGACAAGATCTCGCGTCAAGTTATCTTGTTTCTCAATTTTCTTTGTTAATCATTTTAACGATGTTTCAAGTGTAGTAACACCCATCTCATTATATATATATATATATATATATATATATATATATATATATATATATATATATATGGAGATAGATAGATAGATATATATATGGAGATAGATAGATAGATTTCACATTATCACAACGATCAGTGGCAAAAGATAGAACCTGTCACCTATGATGAAGCCAGACTAAATCAAAGTTTATGCAATGCCATAATTGATGGCGACCATGTTGTAATTACCTATTAGTTGCCTTCCCGCTTAACATCTATAAGAAGAGAACGATTGGCTTAATTTTACTTATAAAATAATTGCGTCGTCTGTGTTTATTTTCACATCTATAAAAAGGAAATAAGTTTTACTTTATTTTATTTATAAAAAAATATTGTGGGTTTTTAGTTCGCGCTTGCCACCCATAAATAAGCTACTTAATTTTAATTTAATGCATAACAATAATATGCTTATTATTTGAATAGTCTGAAACCATTTATTTTGATTTAACTACACATTGTATTTAGTTCTGTCACAATTATATAATATTCCAAACCTAGGAAAATATGAGAAGAGAGGAAACATATATTTGCTAGTACTGTAAATACAGTTTTCATGATAGTCCAGTAGAAATATTTACATTATGTCGCATAGTATAATAGCCGTCTGCCAGCAGAACCTTATAACTGGATATCAGGTGGCAAACACTCTTTACTTTCGTGTGGCAGAACATGCACTTGTTGTAGCTATGAGGTATGCATGTTTGTGTGTTAAAGCAAGCACGATATATGCCGATCGTATCCATGTAGTCTAATGTTAGGTTGTTATGCCGTGTCTTGATTCTTCGTATCCTTTTAACTGCATCATGGCGTAGAAAACTCACCTCTTTATTTGCGAACATTACACAGTTTCAAAGCGAACCCGAAAGATTAATTAAAATAATTGTAGTTAAAAACAACAATGCTAACGATAAAATCATTATCTGATGTTTATTGCTCCATGAATCGTAAAAATAATTAATGCCATTGATTAACGTTGATCCTTAAAAAGATATGGACACAACAAGGTTGTTTCCGCAAAAAAACGCAGGGTAAAATTCGTCAAATAATCCTTTAATAAAATGCGTTTTAATAAAACCACCTATCTTCTTAAAAGCATTGGTTATCAGGCCTTGATCTTGGACAGCCATTATTATCCTCTCTTGATCATAGTGGAGCGATCCTCTTTTGAGCCAGTCTACAGAAATGTCCTTGTCTATATATTCGTGAGGTTGTTCTTCCAGAAAATATTTGGCACTTGTTGGTGTGCCCATCAACCTACTTATCTTCTATGGAAGATTTTGGTGCATTTCTTGGTAGAACTTTTAAACTATTTCCGTTGCATGCTTCTTTAGCGTTTCTCTTTCGTTTGTGAGACAATCTTGTCCAACATGTTTGGCCAGTTTTGTAATGGAGGTTGTTGTACTGCCTCTTGTTCCTTGATGTTTATAAACCACTAAATAGATTGAGTTCTGATAGACCCGTACCCCTTATTCCGATAGGAGATGCTGGTTTCTGCATTTTTGTTACATTTCACTTCAGTCGAAGTTCTAATAAATTAAGGAGCCCCATTCTTGGGGCTAACACTTTATCTCTATATGAGATACATAGAGATTAGAATATTCCATTAAAGTTCTCTTTACCTCTAAAAGGTTGACTTAGTAGAACAGTACAAATTTTAATTTTCCTATCTCAAATTGACATGTTAACTATGTTATTGTATATCTTTCTTGTAATCTCTTGGTCTTACCGATTCCAGGACAATACTTAATCTGGTCTGGTGGAGTATCCAGCACAACGCTGTTGTTTGAGGAAACCGTACTTGGTGCACCATTCCTTGTATGAGCAACGTCGATGAGATCTTATTTGGGCTTCGAATACTATATTATTTTTAATATTTAGTCAGAGTTTAGTTGTAGGGTGAAGTATCCTCATGCCAGGTTGTCTTCACAAACCCTTGTACAGAGAGATCAAAGACACTCGAGGATAGTTCCTAGTAGGTAATTCAATATGCAGGTTGGTATGAATCAGCAAAGGAGGTCAGACTCAACTAGTCAAATATATAAATAGGAGAGCGAGATATACCAATAGACACCTAATAGACAAATCGCATATAAGGAAAAATTACCATTAACTTGGAAACAAGAGGGATGCCATATAGCGCGAATGACGGGTATCAATGTCACATAAATTAAAACACTACTGAACAACGTTCTGTTTACAGGAAAAGAACTACCATTGTTATTATCACTTAACGCCCCACAAATAATAGAACTAACATGACTGAGTGTGAATGTATAACACACTTACTGTCTTCGGCCGCTCACCATCCCTTTGCGACTTAATTCCTAGATTTTACAGAAAAATAAACCGCTTATTGCTAGATCGAAATTTTAGTAGCTAGATTAAAAAAAATCTCCAGATCTACCGGGAAAACGGTTAAATTTTCAACACTGATTTATGATCATTACAAAAGCTATACGGTTTTTAAAAGGAAGGTTTAATATCACTAGAGTGTTAATCGTCACGGATTAGTGGTACTTGTTAAATCGTGCTTTTAATACCTGAAATTATTTAAACGAAACTGATCGATAATGTCATGCTAAAAAAATATAACACAAAGACACCAATTATGGTGAACAGTAAAAATGTCAACATTGTTAAAAACTATATCTACTTAAGGAAGATGGTGACAAAAAATGTTGATATTATACCTGAAATCAAACGACGAATGTACAGAAATTTCGAAAATTAACAACATAATAACAAATAGAAAGTCAAACATGAACATTGAACGGAATGATGGGCACTTAATAATGCAGCAAAAGAAAGGCTAATCGTTGCACAATGCAGAAATGAACGCATTACGCCCGGCATCAATCTGCGAGAAAGAAAAAGAAACACTTGGAGCAGACAGCAAAGTAGCTTAAACGACATCCTCACTGCAATACAAACGACTAAATATAGATGACAGGTCACGTTTCAAGATATGCAAACAACAGGTAGACACTAAAGCAATGGAAAGAATAAGAGGGAGGCCACAACCCGTTTCTCAAAAGCCAATAGGGTTCTGGCTAGGGACAAAAGAAGATGGAAGGGAATGATTCTACTTCAAGGAGCGATCAAAACATCTAATGATTGTGATGATAAATCGATTAGTAAAATAATACAAGGCTTATCGATTAGAAGATGAATCCAATCGATGAGAAAAACGAAGACAAAATTAAATTAATGAAATTAAAAGTAAAAATAACTAAATTAATTTAATAAAACACTCAAAGTTTTTATTCATTTGACAAAATGTCAGTTAAGCAATCGAGATTCTAATAAGATTAAACCCCTACTTTCTCATCTCATTAAGAATTAAATTTGAATATGTGATTATTATTTTTAAATAGTTTATTATTAGTTTATTATTATTAGTTATTATTAACATCCGTCTTTATTTATACGTGATTATTGAATCGGGCCGGACACACGTACATTAACATTTATTATATAGATGAATATGAAATGCAAAATAGAACTAGAAATAGCGCATGAAGAATACATGCGTATACACAAGCATACATGCAGTATTCTACAGTGCGATGAGAGATATATGGAATATAAAAGTATTAAAAGCACAATTTAACGGCCACCATTACTCCTCGATTAAAGTGTGATTAACACCCAAACGATATTAAACCTTCCTTTCAAATACCGTACTGGTCAATACTCCTACCCTCCAAAAATTTCACAGCTAACCACAACAAAATGTCCCCTCTCCCCTAACCCATCTCACCCTTTCGACTACTTCTTTCACACTCTTACCAACATACCCCGCCTACTTTCAAATTATCTTCATTTCTTCAAATCTTTTTTCTAAAACTATGATACTACCTACATACCAAAGACAAAGATTTATCCACCTTCCCTCTTATTTCCCCAGCCCCTCCAACTCAATCCTACACCTCACCACGAGAAAATCCTCAGCACCCCCTCCCCTCTCTCCCACCTTAAGACAAATGGACTAACATTCCCACCCTCCCCCTTTTCACTCACAGCCATCCACATTCATTTCACTCTCTGCCACTGACTTCTCTCAGTTCGGACCTTGGCCCAGCGCTCTCAGCAGCCACGGCTAATTCTTTTTCTCCTCAACACATTATGGCAACTCAATATTTCGATGTATCTGCATGACGGTTTTCTTAAAATTATCATCCTGAGAAAGTCTTACAAATAAAGACTATTAATTTTAATATATAATAAAAATATCTCTTAGTTTTTCCTTTTTCATTTCCCATATATATATATATATATATATATATATATATATATATATATATATATATATATATATATATATTAGTGTATTTTGTAGTAGATACGCAGCTACTTATTGAAAATTATAAACCAGTTCATCTATGGGCATACACATTACAATGACTAATTGGACTTTAATCTGAAAGAGTATAAACTTTTCCAAGACTCATGTGACCTATAATACGATTTCAAAGAAAACACTTTTTGATGCAATTTTATATTTAGGGGGTACATATAGAAAGTTAGGTATATATATATATATATATATATATATATATATATATATATATATATATGAAGAGTTCGAATGCAGAACGCGATAAACGCCATTTAAAAATTACGAAGCTTTCACTACTAAAAGTGTTGTATCTACACACTGGATTACATATCAAAAGTATGTTTTACCTAATATTATACCGGCATAATTTATTTTGACTTTTTATTTAAATAAGATTTTATGCCAATTCTAGATCAAATGTATTTGTCCTGTTATTGTTTAATGTCTCAATTTGGACACCTTGGATTTATCGCGTGTTGCATTCGAACTCTGCATATATATATATATATATATATATATATATATATATATATATATATATATATATATATATATATATATAACCCCTAAAGTAATGAATCGAATATTATGAATATCGAAACACAAATCAGTTTTATTTACATGCATAGTGTTAGAGTATTGCTATTGTTGTAATTGTAAAACTGCTATATCATTGATAAAATAACAAACATTATTTTAAATAGTTTATTTGCAAGTACACGTTTTGTAAAATCAATCTGACTTATTTGTTCAGTTTTAAAGAATATATAATTATGAAAATATACAAATAATAAATTTTACAGTGATATACAACATAAATATAACAACATTGAGATCTAACAACAAAAAAGAAGTAACAGAAATCAAGTGTCAGAGCACTGATGCCCCTTTCTGTTCAATAAGTTATCGACAACTTATATTAGATTTGCTACCATGGTAACTGATAAGTTAGATGCAACAATTAGTTCTGTTTGCCAGAGTTCATGCTTGCTGTTAAACTGTCTACTATTGAATTAAATATCTATCTTAAGTTTTCTCCATGCGTTCGCAATTGGATTAAAGTCAAACCTATTGTCTGTGCTAATCCATGTACGAATCCTCTACAAATTAATATTCTTGTTAGCATGTTTTGGTGAAATTTAAAGCCTGATGTGGTGCATTGTCTTGTATAAATATCCACGATGTACGTAGAAGTTACGTTTGTTGTCCAACTACCCATAACGATGGAAGGAAATCATGATAACTTTTAGACTTAATATTCACTCCGTTTTCGACTTAAAAGCTCTCCCTAACAATATCAGCCCATATCATGATCCCATTCACAATTTGCTGCTGTTTAACAAACTGGCTTGAATCACGTTGCATGTAGATCTATACTTGCACCTATCCATCAGGACAATTAAAGCTAAAACTGGACACGTCTGCGAACAATACGTTCCTATGATCAGTTTCCGTATATTTCGTAACAAACTTGCTTTCCATTTTCATTATGTTTCTAAATTAATATGGGTTACTCGATTTGATTCTTTACATCAGCAAGTGTTCTTTAATGCTTTGCACCTTGTTTTTTCTTAAAACTGTAAGCAAACCGAAATATCAATGAACTAGTGGCATGCGGATGTCTATTTTAAATATCTTTGTCTGTTAATCCTGGGTTAAGTTTGAGAATTCTTTGTACTCAGTTGAATTCCATTCTGAGACACTTTCTTGATAATTCGCTAGTCCATTTGTACATCCTTGTAATTTGAAGCGAATTCCCTTCATGTTGTAGTTCTTTTTACAATTTGTTAGTTCTTTTTACGAGCCAGTAAGCTTACTTTTAGCAATTGCAAATAATCACTAGACCTGAAAAAATGCAATAACTACACAATTTTATCAAATTCACGTCTGAAATGAATGATTAATGCTTATTTGTTACAGTCACAAAAGATTCATACTGAAAACACATTACGTCATTAGATATCATATATTAAATCGCATGATATTAAATAAAATCCTAAATACTACTTTCATATGATCTCTAAAATCACATTATATTAGTAAAGGACTAACTTCCTAACTTTGATATTTGTTTGATGTTATGCCTTAAAATAGCCAGAATAAATATCACGAACAGAACAATAATTTATATTAACAGAAAGTATAGATGCACTTCCGCAGTTGACTGCTCTTCGCACTTCTGCTGATTGGTCATAATGACTCTATTTATAGGATCAAGGAAGATCCGCACAGAGTTGGATAAACAAATATGTAGAATTAAATGAAGAAAATAAAGTATATAATAAAGAATATAATAGTTTTGATTAAGCGCAATGCGAAAATATCGATGTGCCATTAGAAATAAAATTGGAAGAAAAATAACATTTCAACAATTAAACTAAACAAACTGAAACGGTGAAGAAAAATAAATAATTAAAAAAAGTTTATAATTTTAACCAATATTATAACAAATATTACCTATCCAGAAAATATTTCGCCCATTCTTGAACTAATCTATTATTCAAGGTCTTGGTGTATTTCTGGTGGCAGACTTGTTTGCTATTTCTATTTCATTTGTGAGCAAGTCTTGTCAAAAATATTTTGCTTCTTTAGTTTTGTGATGGAGATTGTTTTATTTGCTCTTGTTTCTTAATGTTTATATATTATCATAAGGTTAGGGTTTTGGGAGTTCATCAGTGATCACAATAGTAGCTTGATGTTAATGGTTAATTTCTTAGAGACCCATACCAAACAATAAAGTAAAATGTTGCATTGATTAAAAGACTTGACACAAATATTCACCAAAACAGAATTCATAGTTTTATCTCAAATAAGAGTCTATTACCAACTGAACTAATAAATTGAGTGAAAGACAGTCTTTAGATAAGTTTTAGCAACTTAAATTACATAAGTTAAACTTTTATCTTCTTTTCCTATGTATCTAATAAAAATCTGCTAATTAGAGTGACTCGGAGTAATTCCAACCCTACTTCACAAAAATGATTGACAAACACGAAAGAAAATTGATTTACTCCTCTCCAGAAGTAAGGCACAAGGCCAGTTTTTATTTTACTCCCAGAAGTAAGACGTGACCCAAGGTTAGGTCGGGAAATTGGGGTTTAAAAATTGCCTTGGCAGCCTCGTCGGCATTCCCCGGTAGGGGCGCCTTAGGCAGTAAGCAATAAACGTACTCCTCCCCAAAGAGGGGAGGCGAAGCCTGGGAGGGTGGACCTCCTAGAACTGCACAGGTCAGACCCATAGACCGGCGTAAATCAAGCCCCGAAGGCAAAGACAATAGCAGTCTATGGGGTGCAGTATCCATCGGAACAGATACTACACTTTGATCGTAGCCAAAAGAGGAAAGGATAGATGACCATAGAAAATAGAAACACATACAGAACAAAAGAATGCTATGCAAATTAAAACATTTGAAAGAATGGAAAATGTTGAGCCACATTTTATTTATTTATTTGATTTCAATATTTACAATGGGAAAATTCAACCCTCTGAACTTCCACGCCATAAGATTCCTTTAAACATCATAATTACAAGTTATAATGTCATACAAATAGTTCAGAAACATATTGTTATGGCTTAAAAAGTCTTGAAAGAGGTTTCATTTTAGGATGAGTGTTATTATCTTCTTTCTCCCTGTCGTCAAGGGCGAGCGTTTTGGTGGTCGCTGTCATCGTAAAATCTTAACTTTTCGTCTTTACTGCGGATGATCATTGTCTTTTCCCTCTTTTTCTCCTTTTTTCCTTTTTCTTCTTTTTCTCGGATTGCATCGGACTTAATTCTTGTGGTGGCACATATTACCAATATTTTTTAGCTGTCTTTTGAACTTATTTTACTTTTTTTCTTCTTAATTGATTTCAACACCTGTGGGTTATTGTCAGTTATTAAGGTCAATATCTAAGGTTTTATATCTCCCCTTGTGTCTTGCTTAGGTAACTAAACACGTCTAGGGAACACTATCTTAACGAAATGAATAAATAATAAAAGGAAAGGTATTTTTCGTTGGGATGAATCCTATATTTAAATAATGATCTTTTGAAAACTCTCCATATATATATATATATATATATATATATATATATATATATATATATATATATATATATATGTACATACGTATGATGCATTTTTAGTTATAAAAGAAAATATCTACCAGAGTGCTTGATTATTTAATAATAAACGCATAATATGTATTTATTTATTATTGTGCAGATTAAATAGACATGGTTATATAGATTTAAAGCCGGGCGAGCGAACCTGTACCAAACACAGTGTTCTTGTTAGTTTTATTCACATTTATTACGCGTTTACTGACTCTCTTCAGTCATATTTGATCTATATGAATTGAATACTACTTTCGAAATGTTCAAACTAAAACTCGAAATAAAATTTTTCAATAAATAAAGATGACATATTAGACAGCACAACTTAATTGATATGAAAGTAAATTGTGATGTCTGTTAACTTTTTCACCTATCTATTTGATATACGAGTCCTGTCTAAAAAGTATCCGATCTTAGGCCAGCAAAAATATTTCAAATACCTGACGGGATTAGGGGCTCTAATCAATTTTAAAGTAATCCCCTTTGTGCTGGCCCACCGATGCATCCACTGCCGGAAACACATCTAGAAGTCTTCTTTTGGAATTGTGTTTATCTCCGACGTCTCGTTCCACATTATCTCTTATCTAGTCTCAAAACGGGAACCTTTTAGTGGCGTCTTTCATTTTCGAAACAACCAGAAGTCACAAGGAACCATGTCTGGAGAGTCGAGATGTTGGCGAACGACTGGAATTCCATATTTAGCCAATAAATGTTGGATCAATTAGAATGAATGTGCGGGGGCGTTGTCGCGATGCAGTTGCCAGTTTTTCGCCGTCCACATGTCTGTTTTTTTGCGTCGAACTGCATCACGGAGACGCCTAATAACATTTTGATAGTACTTCTTTGTCACTGTTTGTCCTTCCGATGAGTATTCGTGCTGCATAATTAAACGGATATCTAAAAAGACAGTAAGCATCACATTGACTTTGCTTCGCACCTATCGTCGTTTCTTTGTTCCGAGAGACTCGGGATGCTTCTATTGCGACGAATGCCTTTTCTTTGATCGTACCTGTACCCATCTTCAGTTATCACGGTATTCAGAAATCCAGGATCAGTACTTGAGGTTTTCCGAAGGTCTTCTGCAACGTGAAAATGGAGGTCCTTTTGTTCCCGCGACAACAACTTCGTTACAAATTTCGCAGCCATTCTGTGCATGTTCATATCATCACGCAAACTTGCATGTGCGGAATCTTTAATCACTCCGATCTCTTGAGCGATCTCCCACACGGTTAAGCGACGATCTTCCATCACCAGATTTTGCACCTGCTCAAAAACGCTGGTCACTCTCCGCTGATCTGCGCTCATTTTTGAATCGGTTAGGTCACTCCGGAATTAGTTTTACACCCATCGCATCATCCCAAAACACCTGCTAAATCTTACGAATTGCTTTGCTTTGAGAATCACCAAACTGTTGACAAAATTTGATGTATCACAAACACGTTGTGTAGCACCTCACCCAGCAACCGACAGACATGACTAACGCGCAGGAAAGCGGTGAAAAATTTCACACATGCGCATGAAGGTGTCTTCCTACACTCTGTAGAGTTGCGCCGTCTTATCATCTCTATTTTTCACGGTAAAAACAAAGGTCAGATAGTATTTAGAACGGCCTTGTATAAATATATATACAAGCAGGGACACCGACGTTTCTTGTTATTCATTAAGAATAACTATTCCTTTTTTCACTATACTAGTTTTTACTGCAACCGAACACTGCTTCTACTTCCTAATATAGTCGAAAGAATCAGTGAAATTTTGGCAAACTGTTTACATTAGTGTTTTATATATACAGTTTAAATTTAATAAACATCGGATATATGTATTGTAAATTTTAACGCAGCTCCGTCTCCATGACCTACTTAGAGGGTGATAATAAGGGATCGTAAAAATCCAAGGCCACTTCCATTGTATTCCCCGTATAATTTTATACATATGATTTACATTTCATACAAAATAGGATATTTTTTTAATGTTAAAAGGGAAATTCTGGCATTTTAAGTTTCAGGACAACTTGAATTGCCCCCGCTGACTTAAGTCTCATTTACATTTTATCAAAATATCATATATTTGAACTTTCAAGGGAGGTTTTGCCACAATAGCTCACTTAGAGCTTCGAGACTAATTTCATTGTCTTCTCCGTTAAATCTTATATGTATATGATTTAAATGTCACTTAGATAGAGTATATTTTAAGTTCTGCCCCATAGATCATTAAGGAGTGCATATGGACCACTTCTATTGTCTTCCTCAGAAAATATTACATATAGTTACACTTTTTGTTTTCTTGTACATTCGCTAAGATCTTTTTGTAAGGAGCAAATCCATTATATTGACATTTATACACACATATATATAGGCATATATATATATATATATATGAATATATATATATATATATATATATATGTATATATATATATATATATATATATATATATATATATATATATATATATATATATATAAACTATTGTTTACGAAGCCACAATATTTGCCAAAGAAAAAACAAATAACAAGAAGTACTGCATGGTTATGATCTCCTTAGATTTTAAAACCAGATATTACGACTAGAAGAACACATTTAAAAACAAACAAAGGCGCCGAATTAAAACAGCGAACAAATATTGGGAGCTCAAAGAAAGCAGTCACTCACCAATAATCGAATGGAAAATAATACGACAAGTCAGTACATGTAGAAATTTAGACGACGCGTGTCGATTATGGCTCAATGAGAAATTTGAAATCCTTAACCTATTAAACTATAGAAATAAACATGTACGAATGACACATCTATTTAAATTTCAATTGTTCAATGTAAGGTGTACTCGGTAAAACATGTTTATTATTCTTTCCTTAAGTCAAGGATTTTCAAAGATTAAAATCTTCTCATCAGAAGAATTACATAGATGGATAATTTGGCAGTGGAAAAAACAAAACTCAAAATTTTAAAAAATATTAAGTAATGGAGAATGAGAGTTTGCGTGTAAAAAATATGGGGTCTGTCCAGATGGTGAATCTCCGTGTATAAGGAGTCCGGTGAAGGGAGATTTAAAAGTGGAAAAAACGGGTTAGTGCAGGCAGCGTTGAAAATATTCGAAAATGAAGTAAATCCAATAGAAAGATGTTTAGTTCAATCGAAGTTGAAATAGATTTGTCATTCGTACATGTTTATCCCTCTTCTTTCATTAGTCTTTATAATTGTTCGATCTCGTATATTGAGCTTAAACCATTTACCTATAGGTTCTATCTACTAAAAGTATACTTTTAGTTTCATATTTTATATATATATATATATATATATATATATATATATATCACTGTATACCGGGCGTGCGTGCTCGGTAGGCTGCTCTACGGGAGTGATCATTGACTTTGTACTTCCGCAAAGAAAAGTGTCTCATCTATGGAACATCAGAATAATTCGTCGAATCACTTCGCAAAACGGCGTCTCATATGAAAACGACCTTGATAATGCAAACATCCCAACTTTTTTCGCTCTACTCACCCAAAGTTGATTCCGATAGATTGGCCATGTCAGGCGAATTTACGATGCGAGAGTCCCCAGAGACATTCTATTCGCCGAGCTTACAACTGGCACCATACCCACAGAACAAGCTGCCTTACACTACATGCATATCTGCAAATGAGACAACGACCAAGCAGACTACGAAACAGTAGCTGAAGACGACAGTCGCTGGAAAAGTGCATTGAAAGAAGAGGAGGGGCAAACATGGAGAGAGGGGAGAGAACACAAACGGCATAGAGTTGCATCTGAGTTCTCAAAACCAGGCGCCGCTTACATATCTGAAAACTACAATAGAACCCGCCGATCAAAGATAAGCCTTAACAGTCCCAGCAGACGAGGCAATTCGGTAACAGGCTGATCTGGGGTGCAGAACTTCATTGTCTACCGAGACAGACACATGCTAACAACAAAATATGTAATTCCTATAGTCGATGCAGAAAACAGCTTAACATTTTAGTTCTCATGTTTACAAACTGAAATCTGGCAATATGTCTATAAACATTCTTGAACTTATTGACCTACACATGTTTTCTTACAGTATTGTTGTTCTCAGCAAGTTTTTTAAAAATTATTTTCCTTTGGTTTCACTAACGATCGATTATAGTTTCTGATATTGATTGAGTTAAACGCTGTTATTTTTTATACTAATATTTCCACACCTCATAAAATGTATGATCAACATAACTTTATTAGGCATTGCATAGGTAAGCTCGTATCAGCATCCCTATTGTAACCCAGCGAGTTTGCTCATGGTTTCAAATATGCACTAATAGCACATTAGATAAAATATATCTATATGATAGATACATCTTTACTTACGTATCAGTGCTATAAGTTCTGGAACCTTTATTTTTATAATTGTCTGGCTTATAAACATACGCATATATACACATACACACATACACACACACACACACACTCATATATATATATATATATATATATATATATATATATATATATATATATATTAACTTAGTTCGCTCGAAACAAAGCAGGTAGGCACTGTTAACGTAAGGGGCTACTGAGAATTAGGGTGAAAGTTTAGGGGCTCATTATGAATTGGGAGATGTGCAGCGAGATGCTTGTTGAATTTGTCTTAAATTTCTGCATGTCGGTACATTCGGGGAAACAAGGAGTAAAGATGGACTCCCAAAAGCCGACAGCTGGAGGAAAGAACCTATTAGAGTAGAAGGGATTCCGGCATCTAGAAACCTACACAGTGGATGAATGGGATTTAGCCGATTGTCGCGTTGGTCAAGTGTATTTACGTCGAAAAGGCACAAGTGCAGCAAGTTTGTCGGTGAACATTCCATTGAATAACTTGTAAATCAAGCACAATGATGCAACATCGCGGCGATGGGACAGGGGCTTGAGCTTGGTAGATAGTGAGGGACTTATAAGATTAGCGACTTTTTTTTAACCTTGTATAAGAGGGAGATACTAGTAGATTGTGCACCTGCCCAGATATGACAACAATACCCTATGTATCGGAGGATTGTGGCTTGGTAGAAATATAGGATACTGTAAAGTGTGAGATGTTTCTAGTACCCTAGTAGGAGCCCCCTTCTTTGGACTCTCAGGTAGGCTGTTATTTGTTATGGCGATAGGTGGTTAAAGAGGTTTATTGTAGTTGTTGAAGGAAAAGAAAATTTGCTTTAGCAGCATTAAATGGTACCATCGACTACATACTGGAGGTCACTTTCTGAAGATTCGGCCATTGCCTCGGATCGTCAGCTAATATACCTATCTCAGCCACAATGTCATCAAGGAAGTCGTTTATGAAAATCAACAACAATAAAGGTCCACGATTCGATTCCTGTGTACATCTGTACTTATGTCATTTTGTTTGGATAAATGATCATCGAGGGCAACCTATATATATATATATATATATATATATATATATATATATATATATATATATATATATATTCTATATAAAATTGAATATCTGTATGTTTGTGTGTGGGTGTGTATGTGTGTGTGTGTCCTATAGAAAAATGTTAGAGAATATAGATACAATATAAAAGTGTATTCTTATGTAAGATTCACAGAGTAAGTTGATGGGCGTATTCCCGAATCTATAAACTCACCACTTAGGAGTCCATGGGGCATATTTAATCAGGGGGGGTCCTTTTTAGTTATTTTTCATTATATTTTATAGTAATTTGAAATTACTGAGTCATATTGTAATTTAATTACGTAATAATTTGAAACAACTTTTAATTTTATTTAAAGTTTCTTAGCGGCAATTCTGTTTACAGGGATGGGGTAAGAAACAACACCAAGGTCCGCCACTAGCCGCCACTGCCCGCCACTCTGTATCTACACAAATATATGTACATTTAATAATATCTTATATAAGAAAAGTATTCGGCGTTATCCGGCAAATTATACCTTGAGTACATGAAACAATTTATGTTTTCTGATGAAATTTATTTGTTAGATGATAGCTAAGGAAGAACAATAACTCACGTTTAAAAACACAATTTAGGTTTTTAAAACAAGGTTATAGAATATACATAACATATAAAAATGTATTCTCATGTAAAATTCACAGAGTAAGATGATGAGAGTATTCCCGAATCTATCAACCCACCCCTTAGGATTCTATGGGCAGATTTTATTAGTGGGGTCGTTTTCATTTTTTTAAATTCTATTTCATAGTAATTAGAAAATTCTGAGTCATATGTTGCTTTAATTACGTAATACTTTGAGATAACTTTTAATTTTACTTAACATTTTTTAGCGTCAATTCTATTTACATGGAGGCGAGTAAGAAACTATGCGAATGTCTGCCACTAGCCGCCACACCCCGCCAATCTGTACATACACAAATACATGTACATTCTATGATATCTAACATAAGAAAAGTATTCGGCGTTGTCTGGCAAATTATAGCTCATGTACATAAAACAATTACTGGTTTTTAAGTAAATTTATTTGTTAGAGGATAGCTAAGGAAGACGATAACTCACGTTTAAAAACACAATTTAGGTTTGTTTAAAAAAGGTTAGAGAATATAGATAACATATAAAAGTGTATTCTCATGTAAAATTCACAGAGTAAGATGATGGGAGTATTGCTGAATCTCTACACCCACTCCTTAGGGGTCTATGAGGAAGATTTTATGAGGGGAGGCGTCGCGCTCAGTTATTTTTAATTCTATTTTATAGCAATTAGAAAATGCTGAGTCATATTTTGCTTTAATTACGTAATACTTTGCGATAACTTTTAATTTTATTTAACGTTTTTTAGCGTAAATTATATTTACATTATGGGGGATGATAAAGTATTGAAGGTCCGCCACTAGCCGCCACTGCTCGCCACTCTGCACATACACAAATACATGTACATGTACGTTTTATACTTTCTTATATAAGAAATAAGCGTTGTCCGACAAATTATACCTCAGATACATAAAACAATTCATGTTTTTAAATGAAATTTATTTGTTCGAGTATAGCGAAAGAAGAACGATAACTCACGTTTAAAAACATAATTTTGATTTTTAAAAAAAAGATTAAGGGAATATTCATAACATATAAAAGTGTATTCTCATGTAAAATTCACAGAGTAAAATAATGAGAGTATTCCCGAATGTCTACACCAACTCCTTAGGGGTATATGGAGCAGCTATTACCAGGGGGGTCGTTTTCAGTTTTTTTTCATCATCATGTAATAAAAAATTGCTGAGTCATATTTTGCTTTAATTACGTAATACTTTGTGATAACTTTTAATTTTTTTAAACGTTTCTTAGCGTCAATTCTATTCACACGAAGGGGGGTAAGAAACTATACGAAGGTCCGCCACTAGACGCCACTGCCCGCCACTCTATACGTACACAAATACATGTAAATGCACATTTTATATCTTATATAAGAACAGTATTCGGCGTTGTCCGGCAAATTATACCTCAAGTAGATAAAACAATTCATGGTTTTTAATGAAATTAATTTGTTAAAGGATGGTTAAGAATGAACAATAACTCACGTTTAAAAACACAATTTAGGTTTGTTTAAAAAAGGTTAGAGAATATAGATAACATTTTATATGTTATCTATATTCTCTAATCTTTTTTAAACAAACTTAAATTGTGTTTTTAAACGTGAGTTATTGTTAATTCTTATGTAAAATTCACAGAGTAAGGTGATGGGAATATTCCGGAATCTATAAACAAACCCTTAGGGGTCCATGGGGCAGATTTAATGGGGGGGGGGGGTCGTTTTCAGTTATTTTTCATTATATTTTATAGTAATTTGAAAATCCTGAGTCATATTTTAATTTAATTACCTAATAATTTGAAATAACTTTTAATTTTATTTAACGTTTCTTAGCGCCAGGGACGCCTTTCTAACTTTTTAGTTTGTTGGTATTGTTTTTTAAATAAGCGACAAACGCTTATCAAACTATTGCTACTATTTTACGAAATAAAAGTATAGAAAATTAAAACATGGCCGCCAACAATGAAGTCATTGCATTCAAGTTCGATTTTAAAATCTTTAAAAACTAAAATATAATTTTATTTCGGGATCAAAAATACAATGTAAGAATAATTAATAACTTTCATCCAAAATGTTTACATAACATATTTCTTTAAGAAAATCCACAGTTACATAAAATACATATTTAGTAAAGAGAATTTACGTGAATTACATTATTATAGGTTTTTAACACATTTAAACAAGAGAAAAATCATATCGGAAAAAGGGAAATAGAGGGTTGAAGGAGGGAGGGAAATAATGAAGACCATGGAAAGAAAGAGGGCTAAAAAAAGAAATGAGATTGAAGTGTTTATATAAAGATGTTACACAAACTCTTTAATTTCCACTACTTTGTTTTTCAACTCTTCGGGCAACGCTGTGTAGTCCTGCTAGTATATATATATATATATATATATATATATATATATATATATATATATATATATATATATATATATATATATATATATATATGAACTCGCAGCTCTAGTGCCCCCCTCGACGCAAATACACTAGAACAACCCTACAATCAGCTAGGTCACATCCATTCACTGTAGAGGTCCCAAGCTGCCGAAGAGCCTTGTACTCCAGCAGCTTCTTTCCTCGTGCTGCCGGCCTCTGGAAATACCTCTCTGCTCTCTGTTTCAGTGACGTTACTGACATACAAAGGTTTAAAACTAATGTAAACAGACATCTCGCTGCACAACTCTTAACTTAGGATGACACCCTTAATCTACTCCCTAATTCTTAGTAGCCCCTTACGTCTACAGTGGCGTCTTGCCTTGTTTGGGGGTGATGTATATATATATATATATATATATATATATATATATAACTTATGGAACACATTCTGCTCTTTTTCCGTGCTTTGCATTTATAATACCCTGCATTTTCCTTTTTGGGGGCATGTTGCACTTTTCAATTTTGGTCAAAAATGCTTTTTTTTTTAAAATTTGTATATCGTCATATATTTTTCCTTAACATTTTCCAATTTGTGCTAACGTTTGTATAGTTTTTACTGATTTATCCTGATGATCTCCTCTGGTATTAAAAGTGTGGGTGAAGGAAAAGAAAATAGTTTATTGATATATTCCCTGTTAAACTTCTTTATGATTCAGTAAATATTGTTCTTTTTTCAATTTTTATTCTCATCATTCACTTTATTTTATACATATATATATATATATATATATATATATATATATATATATATATATATATATATATATATATATGTGGGTGTGTGTCTGTGTATGCATATATATATAATGATAATATTAATCCAGGTAAAATATCCACAGGGTAGTAATACAAAGTATTTCAACCGGGTTCATGAAAAAGTTCTCAATATCAAATAGAGCTATTATATATGATTATTTTTATTTACAGAGACATGTACAAAATCTGCGACACTGGCATGTCGATGTTATCGATCAACAGCTATTATAAACTGAGATCTCATCAGCAGATATAGAATCCGATCTTAAACTTAGATCATATTTGGAAAGAATGAAATGGAGGAAAAAGAAGAAGAAAAAAGAAAAGAAATTTAAAATTTCAAAATTTGGAAAGTAACGTGGTTTGGACCGTAAAGAATCAAAATGTAAAATAAAAAGGATGTATCCACTAACAGTAATTTGACAACATAACTATCATTTTATACTATACTTGATATAATTATTATATTCCATCTTCTATTTAATGGGAATCATAATTAGAGTCAATCACAAAATATTGCCATTTAAACTATCATTACCAATGGCATATGAATATGTATGCATATATATATATATATATATATATATATATATATATGTGTGTATATGTTTATTATTAATACTACTCTTATTCTTACTATTATGATTATTATTAGAATTATTATTAAGATTATGATGGTTACCATTGGTATCATTATCATAGCTATTATTACTATTATTAATATTATTAGTATTATCACAACCGATGATTTCTTTATTATTAAATAGCTTCTATTTATTATCACATTTACAACTACTATGATTAATATTAATTGCTACTTTCTTTATTTTTCTTTATCTTCTAATATTTCCTGATTAGTTTTATCCAATTATTGCTTACTATTATTATTGATTATTATTGATTATTATTTATTATTATTATCATTATTATTATTTTTTTTTTTTTCTTTTAAGTAACAGAATACGACTGACCAAATACTGGTACAAAATATTCAGAAAAAAGCACAGACTACGCAGGCGAAAAAAATCATAATGGAAAGTACACTAGTAATGAAATGCTACTATAAAAGCCACCCCATCTAATATGGCTCCTGCACACATACAGAATATAACCTGGAATTTATGCAATCGATTTTACTACAGAAAATCTTAGCAAATAGAAAAACAACATTAACCTTGATTCTAAAATCGTCCAATACACTCAGCACGAAAACGTAAGTTAAACGCTTATTTGTTTATTCATTATTATATTTTATTTAATTTTTCCACTACTTGTGTGATTTTTCATACATAACTATCTATCTCTATCAATCCCCTTCATATTCTCTCCTTCTATGTATATATATATATGTATGTATATATATATATATATATATATATATATATAGATATATATATATATGAGAGAGAAAGCTCAATCTCGAGAAGGTATTCTTATCAACAACGATACATCAAACTCAGATCTAGAATATTATATATATATATATATATATATACACATATATATATATATATATATATATATATATATATACATATTTTGTAAGGTAAGACGAGTTCTACTCCTGCATTCAATACATATTCATGGGCTTTCAGATTGCTCTTTAGTACGGCCAACAAATTATATACCATTGGGAAGATCTGACACTCATGTTGCTAATTGGCCTGGGTCAAGCCATGTAGTAGAAAAGTTGCATCATTGTTTACTCTCATGTGATAGTTAAAGCCGTCAGTAAATCGGCACGCTTCAGGGCATCGAGAGCATGCCACGCTGTAATTATGCGCCTGGGAATGAAACAGCTGTAGATTAAATGTTCTGATGTGACCTCATGTGATTGACAAGACCTGCTTTTGAAAACAGAGTCCGGTCATACACCTCACAGATTCACACATTTCTATAATTTGTAGGTAAGGTTACATGCTTCCTGCATGCTCTATTCGATTCTGCAGGGTCAATTCTGGATGGTTCAAAATGTTCAGCGCCCTTGTAACTCTGCGCTTTTCACTACCAACGACCAGCTGCAATGGACTCTCAATTTTCTGCTGGAATAGCAAAAGAAGCTAAACCATTTTTGCCACTGGGCAACTGCTGGGGTCTTTTGCCCGAAATAAGCTCACTATAGAACAACTATTTTCGGAGTCTGTAGTCATCAAGTCGGACAAGTCGTTCTTGTTCACAAATCTAACCCAACTGTGGATTAGCCTTGGCAAAGACACTTGTTTCACCAACGAAACGGACCCACTTGAAACAAAGAATGGGACTTCGCAGTGCTGCAAGACCTTCTGAGCCGTCTTTATGTCTGAAAAGAAACACAATACAACACACCTTATTAATATACTGACATTTTAGTAGCCAAAGTTATATCACCACAAAACCAAACTCTTTTGCTCCCTTTATCCCTCTCTCTCTATATATATATATGTATAAACACAACCCTGTTTGGCGAAGTTGAAAAAAAGTCTTGTAGCTATATGGCATGTTCCGACAACTTTCGTCAAACACTCTAGACATTATTTGTATATGTGCCTTCTCCGCTTAAATAACACGTAAATTCCTTTTTCTTGACGTGGTAATGTTCCCTGGACGTTCCCTGGGCGTTTAATTAGGACGCTTGCTTGCGGAGTCTAGAATGATTCTTTAACTTGGTTTGAATCTTGCGACCGTCTGAGATTATCATCCCCTGCACTGATGTGACCAACAGCTTGAAACGCTGACATATGCAGGTAAAGATAGTTCACTACTTACTACAATTAATATTATATATATATATATATATATATATGTGGGCATATATATATGTGCATATATATATATATATATATATGCATATATATATATATATATTAGTAATTAGAATGCTTAAACAAGGTGGAGATCAAAATAAAATATTTAGACAATTAAATAAGGCAATAACACGCTATCCTGACGCTTTTAAATTATATGAAATAAATCAAAAGAAATTGATAAAAGAAATCCAAAACTCTACTATAAAAATGTATAACATATGTAAATAGTCCATGATGAAATAAATAAATAAATGAATGTATATATATATGTATATATGAAATATTGTTATAAATATATATTTTTAATTTTAAAACATTTGTAAACAAAGAAAATAACGAAGAGGAAAAAGGGGGGTTATTATAATGGAATCATCTAACTCTATAAAATAGATGTTCTGTAAAATAGTAAATACTCACTTTGAAAGAAACAAGACAGGTAAGGAAAAACTATATTTTATAACTTTAGAAAAACAAATCTGGAGGCAAAACAAAATCAAATATTTGTAAACTTTTTAATTAAAAAATAATTATTAAATAGGGAGGTGGTGTCTGATCAACACTGCTGGGATGCCATGATGAAGAAATACTGTTTTGTTTTTAAAATCCCGAAACAGTTTTCATGGTAAAACACTGACGATCCCTTATATAAAAAACATATATAAAAATATATTTATATTAGAGTAAATTCTTGGAAGTTAACTAAAATAGTGATTGCAGTAGATTAATGACTTACTAGACCAAAATCTTTAAACGAATACCATTTTGTTTTCAGTTTTGACGGTTAAAACTACTTCCGAGACTATATATATATATATATATATATATATATATATATATATATATATATATATATATATATATATATATATATGCATATTGTTCCACAGTGTTTACTCTTGGAATTTATATATATATATATATATATAACTACAATATTCATAGAAACTCACAGAATTAAGTCAGTGCTCTAATTTTAACATATAAATTATGATGATAATTTACGATGAAGAAAATCAAACAACCGCTATCACTGACTTTTTGGAGGATGTCTTTCCAAATTCATATTAGGTGGCGGGTGGGACTTAGATGGTTGTTTGATTAGCTATTTACTTTCTCGCTACCTTCACTACTTGAAATAATCTCAAACGGGTGATAGACAAAAGCACTTGTTTTACTTCGCTAACTTTTGCGTGACGGAATTAAAGTACACACAAAAATATATATATATATATATATATAAGATTTATAAATACATATTAATTATTTATTACCTACATAGATCGAAGTTTCATGCTTACGCAATCTTCAGTGCAGGAAGCTAATTCCTGACGGTCGACGGGCGCGAACTCCGATCACATATCACCACTGATTCGCAATCAAGAGATTTACCCGTTGGCCACGCGAAATTTGTTTGGGATTTAGGAGGAATTTAACTTTGTAAATACCAAATCGGCGAGTATTCACAACAAGCAGTGAAGAGTGGTCAACAACAACAACAACAAATCGTGTTGGGACTCGCAATGAAGCTTGTAGTACTGCTTGGTATTGAATTTACTCAATAAAAAGGGCTATATAATAATATTTAGAAATGAATATTCATCATTTATTACCTACAGACATCGATGTTTCATGCTTACACAATAAGTACGCACACACTGGTCTTTATTATAGAGTTGATGATATATGTAGTTATTCACCAGTCGTTGACCGATACATTGTTATGCAACGGTTGTGATATTTAGTACACCAGCTTCAAAAACTAATCTGACGAGAAAGAGAAAAAGTAAAACGCGAGAACGCGAGAGCTTATTTTCATCGCTTAATTATAAGAAAATATCCACATGAAACAGACATAAAAGCCAATTATTTTACTCAGTATGATCACATGTTGACTATTAACTTTTTCTTCAGATTCACTTCTCCCCCCTCTCCTCCTCGACATTCTCGTCCACTTCTCTCCTCTCACACTTTCGTTGTCTCATAAACACACAGCACACGCTTAAAACAATGCACACTTACAAACATTCAGTTTACTTCTGTTTCTTGGTAGATCTTTCTTTCTCTCTCTCGCCATCGTTATCTTTTATTGTTTACCTGTCTATGCACGAACACAAATATTAGATCGCTTTATATTCGTATTCTTCAAATCCTATATTTGATGCAGCGAGTATGTTGCCGTCACTCTGTAATACTCCTCTGAGCAGGGAAGGTCTTATATATTTGCCTGTATTTCAGACCTTCAGATGAAAGATCAAGCAGGTCACTATCAACTTCTGTGTCTTTGATAATACAGAAAAGGAAAACAATCTACTGAAACCGACATAAAGGTACGCCATGTGTATGGATAGAATGCTGTTACAGAACGGGTGTGCCAGAAATGGTTCGCTCGATTCCAAACATACCTTTTTATCAGTGAGAGTTTTTTCTCATTCTGGCCGACAAAGATGATCAACAGTGACCAAGTGAAAAACGTAGTTGGGCAAGATTGCCATTTGACAACCAGATAAATCTCACACATTCTCGAAATTTCCAAATCGAGCGTAGAAAATGAATTCGGTTATGTTTCTAAACTGACAGAAGAAGACATACGAACGAACTTTTTGACCAACTGAATACATAAATTACAACTATATAGTTTTGGGCCAGCCGAATACATATATAAAAACCATATATAGAAGTAAAGGGAGGGCAGGTGGACGAGTGGTTATAGCACTTGTCTCTGGGCTGGACGACCCCGGTTCGATCCCACTCACGGCATGCGAATTTGCGGGTCTGAAAACTCTCTCTGTCCACCCTGCAGTAAATGGGTACCTGATTAAAACCCAGGGAAGGTTCAAGGCAGCGGAAGGAGAGGGATGGGCTCCGCCTTCCATATGCTGTGATTATTAACAAATCACCGCCGCTATGGGCAGTGTGCGATGTCAGCAATGACACTTGTGCGCGTCCAGGCTATGCGACCTTTACCTTTTTATAGAAGTTTTAAAAAATCAAACAATCAAACTCGCAGTCAATAACACAGCAAGCTGATTAACAGATGACCGCTTAATATTCTACATGCCTTAGAAAGGGTCTGTTTCTATGAATATCAAATGGTAATATAAGTGGTAATATAATATCATCTTTGCTATTTAATTTAAAGATGCAAATATATCTATATGTTCATTGCTGAATTAAGCAATATATTGTGACACTTTCTTTTAGGTAGCGAAGGGTATACTCAGATTGAGGGGGGGGGGCAAGAAGCGGCATTCAAGGAAACCTCGTAACTTTTACCACAGAAGATTTCATTCTCTTTGCCTGCTGACAACTGAACTGAGTCGACACGAATTGTCGCCGCTCCCGTACGATGTAGTTAAACGTAACGAGACATGCGATATATTTGTCTATCTATCTATTTGCCTGTCGCACCCCCTCTCTCTCTATCTCTCTCTCCTTCACGCACACACGTACGAAGTTTACTGTTCTGTTTTGATTTTAATCTTTAAAACTAAACAACAGCTTGGTAGTCCAGTCCATCTAGCTGATTTTTTTGCTGAACCTCAAACAAATTGCTAACAAAGGCTTTTAACTTGGATATTGGGCAGGAAGAACCTCTCAGATAAAAAGAAGTTTACCAAAATTAGCCTTGCGGAAAGGGGTCAACGGGTGCCATTTTTAAAGATTGCCGCCAGTTCTAACCCCCCACTCTATCAACTCAATTTCTGTAAATTCATCTTCAAAAATATCAAATGTAGCAATGTGAAACTGCATAAACCCAACAGTTTCCATAAAGTTAAATATAATTATAACTTCTTATGGCTTATTTTAGTATCTTTTGATTTATTACTGCAGAAGCTGAATATTCTGTCATATTCTAATTTTAGGTTGGCCAAAGTGAAGTACCGATGATTATGGATGCTGACAAGTGTGCTATTTTCAACTGCCCAGTAATGAAGAAACATTCATCGTCAGCCAGAAGGGCATCGATTCCATTAACAGAGCTTCTGAACAACGTGAAGTGAAGATCATAATTCAGATTGATCAACGTCTTCACAAGAAATGCAGACAGCGTTGGATCAACCCCAAATACATAAAAATTGACCGTAAAAACAGGTCCACTCATGGTGAAATTCTATCACGTGCAAGTTGCGTTTTGTGTGTGTTTTAATTTTAGGAACATTGTCTTTTTTGTGGTTCTGGAGCAAAATCTAATAGAAAGAAAAGAGATGTTGATGTTTCCCATGTAGCAACTATTGAGTTTAAGGACATAGTGTTAAAATTTTGTGAAAAAGTCAGAAAAAATGATGGCTGGGCATCCACTGTTAAAGGTAGAATATGTTATGTAGCTGCCCTTGTTTCTGATAAAGCACGTTATCACAGAATATGTTTCTCAAAATTTGATTCCAATAAAAAAATTCCTAAGGCATTCTCTTCTGCTGATTCTTCTAAGAAACAAAACACTGGTAGACCAGAGGATTCAGAGAACAGGCAGGCATTTCTGGAAGTTGCTAAATATTGGCAGCACAATGACGAGGAACAATTCACCATTGTCGATCTTGTTAAAAAATGGAGAAAATTCTCGAAGACACTGACTTTGAACCATACAGTCTCTAATACATGAAATCTCGATTATTAGAAAATTTCAAAGACAAAACCATTGTGACTGAAATTAATGGGAAACATAATGTTGTTACATTCTTAAGTACAGCAACATGTATTCTCCATGAATTCTATGAACAGAGCCGCTCAACAGACAATTCAGAATCAGAGGCCATTGGAAGTATAGATACGGCAGCCAAAGCTTATCAAGAATGGCATTAAAGCTATCCAGACAAGTTCAGAATACTATATGCAAAGTCGGCCTACTTGTAATTGCAGCAAATGGAGGAGCTGCCGAAAAGTCACCCTGAAGTGTACCATACATTTTCTGAAGGATTCCATGTGATTAGACGGAGTGATTGCTACTGGGCGGGATTGTCGACGGATCTGGCTATTGAGCAGGTGCTAATGAGAATCATAGAGACGTCTGGAGGTCTTACTCATGGCAGAGGAATGGAAAAAAATTAAACGATTGGTTTGGACGCTATCACTGCCAGCGTTCGTTGAAATCAAGTTTATAATGCAAGAACTAGCACGCATTCGTTATGGCACTAGTGACCAGAACCAGGAGGCTACTTCAGCAAAAAAGAGCGAGATGTGAGGGATACATAGAAGATCCTTGCGTTTTTCTAGACATATGACTCTTTCACGGAACATCCGTCTATTCACAGCATTTCAAGTGAAGTATTGATTTACTCATCCCCAGGAATTAGGCACGAGGCCAGTTTTTATCTTACTCCCACAAGTAAATCAAGCCGCGTAGGACAACATAATATTAGTCTATGGGGTGCAGTATCCATCGGAACAGATACTACACTTTTATCTTAGCCAAAAGGCCAAGAACAAGTGGAGTATTTATTTACTCCTCTCCAGGAGTTAGGCACAAGGACAGTTTTATCTTACTTCCACAAGTAAGATGTAACCCAAGGTCGAGTCAGGAAAGTGGGGTTTGAAAAGCCAGCGCCCGAGAGGTGAGCACTCTGGCCATTAAAGATTGCCTGTGTAGCCCCGTCGGCATTCCCCGGTAGGGGCGCCTCAGACATTAAGCAATAAACTTACTCCTCCCCAAAGAGGGGAGGCGAAGCCTGGGCGGGTGAACCTCCTAGAACTGCACAGGACAGACCCATAGACAGGCGTAAATCAAGCCCCGAAGGCCAAGACAATACCAGTCTATGGGGTGCAGTATCCATCGGAACAGATACTACACTTTGATCTTTGCCAAAAGACCAAGAACAAGTCGAGTATTGATTTACTCATCTCCACGAGTTAGGCACAAGGCCAGTTTTTATCTTACTCCAACAAGTAAGATGTGACCCAAGGTCGTGTCGGGAAAGTGGGGTTTAAAAAATTGCCTAGGTAGTCACGTCGGCATTCCCCGGTAGGGGCGCCTACGGCAGTAAGCAATAAACTTACTCTTCCCCAACGAGGTGAGGAGAAGCCTAGGAGGGTGAACCTCCTAGAACTGCACAGGACAGACCCATAGACAGGCGTAAATCAACCCCGGAAGGCCAAGCCAATACCAGTCTATGGGGTGCAGTATACATCGGAACAGATACTACACTTTTATCTTAGCCAAAAGGCCAAGAACAAGTGGAGTATCTATTTACTCCTCTCCAGGAGTTAGGACAAGGACAGTTTTATCTTACTCCCACAAGTAAGATGTGACCCAAGGTCGAGTCAGGAAAGTAGGGTTTTAAAAGCCAGCGCCCGAGAGGTGAGCACTCTGGTCATTGAAGATTGCCTGGGTAGCCCCGTCGGCATTCCCCGGTACGGGCGCCTCAATCAGTAAGCAATAAACTTACTCTTCCCCAAAGACGGGAGGCGAAGCCTTACGCGGGTGAACCTCCTAGAACTGCACAGGACAGGCCCATAGACAGGCGTAAATCAAGCCCCGAAGGCCAAGACAATACCAGTATATGGGGTGCAGTATCGATCGGAACAGATACTACACTTTGATCTTAGCCAAAAGACCAAGAACAAGTCGAGTATTGATTTACTCATCTCCAGGAATTATGCACAAGGCCAGTTTTTATCTTACTCCAACAAGTAAGATGTAACCCAAGGTCTGGTCGGGAAAGTGGGGTTTAAAAAATTGCCTAGGTACCCACGTCGGCATTCCCCGGTAGGGGCGCTTCAGGCAGTAAGCAATAAACTTACTCTTCCTTAAAGGGGGGAGGAGAAGCCTGGGAGGGTCAACCTCCAAGAACTGCACAGGACAGACCCATAGACAAGCGTAAATCAACCCCCGAATCCCAAGCCAATACCAGTCTATGGGGTGCAGTATACATCGGAACAGATACTACACTTTTATCTTAGCCAAAAGACCAAGAACAAGTGAAGTGACTGGAGGCAAAAAGGTGAATGTGCACAGAGCAAACTCAATACGAGAGGAAATCATAGTTTAAATGGTTGCAGAAAATGTCTACGAGTACACTTTTAAAGGAAAGGATCAGGCAATTACACTTGGCTCAAAAGTTTCGCAGAGCAAAGATGTAGTAGTTGAGACTGATCCTCAACTCCTATTCTAGAGACTGTGTGTGCTATCTACCAATGAACCCTCAACTCCGCAGCAGTAAGAACATGAGGAAGAACATGAGCTTTGTGGTAACCCACCTACACTTTTTGATTCTTTCGGACTACTGTGAGAGGCAAGAGAACCGGCTTTGGCAGACACAATATAGGAACTGACGTCCCCTGTACAATCAGGTCCACAATCTTCAGATCAACCGTATCGTTTAGATAGTGTAGCATTACTTCAACACCTCCCATGGCAAAAAGATCACACATTTGATGAGATCTGTGCCCAATACTGCAGATATGTCACAACTAGATATGTAAAAGTATGCGGTGTCTTTGATGGTTATAAAAGTGGTCCACCCATCAAAGACGCGACTCACCGACGCATAGCAGGGGGATGTGTTGGTGTTAATGTGCCACTTACCCATTTAATGGTGTTCAAATAAAAAATATGTTTTCCTAGCTAATCAAGAAAACACACAATTGTTCACCAACTTGCTGGGAAAGAGTTTGGAGAAAGCAGGTTGTAAAGTAGTCCATGCATCTGGAGACGCTGACGTATTGATTGTGAAGACTGCTCTAGAAGTGGCACAGACAGGAGAAACCATTTTGATAGCAGATGACACTGACCTATTGGTCATTCTATGTTATCATGCCAATAGAGATGATGATTACAACATCTTCTTCACGCCACAACCAAAAAATAGTGCAAAAAGTGTGAAAGTCTGGAACATTAAAGAGATGAAGAAATCATTATGAGATGTGGTATGGTCCAACATTCTTTTCATCCATGCACTACTGGGTTGTGATTCTACATCCAGTGCTAATGGAATTGGGAAGGCAGCATTTCTTCGAAAAGTGACGAACAACAGAAACTTCCTAATACTGGCAGAAGTGTTTGGCAAGGGTAGAAGTGCAAAAGAGGTTATTGAAGCTGGGGAGAATGTGCCTGTACAATGGTAATGATGGGGAAAACATCAAGCATTTCCGACTGAGGCGCTTTAAGGAAAAGTTTTCAAAATGCTCAAAGTATGTTGAGGCCAAATCATTGCTACCAACAAGAGAAGCTACGGCATTCCACATCCTTCAAGTTTACTTCCAAATTCAGGAATGGAAATGTAGAAACCAGCTAAAACCTGACGAGTGGGGATGGAAACTTTGAGATGGTAAATTACAACCAATCAAGGTTGACTTGCCCCGCTGGTCCTGTAAATTTGTTGTGTATAATTAGGTGTAGTTTACTTTAGGGTGTACTACAAGATGCAGTTGTAGGAAACATGGAACTGACTGTTCAAACTTGTGTGGTAATTGTAAAGGTCTCCACTGTAGTAACTCACCACAGCCAGATCTTTATGATGATGAAGTTACCTTTGACTAGTTCTTAACAAATGTTCTTTGTTCCGTTCATTAAATTGTTCTGCGGTGGTTATGCCATAGCCTTGCCCCAGCATTCGACTAACTGACCATTCCTTTATTTTAAATTCTACTTATTTTGTATCTATTTTTTATGAAATGCCAAGAATTAGAGTAACAATTGTTGCCTTGAAAAGGGCTAATTAGTCTGTTTTTGTACTTTTTTGTATTCATATTTGTATAAGAAATAAAAGAACAGCATGAAAACAATGGGACGGGCAAGTCATTTTGGTGTTAGTTTATTATTAAGCATATAGCTACAATTAATTACAATGTAAAACACTAGGAACATTGCTGGCCCCGCGTGGGTTTTGATGCAAAAGTATTTTAATTTCCAAGTTAATAAAGGGTTTTAAGATAGAATAACGTTTATTTTGTCAGTAATTGTCAAGAATAATGGACATACTTGTCAGGAATGTAAGGAATTTTATGTCTCAAAATTTTGATATTGTTAAGTTGAATTATAAAAATGGCGCCCGTTGACCCCTTTCCGGAAGGTTTATTTTGGTAAACTTGTTTTTATCTGAAAGAGGGGTTATTCATTCCAACTATCCAAGTTAAAAACCTGTGTTGCAATTTGTTTAAGTTTCAGCCACATTTTGACGATCACAGCGACGATCACAGCGTCGCCGGCGTGCGTTTTCCAAGAATCTGGGTTACAACAAAAACGCGCGTGTATAACGGTTTATATACCAAAAGGTAAGGCATAATACTAAACTTCAAACTACACATTTATCGAAGTAAAGTTCTTTTACAAGTACGTTATAGTGGTTGGACGTGTACAGTGAACATTTGAATAGAAAGAGTGCCTGGAGGTCATTGCATGATGGCTGCTGGTTGACTTTTCATGAATACGTTGTAAGTGTCCTTTAGTATCAGGACTAATACGTGGTATTTGCTTATATATATATATATATATATATATATATATATATATATATATATATATATATATATATATAATTCGCTTAAGCAGTTCGTGTTCGTACGTACGTTTACACCTTCAGCACCTAATATATACTTAGTCCTTTATTCGATTTTCTTATATACAGATATATATATATATATATGTATATATATAGGGTGATTCTTAAGTCACTTAGCTATTTAAAATGATTACCATATGAAGCACAACATACTATGAACTTTTGATAATTGTTATCTTACTCTCTAATTACTGCTATTTGTTATTTTAAATTTGTTCATTTATATATTTGTTTCTATATATATTTACTTTTATTTATTTAAATTTGTGTAAATCATCATACGTGCCTTTTTTCAGGCAGTATGTCATTTACAATTGAAGAGCGAATTTTTATTGTTTTTCATATGGCCAAATTTGATGAATCTCCCACACTTGTTGAAAGGCTATGGAAACGTGATGTGAACAGAAAGCCTCCTTCGCACAACACTCAATCAATCAAATATGCTACAAAGAGTCGTAAATTTCTTGCAAAAAAGAATGGAGCTATGCATGCAGAACGAAAGTGGAAATTTTGAAAGTCTGCTGTAATTTTAAACTCCCATAAATGAATTTGTTTCATACACTTTCTGTTTTGTATTACCGTATTTTTTAACTTTAGAATTCTTAAAAATAAATAGCTAAGTGACTTATGAATCAACCTGTATATATATATATATATATATATATATATATATATATATATATATATATATATACTCTAAAGAAGTTTAAGCAATTTATAAACGAAGAAACAAATGCAGTTTAAATACCTATGGGAACTTACTAAGTTGTACATATCGCAGACATAGAACTTGCATCAGCCGACATACCACAAGGGATTTAACTATATAACAGTGAAAAAAAAAACAAGGAAACTTAACAAAAATTTCAAAATAGAAAACGGCGATCATCAGTTGTTTACTATCTAACTGTTTCGGAGATTTAAATACAGAACAGCTATTCAAATATTGCTCTCAAGCTGTACTGATTTAAATACTACTTTCCCAATAACCATATATAGACACCATTCAGCTTATATATATGTGTGAAAAATGACAAACGGAAAACAGGTTAAAGTGCAGAAGAAAAACAAAATCAAGAGAGTTTACCGGTTTCGTTCGTGTTGGCGAACGTCTTCAGAAAAAGTAAAGATTTGGAAATAATTTTATTTTGAAGGCACACACATAGGATGAGGAAAGGATGATCCGATTTGACCATATGAGAATACTTTAAGTGACGTTGAAATATGACAAGTGGGTGACACATTTTTCTTTGTTTCTTATTTTTCTTTGTTTCTTTTTTTTCTTTTTATATTTTTATTTATTTTCTTTTTCTTTTTCACTTTCACACCTACTGAGCTAGTATAGGAGTGGCGGTTGGGGGAGGGGGTAAACTCGCCTAAAAAAGCAGAGTATACATATATTTTTTGTAGGAGGTGGGGGGTAGCGGAGTGTGTTAATCTGCAAATTTACCCATATTTTATCATTTAAATCCTATATTTTTTAAGTGTACATCCTCTTTAAATTTTTATTTTCAGCAATTGAGTTCAGTTGTGTTATTTTTTGCGGAAAAATTAAATAAATAGCTTCCTTAAAATTATCTAAATAATTAAATACTTATTTTTCATGCATAAATAAAAAATATTATAAGTTTTGGTATTATTGTCGATGAACACCCTCAGCTACTACGTCATACGATTCTACTTTTTTAGGCGATTACGTGTGGATACCGAGAAACTCCTGGCGGAAATAGAAAACAACAAAAACATTCAGTTAGAATTTTGAATTGGGCATCAGTGTCACATATAAAGTTATAAAATGATCCTCCATATTCGGACCATTCTTTTGTTTTTGATTGGAGATAATTTATGTGCGTTATTTGGGGGCGGGGCTGCAGAGGTTTACTTTTTTAGGCGATTACGTGTTGTTTTACGATCTTGCCAGTCGGACTAAGGCTTAGTGTTAAACTATATTAGTAAACTGACTTAATAAGTTAGAATGACGCTAACAAGTAGAATCACATTGTTTTAACTTAGCTGGAGGTGTCAAAGTTTGTTATTAAAATAATGGAAGTCTGTAAGTAAAAACATTATTGTATATATATATATATATATATATATATATATATATATATATATATATATATATATATATATATATCTCCATCTCAAATTAATTGGTGTTTTGATATAAAAATAGTTTGGATAAATGGAAAAAAAATTCGCATGTACTTATTTAGACAGAAAAAAATAAGTTTAAAAGAAATATGAATCTATTTTTATTATTACTTAAAAACCTGAGACGGGTCAGGAAGTTTTCTTTTTTTATTATAGAAAATATAATCATATTCAATAGTCGTTGGCGTCGTTGAAAACAACAATGAATTTAGTTTTGAAGATACAGTATATATCTAAAGAAAAACTTTGTTGCGTTCAATGCAGAGTGTAATTTTTTTCGTGTAAACATACGCATGCGTTTAAGCATGACCGGCAGTTATTCGAATTTCAGAATAATCTTTTTAAACGTTTTAGATTTTTCATAAAAGCGTTGGAATTACTACTACTACTACTACTACTACTACTACTACTACTACTACTACTACTACTAATAATAATAATATTAATAATATTAATAATAATAATACTAATGAAATAATTATTAACAAAAATGTAAACTATAAAACGAATATATAAATTATGTTTTCAGAATATTAATTTATTAGAAGGTGTTTATAAAATTATTATGCTAATTAAGCATCGGGGTGAATGTGTAACCGCATTGTTCTGTTGTCTCTCTATATAAAATCTAAAAAAATAAAAATAAAAAATAAACATACATATATTATTGAATACTTAGCTGGCACCTTTTGGCTAGGAAGAATGTGTAGTATCTGTTCCGATGGATACTGCCCCCTATAGACCGGTGTCGTCTTGTCCTTCGCGGCTTGATTCCGCGTGTCTGTGTGCTTGTCCTGTGCAGTTGAAGGAGGTCCACCCTCCGACGACTTGCCTCCCCTCTTTAGGGAGGAGTACGTTTATTGCTTATTGCTTGAGGCGCCCCTACCGAAGAATGCCGACGAGGCTGCCCAGGCAATTTTTAATGGCCAGAGTGCTAACCTTCTCGGGCGCTGGCTTTTCAAATCCTACTTTATCGACCCGACCTTGGGTCACATCTTACCTTGTGGGAGTAAGATAAAATTGGCCTTGAGCCTAACCTCCTGGAGAGGAGGTAAATAAATACATATGTTATTGAATTAAATTTGCGTAACGTTTTCGATATAAACATAGTTGGATAAATGGTAAAATATTTCGCATTTATTCATTTAGATATATGAATGTACCAGCTCATTTCAGGAGTAACTTTTTCATACACATAAGTCACCGCTTATCAGATTTTATACGAATAAGTCACTGCTTATAAAAGTCCGAAGACCATTCGAAGATTAGAGTTAATGAGATTGCCAATTAGCGGTGAACAACACTATAGGAGGATCCTTGTCTAATTTAGCCATGCTGATGACATCTGTGAGCCAGAAACACGTGTCCATTGATTACTTTTTATGTACGTATAAAATAAATAATTATATATATATATGTATATATATATATATATATATATATATATATATATATATATATATATATATATATATATATATATCCGGTCGCATAATGCGAACCGCGGACTAGAATTAACCGTTTGGCTTCTATCCGCGATATATGCCCCAACAGCCACTGAGACAGCTATACGACGGCGAAAACCAAATATACCTATATACATTATATGAACAGAATCAGTGTCTGTAATGTGTTGACCCAATGTAGGAAAGATATATATATATATATATATATATATATATATATATATATATATATATATATAGATATATAGATAGATATATAGATATATAGATAGATAGATTAAGAGAGATGATATTTTACTAGTTGTTTCTTCATACTAAACAATCAATAATCGCGGCTTATTTAACCGATCTTCAAAAAACATGAAGATGATTTCAATATATTTATGAAAATCGTTGAAGACATTTTAAGCAATTTGAACTCTAAGACTTTCTTAACAAAGAAACAATTCCTGATCAAGTTTACATACGGTAATTTATTTACAACGTAAATCAAATCAAATACCGAATTTAGATCGTGTCTATTCAAAGACATTTTAGAGTTAAAGAGTCAATCACAATAGAGTGAATTGTAAATATAAGGTACGAGACTGATTACCTCTATATTATCTTTTGAATAATAGTTCAAGTGTCCGCTAATCGACTAGAAAACCTGTATCCATTCTTCCTTCGATTTCTACCAAAGAATCAACGCATTATCTTGTCTTGAATTCGAGTTACAGCAAAGATTAAAAAATGGTATTTAATGCTTCTCAATTGTCAATTAGCATCATAAAGTGATGACCAATAGTAAATGGTATTATTGCAGTCTTAATGTGAAAGGCCAAGACGCCATTCTTACAATGTCAAAGATTCGTTCTCGACAATCAGTCTGACGGAGCTGGGCAATTATGACTGATGTTGGCTTTTCTTCTGTCGAGCGTTACTATTGTTCTTGGTAGTTCTAAGAGGTCCACTTTCATAGGCCTTGCCGTCCCTCTTTTGGGTGGAGTTAGTTTATTGCTTATTGCCATTGCACTAGCTCTAGTGCAGTGGCCCACCAAATCTGACTTTACGACCTTGTGTGGCATCTTCCCGTGGTCAGAGGGAGGTAAATAGTAAATGGTTAATTTGGTTATCCAGCGTAAGGAGTGGTATCCTCCCCTACATCACTGCGTAGTAGTCAACAAAAAGATAGTTTCCGGGTCGCTCTCGACTACAAGTGACTTATTTATGTTTACATCATATACATATACATATATATATATATATATATATATATATATATATATATATATATATGTGTATATATATATATATATATATATATATATATATGTATATATTATGTATATATATGTGTATAATGCACACATGTATATAATCATAGACACTATGTGGAAAAAATAAAACTGATTATCTGACAATATAGTGGGAAAATATAGAATCGTGAGGTGTTCAAAGAGATGAGGGAAAGGATAAATTTAAATATATTACTAAAAATATTGATAGCGTATGCACCAATTTACAATTACGCAATCATTTACCTGTATAACAGCCAGACACGTCCTAAGATGGAGTAGATGGAGTAGAGGTGATGCCGCACGGAGTACTATTTTCCATCTTGACAGAGTACAGAATCGACTTTGCAATCTAGTAGGAGATGATCTCGTCTCATCTCTACAGCCTCTTCCACACAGAAGAGATGTTGCTAGTCTCTCTCTGCTGTATCTTTATGTTCATGGTAGGTGCTCGACTGATCTCTAATCCCTGGTACTCCCTATAAAACAAGAACTTGTCTAGCCACAACCACATCTAATAACCGTTTTTTCTTTGTATATTTAATGAAACTTCCATGAACAAAATTTCGTTATATATACGCTGACAAAACTAATATTCTCACAGGACATAAACATATCAGTGGAGATGAACAACTTTGTTAGTGTGAACTAATCCTATTTTGTACTCATATTTATTTGAGCTAAATAATTAAGATAATTGAAAGGAAGTAACTACGTCACTGTTATCCTTTTTATAGAAATAAAAAAAGTTACACAATCTATAAAAAAAACATCCCATGTTTAGCGTGTATTTTTTAACAGATAAAAGGCAACATATTCATTTGATAGCATACTTGATCTAAGGGAAATGTGAAGTTACATTTACATAATTAAATCTGTTTTTGTTTGCGTAAGAAGGAACCTCGTGTCCGCTTCCTAACTAATGTGAACAAATCCTTGTTCAGCCGTCCCTCTTGAATAATCAATTCAACGTAAGTAATATTCTGATCATCGTACCCATTGTTTTCGAGCCTCTCATGGAGACGACTTAAAGCGATTATAGTAAATCTGACGAGCTCTTTAACCCTGCTCCTCAAGTGTTCCATGACCCGTCATAAGGGGTGACGCATCAGTAAAAAAATTGATGTACTGTTTACATCGTAGATGTATATCATATACATTCTTCGTATTAATTCCAATTTTATATTTTTGTGAACATGATTTATTTATAACATTTTATTAACCGTTTTAATTAAGCTTTGCCCGTTAATTTACGTCATAACTCAAATCCTGATGTTAAATTGTATTTACGAAAATCTTAGATAAACATTGTAGTAATTCTTTCGACGTTTTATTTTTCTATTTTTACGAGTCTTTCTCAATAATTTATGTAAAATTATCCGTCTCATTTTGCTACGTTCCTTATTAAGTTACAGTAGTAAAATATTCCTAACTCACGATATGAAAAAAAAATACAGTTAGTATACATGAACTATCAGTTTAAGAAATAATATGTATTGAAGAGTTGAACCCCCTACGAACTTAATTATTTGTATGTCATCTTATGGAAGTAATATTAAAATGCACACGTAAAATTATATTTTTTTATATGCCTGTATAAGTGATTTAGTTCTGTGAGTATGTCTAACTATAAACTGATAAATCATAGACGCTACTTGTTCAGTTGTCTAAATGAGAACTGATAAATCAAAGACGCTACTTGTTCAGATGTTTTAATGAGAACTGATAAATCAACGACGCTACTTGTTCAGATGTCTAAATGAGAACTGATAAATCAAAGACGCTACTTGTTCAGATGTCTAAATGAGAACTGAGAATTCAAAGACGCTACTTGTTCAGATGACTTAATAAGAAGTTAGAATTCAAAGACACTACTTGTTCAGATGTCTAAATGAGAACTGAGAAATCAAAGACGCTACTTGTTCAGATGTCTAAATGAGAACTGAGAAATCAAAGACGCTACTTGTTCAGATGTCTAAATGAGAAGTTAGAAATCAAAGACGCTACTTGTTCAGATGTCTAAATGAGACCTGAGAAATCAAAGACGCTACTTGTTAAGATGTCTAAATGAGAACTGAGAAATCAAAGACGCTACTTGTTCAGATGTCTAAATGAGAAGTTAGAATTCAAAGACACTACTTGTTCAGATGTCTAAATGAGAACTGAGAAATCAAAGACGCTACTTGTTCATATGTCTAAATGAGAACTGAGAATTCAAAAACGCTACTTGTTCAGATGTCTTAATGAGACCTGAGAAATCAAAGACGCTACTTGTTCTGATGTCTAAATGAGAACTGAAAAATCAAAGACGCTACTTGTTCAGATGTCTAAATGAAAACTGAGAATTCAAAGACGCTACTTGTTCAGATGTCTAAATCAGAACTGAGAAATCAAAGACGCTACTTGTTCATATGTCTAAACGAGAACTGATAAATCAAAGACGCTACTTGTTCATATGTCTAAATGAGAACTGAGAATTCAAAGACGCTACTTGATCAGATGTCTAAATGAGACCTGAGAAATCAGAGACGCTACTTGTTCAGATGTCTAAATGAGAACTAATAAATCAAAGACGCCACTTGTTCATATGTCTAAATGTTACGATTACTCATGTGTTTTATTGAGAAGCTTAATTTTTGTTTGACGTGTACAATGTTTATTTATGAAATACTATTACAAAAGAAGCTCAATTAATGGATATAGTATGTAAAACGAAATCAAAATTATAACATTCTGAATACCTGCATTCTTAAGTTGATGAAGATTAATTCTTATTTTTAATTTTCCTACATGGTTGCTATAACATTTCACCATTTTTTCGCCTGATTTTCTTAGGACTGAATATGGCAATGACGATTTTCAATGTTATCAGAATATTATGAGTGCAATCTAACAATAGTCGGTAAGTTAATTTAATATAAAGAAGGCGAAAGGACATAACGACAAAAACGTTGGGATACAAAATATTAAGACGAGAAAATCCTGAAAAATGTAATAACAGTTGATTACTAATTTTCAATAGTTAAATTAGAAAAAAATTATAAAAGTAAAAAAAATATAAATATAAGCAATACAATCTACTACATACATATATACATATATTGCTTGTAGGTTTTTTTTGCGTTCGGGTCTTTTAGCGTATGTATGCAGGTAGACATGTTGATAGATAAGTGTAAGCGTACGCAAACCTAATGTTTAATAAAAGCATACAAAAAAGTGGGAACTGATATGCACAATAGGGCCTGTCGGTATTCTCACGGTAATGCGAATTACTTTTAAAACGTAATCACGAGTAAATGTATTTATTGGTGTCTTTTAATTACTTTTGAGTCCTAATAATTGAATAAGGAGGTATTCTTTAAAAAAAAACATTTTATACAATAAAACAAAATAAAATGAATGAATGAATATTTATTCGCCCCCTTAGATACTTTGAACCATAGTGGTGTGACAGTAGAAAAATAAATAAGGATGGATTAACTCCTATTTTAGTGACGTTAATTATTTGGAGTGAAATGTGATTTGACATTATTCCTAAATAACCTATTTTTTTCACTTAGTTAAGGTTATAGAAGAAAGGGAAACACCAAGCTTCATCGTAGAAAAATGAACAAGGATGAACTAATTCCTATTTTAGTCACGTTAATTGTTTAGAGTGAAATGGGATTTGACATTATTCTTAATCAACCTATTTGGACTTAATTTTAGTTTTTAGAAGAAAAAGAAATACTTGTTTTTATCGTACATGTTATACCGAAGTAATATTTCTATGTGTGTGTTTGTGCGTATATATATATATATATATATATATATATATATATATATATATATATATATGTTGTGTGGTTGTATATATGTGTGGGTGGTATACATTTATTGATGGATACTAAACATATTTGTGAATGTATATTGATAAGCTTATTGATACATAAACAGTGGGGAAACACGACTAAATAATTAGGTGTAAGCATTAATCTGACTCTCTGATGTTTACATTCGTTGATTTGTTCACTTGATAGTACGAATTGGAGTTAAAACGTAGTAATGATTAATTGTTAGGTACAGATGTCCGTATAACAACTTTTGAATCCTTAGAATACTTTAAGAAATTAAATAAATAAATTAATATCTAATGCCCCTTCGATGGTTCGAAATCGTGGTCTGGCTTACTGGAGGATATATTTCGCCGTGAGAGACCCCCCCCCTTAGTTTCGCATTTTAATTAGTAACTTACTACTTGAGTAATGAATTCTGGGAAGTTAAGCTTATCTTAATATTGTTGGAAAGAGTTTATTAATAAATACTATATACATTCCATAAAAAGCACCTATGTGAAATATTTTTTTTTAATAGTTAATTGAATGGACGGTTGACGCAATGAGACTAGCTCTATAATGCTCTGCTTAAATGAGTTTCGCACCCTAACGACCTAAATAAACATTGATGTAACTTTAGTAAAAAAAATAAATTATCTTCAAATAAACTGGAACTAAATAAATTATAGTATATATTAAATATTTTAGGAAATATTATAGAATCAAAAATGTCAAATTGTTCGCATTAATTTTTAGGAGATACTAGCTTTGAACGAAAAAAAAATCAAAATGGCGGATTGGTTGGATACCACACGTGTGAGTGTTGGCTCTCAATCTTTTGTTTGTTTTTTTGTTTGTTTTCACCGTAAATTGAAACTGATGTATATTGTAGGTGTTTTCAAGACACTCCAATCCAAGAACTCTTTTATTATCTGTGAACTTGTTCTGATGATTTTGTAGTGCTGCAGAGACGATATTGACATTACAAATGTTGTTTGGCACAAGACAAATGAAACGGACCGTTAAATATATCTCACAGAAATCTTTAAATTTTGGAAAT
>OY744515.1:122410129-122470129 GCA_963556195.1 Sepiola atlantica
GTTTATATTCTCTATTCTTTATTTATTCATGAAATTTAGTAAAATGTCATGGGATTCTCTAAGATATCTGATAAATTTTAATATTTCTTCGAAGAAGGAAATCTCCCAAGACCAGTTTTTCTCTCACACATATTAAACTATATTGTAAATCATAGTGATAAAAATGGGTGGATTAAAAAAGCTACCAATTTTGTACTATTTCAAAACCATATCTTATTAAAATTGTGATCACTAAATAGCTCGAATATATGTAGAAGATATTGAAGAGTGCAATTTTTAATGCGAATTCTTCTTTTTCTTCTTGTTTTTTTAATAATTGAAACTTCCTATACGTACACAATGCTTGTATAACACGAACACTTTATTTATACTTCATTTAGCGTTGCCACGCGCGGATTCCTTGCTAAAACATTCATCCCGATTCTGTGTCAACACCACACGGATTTAATGCAACAACAAAAACTATACAATAAACAATAAAAACTTAAAGATACGTTACTATATCTATTATTTTTTAATTTTAAATTTAAATATTAATTTAAAAAAATTCCATTGAATGATATTCCTAATAGTGTATTATTTTTCATAATTCTAATTTCCTTTATAAGCAATACTTTTAAAGCGATAACATTCTATTTCCACTAGATATATCTATACTTGACACACCTTAGAATAGCTATCACTACCAAATGTTAAGAGAATGGCCAAGGTTTATTTCTTATGCATATCATTCTAATAGAAGAATTGAGGAAGGGAAACTGAATCTACATGATAGAAATTAACGTACCATAGGTTAGCCTGCCACAAGGTTTTCATGACAAAGCACATGGGTTGAGATTGGGCGTATGGCATTAGGGACTCGATGCATGAAATTGGCTTACACATCCTGCAGACACAAATGATACATACTCTAAGGGCGTGAATGCAGTTGAACGTTAAGCAAGTTAAGACAGTATGAACAAAGAAAGAATCCAAATAGAAAAATGTTTGTGAAAATGAAATATCCTGGAGAGAATAGTCCAATGGGTATATAATGACAGTGAAGATACATATATATATATATATATATATATATATATATATATATATATATATAAAGAGAGAGAGAGAGAGAGAGAGAGAGAGAGAGAGAGAGAGAGAGAGAACAAGATAAATATATATATATATATATATATATAGAAAGAGAGAGAGAGAGAGAGAGAACGAGATAAATAAATATAGATACAAATAAAGGGACTTAGTGAAAAAGGAAATCTATACTCACAATATCTGGTACTTAATCGATATGAACAGGACGAAACCTTTTTTTTCATAAAATAAAAACAAATATAGTAAAAGACACGTGCTGAGCTGATTTAATTTCCTCGAAAATCATTAAAAAGTTATGTTTTATTTTGAAGTTTGTCTGTTCGTTTGCAAATATTTAAATGTATTTGAATGACAATAAAAGGAATAGGCAGACTACATATTACTAAAGCAGTAGTTTTTCGAATTTAGCATTGAAAGAACACACTAATTGTGAATAGTATATTAACATGCTTTCTTGATTAACCGTGAGTACAGTAGTACAATAAGAAGAAAGAATACACAGTTTTTGTTTCATGATGATAGATAATAAATATCCATTTGTAATAGATTTTATTTCATCATTTTATTTTGATGATTATTTTTGAATCACGTCGACATTTTGTTAAAGCACTTATTAGGTTTTACTATTTTATAATGTATGATCCATTTATAAGACATCTTATCTTAATATTTCATTAACTCCCGAATTTACCACAATTAATAAATTGTAGATTTGGTTCTAGCATCAATAGAATTGTAAACAAAAAAAACGAAGCTAAAATGCGTGACTTAATATGGCAAACACAATTAACACTTACAGATTGATTAGCGAACACGGCACTACGTTCTTTGTTTTTATCTGAAAAAATCGAACGTGAACATATGTTATAGATACAAGCAAATATATGCTCTTCCGGTGGCATATTTTTGCTCGCATAAGGGTAGGGTGATTGTATCATGACGAACGAGCATATACTACACTTACCCTCTGAAAGGAAGACACAATTCCTGAGCAATACGTATCGGGGTTCGGACCCTAATACCCTTCAATGTAGGCCCCTTGTGCTTGCACACACTTAGTCCACCGATCCATCCATTGCCGGAAACACCTCTGGAAGTCTTATTTGAGAATGCTGTTCATCTCCGCTGTCGCGTTCTGCATTATCTATTTTTTCGCACTCGCTCAACAACAGCTGCACTCCGAGCAGTTTTGGGCCTGCCAGAACGCTGGCCACTCTATGCTGATGTGTGGCACCTTTTGTAATCGGTTGAACCACTCCTTAATTTGTGTTGCACATCGCATCTTCTCAAAACATCTAATGCAACGGGACAGATAAATACGATTCCAAAAAAAGACGTCCAGAGGTGTTTCCGGCAGTGGATGGATCGGTGGGCTAAGTGTGTGCAAAAACAAAGTGACAACTTTGTAAGGGGACTAGGATCCCAACCCCGTCATGTATTTAAAATATTTTTCTAGCCTAAGTTTAGATAATTTTTAGGCAGGCCTTGTACAATATATAAATGCTACAATATACAATATGGTACATCATACAGTATATTAATGGTGTACTATACAGTATGATAAAATATACAATATAATTTATGTTACAGTATATAATATATAAGGTTTTCTTTTACTGTGGTGACTTTAGTTTTCCTTGTGATTTCTGATCCGTTAGCACAAGTAATTTTGCGGTAAACATTAAAATGAAACTCAGATAAAATCATCTGCTATTCATGTGTCATATTTTATTTTCAATTAAAAAATACGTCATCATATTTACGTAAATTGAATCTAAAATGAATACTTTCGTTTTGCAATCTTTAAATTTATGTTGTAGGTCTTCAGTCAAGGTTTCCTTGATAGCAGTGTAATTAAATTTAGATGTGATGTATCCTTCTATTAATTTACATTTTTATGATTCATTTAAGAGATTTGTAATCTAAATGTGTGCTTTAATTTGCCACGTGACTTTGAAATTTACAAGTTAACATGGCCACTTGTTCTTAATGGCCGATCGAACATCATTCCGAGATTGTTAGATTGATAAACTGTGGCGATAAGATTGCTACAAATTATAATCTACTTCAAACGAATATCTTTTTATTTCTTAAAATGATGTCTTGAAAAGATAAAGACAGATTTGCTTAGAACAGCTTTCAATTTTAAAAAAAATACACGACCATTCGTGACCGGTTCGATAAATATTTGTTATATATATATATATATATATATATATATATATATATATATATATATATATATATATAGTATAATTTGTTCGTCGTATGAACATTATTGGTTACATATGTGACTTCCTTTGGTCTGAAGAGGTGGACTGTCTGGGAAGAGTACAACCGAAACATGTATGCACATATGTAACCACTAATCTTAGTATAAATAAATACAAATATACTAAAGAACAGCTCTATTTGTTATTGAGCGCTTTTTATAAACACTGGAGTTTCAACGGATTTACATCTACAGAAACTAATACAATACATGTACTATATATATACATATATATATATATATATATATATATATATATATATATATATATATATATATATATATATATATACATATACTTCAGTGTAAATATCATTTAATTCCGATGTGACAATCCCTCGTGGCTATGTGGAACTGTGTGAACGCTTTCAGATTCAAGGTGTCTCTGTGAACCAAGACTGCGTCTGATGATCGTCTGAGATTCTTACTTCTCTGCGCGCTATTATCCCTTTTCAAGTACAATTTAAAGTCGAGCACTGTCAAAAAGATTAAGAGTAAACATTCACCTTAAAGACTCAGTGTAATGCTCCGACTCTGTTGTTTAGTACTAGGGAATGTTTAGATATTTATGCACGCCGCTTTCAGTGTAAATACTAGTTAATTTCTCCGTTATTACGTGGCAATCCTTCATGGCCTAGTGGGACTGGGCAAAAGCTTACAGATTCAAGGTGTCTCTGTGAATCGAGTTCGCGCCTTATGACCGTCTGAGATTGTTACTTCCCTTCGCTGATGAGAGCCATAAACTTGAAACGACGTCATACGTAAGTAAAATATAATACAACAATTAATATATATATATATATATATATATATATATATATATATATTTCTTGGCTTATATAGAGAATATATTTTTTATGTTACATATCCCTTATTATCTCATCCAACTTGTTTCATATTAAACATTCAATGGAGCTATGTTTCCGGCTGCAGAGCATATATATTGATTGGTTGAATTCCAATGACCAAGAAAAACCGTCCGTCTACAATCATATGTTTTTTTATTTATAAAAATATACTTCTTCGCATAAATAAGAAAGAATGAATAAAAAAAAATATATATATATATATATATATGTATATAGTAAGCTATGAAAATATATTTATGTCAATTAAGCTACACAGAGGCTCCCGCGTTTCATCCCCGGGGGGAAATCTTCATTTTAGCATGAAGATTCCTCTCGCTGATGAAACGCGGGAGCCTCTGTGTAGCTTAATTGCCATAAATATATTTTTCATAGATTACTACCTAGCTCTACCTACGTATCGAGCACTGTTGAAGTAAATACTAGAAAAGTGATACATAAAAAATTATATCGCCTTATAAAATTTCATGTGGATGCATGAAATACTAATATATATATATATATATATATATATATATATATATATACATATATATATATTTATCTTTTCAGATACTTTTTACAACATTTTTCAGTGTAATGAGAGATAGGTGATAGTAGCAGAGAAAAAGCGTATAGCAAATGCGATGAGGAGATAGTGATATGTAACTAGTGTGTCTCCAGCTACATATCTTTGACCTCTTATGTAATCTTCACACTTAATACGGTATGCAAAACCGGGGTGGGAGTTCATAGAGATATTCCATTACTTCAGTAGGTAGTAACAATAAAATGTTTTTCGTTTGCTTGTTTGGGTGGGGGTAAGAAACGAGAGAGGAGAGGGTGGTTAGGAGAATCGGGGATTTTGTTTGTAATGTGCCAGTGTCAGTTAAGAACGTGTGGATAGAGAAAACCCTTTAGAAGTTTTATAAATAAACTAATATGACAATCAGTATAATACAATTAATTATTCTCCTTTTTTTTTGCAAATTTTTCTAATGATATTTCTTGTGTCAAAATCAAAGACATAAATGGATGTACCATATGTATCACGAACGTGTTCGATTCTTCTTCGTCGAATCATCTTTAGGTAGCAAAAACTAATGAACAAAGCAGCTGGAGTAAAAAAGATCATTTTAAAAAGCAGCTTAAAAAACGCATGTGACGTCAGTAAGACGTCAAAAAATGAACTAGTTCAGTGTCAGGAGAGACGGTAAATATTTCAATTCCAGAATTAGCATCACAGAAGGAATTGTATTACGTTGAGCATCTTTAAATGTTGTTACTGGTTTCATACGTAATGTTATTGATTATAGGTTGATGTGTTTTAATGAAGATAGCTTCGAGTCATTTATTTTTTGAAAAATTGATTCAGAATGTATTATTTTCATGTTATTGATTTTGAAACAAAAAAGATCCTTCGAAAATCTGCAAAAATTAAATTAGGTATAATCAACAGTGAATTATGTTATGTTTGTTTAAATGAAAGTATGCTGCTTAAATATACACACCCTCTCTCTCTCTCTTTCTTTCTCTCTCTCTCTCTATATATATATAATGTGGGTGTATGTGTGTGTTTGTATGTGGGTGTGCGCTTGTCAAGATAACATAGACTTTAATTCTTTATGGGAGTAGAAAGTAGAAATTGAGTTTAGTTTCGGCAGCCTCATAACTTTCGTTTTCTTAATTTTGTCTTCTAGTCCTCACAATCCATAAGCAATGTTTCTGACAAAGAGGGAATAATTGCTGTTTTTGTATGGAATCTACATTACTTCCACTCATTGTTGGCTAGATTTTAACCTTGAAGTAGCATTTTGTATCTCTTTACGTCAAGTAGCTTAATACCTTGTCTGGAGCGAGTTCAACTAAAATAAATCTCTTCTTTCCCTATTGATGTTGAGAAGGTGCATTGATAGAGAGATTCGGACTTGAAATTTAAAAGGTGATATAGTCTGGGGTTCGAGTTTTTCGCCCGACAAAACAGTCATCCCCACACTGAAGTTTTTCGAAAAAGGACGAAACACATTTGTATGTGGATGAACTGTTATAATGAGATATAATAGAGTAGGTGTCGATTTTATGCATTTACTTCAACAGTGTTCAATACGTTGGTAGAGCTATGGTTGTTAGTTATGAAAATATACTTATGCTAATTAAGCTACATAGATGATTCTGTGTCTAATCCCCGTAGGGAATCGTTAGGCTAATATATATGGAATTCGTGTTACCAGGTATTTTATTCATATACACGTGGTGTTTAGTCTCGCTAGATAAACAATCATATTCATTGTTATCCCCCCCAGGTTAATGTTTCATTAGCCCATGACAGGGCTTCTTTTAATTAATAAATCGACTTAATTTTACTTCCTTTTCCATTGATTTTTTGGTAAATGAATGACGCTCCATTCTGTGAATGTGTGGAATAAAATGGTGACCTTATTTTAACACGTGCGTGATTGGGATAGTTTTCTATTTTAGGTGTTGGATTAGTTTGGTATTTTATTTGATTAGTTTATTGTAAGATATTTCCGAACAAGTTTGTCGTTAAAAAACGTAAAAAGAGAACATAACATATTTTTTAAGTGTCAAGACAAAAGTCGAGTATTGTATTTCACTAAAGAGAATACTACTCGTTTTTCAGGATTGACTGACAATCACTACTATATACGTTTTCACTATACCCATGGTACCATTTTACCTTAAATACTGGAAAACTCCCTTAATGTGTGTCGAATACATATAGTAAACCGTTAACTAAAATCAGATATACGTATTTCAAGTTTTAAAAGCGTTCTATCCTCATTGGGTACTTAGAGGAAGTGCCACTTACATATAGAGTAACATTTACACACAGGATATAAATAATATCACAATAGAATTTTTAAAAGAATGCTCAGCCCCTATAGCTCAATTAGGTAAGTAAGGCACTTGGAGATTCAAGAGCATTTCTATTGCCATTACCAGAAAATATATGATTTAAATTTTTATCAAAATATGATATACTTGGAGTTTTATGGATGTTCTACTATCATAGCAAGGTGCTATTTGAGATTCGGGAACACTTCTATTGTCTTCACCGGTAAATGTTGTCACAGAATAGAATGTTATATGTTATATAGATTCTTTAACCTTTATTTATTTCTATGTAGAACACAAAAACATCATACAAAACGAGACATGTAGTTTATATAGACATAAATGTATATAGATATAAAGATATAGATTACATAGATATGAAAATATGAATTATATAGATTGTCCAATGAAGTGAAAAGTTTTAAAAATCAACGAAGAAAAAAAATCGAAATTAAAGTAAAAGTGTAATTTCCGGTGAATGTTGTTTGATTAGAAACATTTTTTAAAGAAGCAATGACATGTTGGTTCATTACTACGAACTTGCTATTGCCTAAGGTAATATCAAATTTAATAACAAAGTAAAACAGAAGATAGATCTGCAATAATATGTAATTTCATATCTTATTTTTAATTTCGTATGATATTATATAAATGCCATGGAATGATAGGTTTTTATAAAAGCTTCTAAACTAACCTTCATTCTAGACCTTAAATGGAAAACTTACATACGTTGCGAAGAGAAAATAGTTGGATCATTCTACTGCTCCAGAAAGGTATCTGACTTTTGACGCAACTTCTATCTGTGTGAAGGTCTAATAGATTCTAAGATGGAATATGTTGTCACATCTTGGGAGGAGCCGCTCAGAACACCAGTTTTTGCATTTACCGAGTACAAAACCTACTTCAATATCTAGTAGGGAATGTCCTCTTCTCTTCTCTACTGTCTATTTATCAAAGAAGAGACGTTGTTTGTCTTTCCTTAGTCTCTCATTATTTTTCAGGGGAGGCGTTCGACTGTACTCTGATATATGCACCCCCACTTTAAAGCATTCAATACAAAAACTCGTTTAGCTACAACCACTGTAAATAATTCCCCTTTCTTATCTTGTTAAATAAAAATAAAACGTAACGTACAAGATTATTTCTATGAAATAATCGTCTGTTGAACATAACACAACTGGTTATGCTTCCTAGCAGACTTTAATGTGTTTGTTTTCAAGTCAAATGTTAACCAATTCATGTTCAGCCGTCCTCTTAAATAATCAAATGCTTCCAAGTTTCTACCATTGTTTCCAATACTCACGGTGTTGTCTACCCGTTCAGCTGATAAACTTATTCACCCTTATCCTTGAGTGGATTTTAAACGTTGATAAGCGGTGATTCGGTACTACATAAAAAAAAAGTTGCATTATGGTCTTTCGTCCCGTTTTCAAAATGACTGTGAAGTTTAGTTGAATTTCTCGTGGTTTGTATTTACATTAACTAGTAATAGTAACTCCTTGCAGTCACATATTTTTGCTAGTATATCAAGGGCTAATTAGTTGTAGAAGTTTATTTTGCAAACTTCACTGAGATGCATAATTATTCCTACGGCATGTTATTAAAAAAATACGAATTATTATCTTTTAATTATTCATTTCGTCACATACATTATTCAAAATGTCAAAAGATATTCGTTAATTTAACATATACTTTTTACAAACGAAACGAATGAGTAGTTTATGGTGCATGTATTCATATAACTAGACGAATGTTTATCAGGATACGCCGACGTATGTATACGCATTTCCTAAAATACTAATTTATATAGATAAGCGAAAATAATATGCAAAATTAGGTTTAGTATGTATATAACGAGCTTACACATTCAATATTCAAACATATTAAGAGAATACACACGCGAAACCACCAACACACATTATATATATATATATATATATATATATATATATATATATATATATAGTAAGCTATGAAAATATATTTATGGCAATTAAGCTACACACAGGCTCCCGCGTTTCATCCCCGGGGGAATCTTCAGGCTAAATGCTCTGTGTAGCTTAATTGCCATAAACATATTTTCATAGCTTACTGCCTAGCTCTACTTACGTATCGAGCACTGTTGAAGTAAATACTGAAAATTGATACATAACAAATTATATCTCCTTATAAAATGTTATGTGGATACATGAAATACTAATATATATATATATATATATAAATAATTCAGATAAACGAAAACCTTTACCGCGTATGGATGGTAGGATTATATGTACTGGTTGGTTGTAAGATAGGGTATCGACAAATTTATACCTTTGATAATAGACATTTCAATAAATTTACAGCACTAGCTACCATATTTGAGGCCTAAAGGGCAATAATATAGGCTTCAACCTCAAATCGGAATTAATTAAAAAACGATTCCCTATACATCCTTAGAAAACACATTAGATTATGTACAAATGATGCTATTGTTTTCATGAAGCACAAGAATCCGTTGTTAAATAAAAACGACGAGGTACTGCCCCAATTGCACGCATAAAATCACGTACAGATGTTCAACTTTAAAGTTCTATAATCGTGATTAGATTCCCAGTAAAAAGAACAACAAACCCCGCTTAACCTCCTACTCTTCCTTTCATTACTTTCATTTTGTTACACACCATGGATATGTGAGTTTTAGAATCATTCCTTACATTACTTCTAACTGAATAGACTGAACTTTCTTTATTACCCACACCTTAAACGCTTGACTTACTATCCCATAATTTTTCTGCCCTTAACTTACTCATATACTGTGCTATTCATACGACTTATTTACTAATTCACTACCTGATTATTTACTGTATAGTTATATCCGTTCACTATGGAATAACATGTAAGTAAATAACCGGAACCATTCTACTATCGGAGAAAACCTTAAACTGATGACGAGTTTAAATATACCGAATTAAGGTCCCACACCCTCAGAATATTTTATAAGAAAACTGTTTTTCTTACTTATAATTACTAATTACTCTCCGAATGAACTAGTATTTTACGGTTAGTCAATTTGAACACAAGACACTCTTTCCCTACACTTTGAAAATAACTTTTTTGAAACTGGACTTCTAAATACTCTTACCCATTCAATTTTTTTTGTTTGCTTTATGTTGGCTTTTGTCAAACTGTTTCTGTTCGAAATTCTCGAAGGACATCTTGCGCTGGTGCATTGACATGATGAAACAATACCTTATTATGAAGTTTCCCTTTCTTAATGAAAGCGTTGTTTAGCTTCCTTAAAACTATAGTATAGTAAACTCCCGTTACTGTTCTTTGATTTTCAAGGTTATCTATCAGTATCATACCATTTGGATCCATGAAAACAGTGGCCATGACTTTTGAGCCGAGTTTTGAGATTTGAACTTGATGGGTCCTTAAGATCAACGTGCGAGTCATTGCTCTGACTGTTTTTTGGACTCAGGATCATAATGGTAAATCGAAGTTTAATCTCCGGTCATAATTCTCGCCAAGAATTACACTTTGTCTGCTATAATTTTGTTTAATAACGCTAAAGAGAGATAACTTCGAAGATTCCGTTGATCAGGCCGCAACGCTTTTTGAATTTGACTAGTTAAATTATAACACATACACATCGCTAGATATAACTTATAGTTCGGTTGTGAAAGCCTACCTTTCTACCGCATATGCAATTTGTTTTGCGCGACCAAAATATATGGTTGCTTTAGAGATGTGTATGTGTTATTATTTGAACTAGGCTGTTAACATGCTTATCCGTGACAACCGACGATAATATGTGGTAGGAGAAAATGTTATTGAAAAAGTATGCCTGTTCATACCAAGAGAAATTGAAGAAGATCGATTGAAAGGTATAAAGCATAGTATTTAGTTCAGAGTAATGTGGAAAAGTAGAGAGTAAGTATGAAAATAGAGGGTAAATGCGATGAAAGAGTGGGGGATGAATAGCTAAAAAATATGTGAATGTTAGGTCAAACACCCAATAACGTAGAAACCACAATAGACATTACATTCGAATGTAAACAAAACAATTTTATACTCTTTTCGACATACTTACAACATACTAGTACACCAGGTTTACCGTAAACTTACTAACAAAAACGACTACAACCACTGTCACAGTATTAAAAAAAACGATAAATAGTTCTCTCATAACACTTCGTATTTGCAGCCCACAACACCCTACAATTGAATATAACACTATAGAAATTATCTTAAAGCTTTAAAGTGTCAGAAATCACAAACTGAGCATATTTATGTATGTGCTATCGATCACAAATGTTACATAACGAAAGTCGTGTTTGAATGGAAAATTTGAGTGACATCGTAAGAGTCAGAGGTGACCTCAGAACGGAAGTTATCGAAACCATGTGACTTCTAGACGGAGATTTTCTGTCCCATAGATAGCAGGACTACACACAGAAACGACGTATCTGGTGTGCCATCCCGAATGAGGGTTCATGAGCGCGCTATGTACCTAAGAGTAGCAGGAAGGTGTATCCGTCTTACTATCGGTCACTCTCTCTCCAACGAGTACAAAATTAACCTCTCTCTCTCTGATGTTCTCATGTTAATGTTCTTATTCTTGTAATAAACATTCATTAAAAACAAAACATCGGTGTCCGAGTGATTATATCAACAGACAAGCAAGACTCTGTGTTCTCTACGACGACTAAACAGGTGTATAATAGTTTATACACGCACAGGTAAACACAAGAGGGACTTGTTCTAACATATACAGTTGTATTGTGAAGATTTAAAGTTAAAACTGTATAGCAATACATCTGACAAATTGATAATTAATTCTGAATAACCTTTTCTCTTCCACTATGTTGTTGACTTTTATATAATTTACTTCACTTACCTTTGATGTATTGTAAGACTTGAACCGCTTGTGAAATTGATAAAAATAATTGAAGTATACGTATACAAGATGAGCACTCTGTCTTGGAATCTTCGCTGACATGAATGAATATTTACTATCGTCTAATACAGTGGAACACGTTTTTATCTCTCTTATGATTTCTAAAGTTACATTTGAAAAGATAAACGGCTTGCTTCTAAGTATTCACACAGATTAACAATTTTATTTCAATAAATGTCGTAAAAACCCTTTAATGTTATACAGAATGTCCCTCAAGCTAACCGATATCTCTTAAATTTTGAATATTAATAAAACCACACAACTGTTAATGAAACTATCTTCCAGACACATACTCAAACTCACACGTATAAACACAGAACTGACTAAGGCGTAAACCACCCCACACAAATAATTTATATTTGAAGTTTGTTTTATAACCTCGAAATTTAGGTTACAATAAATAATAACTTGTAAATAAAAAATGAACTATGATGAGAAACGTTTAACATATTTATTAAAACTGAACACAGAATAAATTAATGAATTAATTTGCCGCTGGACGCGATTGACATATTAAGTGTCTGATGCTGTTGTCTGTGTTTACTTTCTCTCTCGGCAGCCTACAATTTCAAGGGCGATAACTCTTAACTCCCGAAATGGTTCTAGAGAGGTAAATCCGTTTTTTGTTATATATCCTAACACCTCCCCGTTTTAGTCTTTAACTGTATCGAGCGCACCTGGGGTCAACGTGGACGTACTTTACACTAGTGCGACTGCGCTTTGGTCAAGTCCTGTGAGGTCTTTGATAATTCTCATTTGTATTTGTTTGCATGGGAGATGATGGAGATGGCAGTTCAAATGTGTTCATTAACAAATCAAACGGAATAGTTGTTCTGTTGTCCACTAAGTTGTCTACAGAGTATCTGAGACGTAACTGTTTTTTGTGCCGTTCCCAGAATTGACCTCCGACTTGAACATCATACAGGAATTGTCCATTTATTTTACGGATGATGCCTAGTACCCAGTTTGGCCGAGAAAACACTAGTGTGCCAACTAAAAAAGCTTTTGTTTAGTTAGGGCTGGTTGTTGCTTTTATGACTGGGGACGTAAACCGTCTCGTGTGGTACAGAGTTCTTGTCCCATGAGTACCTCTGCTTGTGATAGACCATTCTTCACCGCCCCTTTAGGTGTTATCCTATAGGAAAGGAGGAAAGCATGTAGTATCTCCTCTGTTGTTCTCTCCCCTCTTTCTTTTAGTGGTGCCCTTTTGAATGTGTCTACAAATCTTTCGGCTGTCCGTTGGATTGAGGATGATACGGTGGCGACCGAAAGTGTGTTATGCTGAATGTAACCCTGGGTTGATGGCTGACGAGAACGCAACATGGTGCGCAATTCCTGCTTAGGACTGTTGTATTGCGAGGACCCGAACCTTGCTGCTGCTGCTGCTGCTGGAACACCAGGCGGGAGATGCTGTGTAGAGAAGGAGGGAGCCTGTTGTTGAGGCTGTGGCGGTCCATACAATTGGGGTGCGGTCCTGGCTGGTACACCTCTGGTGGGTAATTGACTCGGTGGTGAATTGGTGCTTGCTGCATGTAGGAGGTGGTTGGTCGAGTGTTCCGCCGCCGTTGCTGTTTCTGCTTGCTGAGGTCGTCTTTACTGCTCTTAGGTGACGATCTGGACACCACCTCACATATCTGATTGAGTGGAATATCGAGAAGACCTAGTAACTCGATAAAATCAAGTCCCAGCAAATTATGGAATGAGTTTGTTATGTATACGGTACCTGACACCATTTTTCTTTCATTTTGATGATAGAGGGTTATTGACCCGTGATGTGAACACAATCTCCAGAAACACTCTGTGCTACCTGACTTGTAGGTGTCAATGAAGGCAGGCCTATGGCTTCCCATAGTTTTTGTGATATAAAAGTTATATCCGATGCTGTATCGATATGCAGTTTAATAGGATGGCCATTAAATTGTGCTGCAACATATTTTCGTTTGGATTTCTGGTTCGAGAGAAAAGTTGTTATGAGACTGTTTGTTTTTGTTATGTGCTGCTGTCGTTGCCTGTTATGTGAGATTTGACTATTATGGGTTGGTTTTCGTCCTGGAGGGGTGCAAAATCCCTCTTTATGTCCGAGTCGATTGCAGCTGCGAAAGCGGTATGTCTTGAAGGTGCAGTTTTGCACAAAATGCCATTTGCCACAATTCCAACAACTGTTTGAGGCTGGACAGATTTTTAAGTCGGTGAGGTGGGCCGACGTTGTTTTTGGACTGTGTTTACCATGGATGCTGATGCTTGTTGTACCATAGTTGAATCATGTTTTAGATTCACTAGACGCTGGCATTCCACGGCAACTTGTTGCAATGTTTTGTCTGGATGTTGTTCTATTTTTGACAAGATCCTTGGGCGCATTGCTGCCTCCTCCGCCGATCTCAAATCACACACAAAATTCAAACATTTGAACTGAGCGTTTGTGATGGAAGAGATTTTAAAACGTTCACATTCTTTGTTTACAAGGCCTTCATTCGTTGAAAAATCGGTAGAGGAAGATTTCGTTATGCTAAAGCATATGAACAGCACATTGAATAATTAAATATGCTCACCGAAAATCTGACTGAGTGTTTCCACTGTGCTGCCGAAACTGTAGCCACGAGAATGCTTTGGTAATATGTAATTTTCATACTGATCATGTCCCGACGTCCTAAGCTTCCGTAGCAGTAGGCTAACCTTCCAGTCTTCTACTTGATCCTTGAAATCCACTCGAAAAATCTACTCAAAACGTGCAAACCAGTCTCGCACGTCGAATTTGACATTGGGTCATAACGAAATTCGATTATTGTCTGTGAAACTGAATCTGTAGTCGTCCTAAGATTTGTTTCTGAAATCGACGATGTAAGCGTGGAAAATCTCTCTGAAAATGACTCCATCTAACGTAATTGTTGTTGTAACAATTGTTGTATTGTACAGTCCATTTTTCTTTTAAATGTAAATTCATCTTATCCCTCGTCGCCACTTTTAAAACATCGTAATTTAAGTTATAATAAATAATAACTTGTAAATAAATGGATGAACTCTCAAGAGAAACGTTTAACAGATTTATTAAAACTGAACACATAATGAATTAATGAATTAATTTACCGCTGGAAGCGATTGCCATATTAAGTGTCTGATGCCGTGGTCTGTGTTTACTTTCTCTCTCTGCAGCCTACAATTTCAAGGGCGATAAATCTTAACTCCCGAAATGGTTCAAGAGAGGTAAATCCGTTCTTCGTTAGGTGTCCTAACAGTTTGAAATATTAATCTTCGTATTTATAAAGTCTTTCAATGATGCGTGATTATTATATTATTTGGCTTTTTTTGACTACTGTTCTCATCTTAGATATTGTTCGTTCCACGTTTCATGTTAACTCCAACTTTCTTCAGGTCCTTAACGGATATAACTGCCAAGTCGTAGTTACAGTCTTCTGGAATTTGAAGGGTCAGTTATCAGTTCGGGAAATACAAAAAATTACAGTTGCTAATTACTTAAGACTTCTACCCGGTCGTGGCTGACGAAACGAGGCCAATCTACTTCTGTTGATTAAATAAAGAGTTCCGTTCAGAATTCAGTACATATACCCGAGTTCGATAAGATGCACGGGACAGAGGTCGGAGGTTACATCGGCCGAACCTTTTTGAGAACAGTAATCTGAATAATCAAAATTATAAAAATTCATCCACATTTTCTTCTGTATTTATCCCGCAAAGTGGCATCATGTGACAATAATGAGGTGCCTCGCATGTCGTGTCTTCAGGCTAAAGAAGGGCTTTTCTTCATGAGTGCAGGTTTTTTATGGTTGTGTCTGATTGGCATATGTGGAAATCAGCTGATATAAATGAAGAGGACAGCTGGGAAGAAGGGAGAACCGAATTGTATTGCAGAGAGAAAGGCAGAGAGAAAGTGGATTGCACGAAAATCTGTTGGAACATAAATGACAGTCAAAACTTATTTTTTTATTCTTTTATTTTTCTGGCACACTTAGTTAACAAGCTATCTCGGCATAAAATTGACAGCCGTTTCGACCGAAAGATAATTCCTGAGTTTGATGGTACTGACGCAGTCGTTTCATAGATTGAGAAGGTAGTATTAGTGTGTGACTTATTTGGAGTGAAGTGGCTTGAAAATGTCATCCAATTTCGCCTGACTGGAGTAGCATTCGCAGATTACCAGCAACTAACTCAAGAAGAAAAATCCGGTTAGTTGTTGCCATATAATCAGGAGGCGTTTGACCCACTCAATAGACTAATACCACTGATGGCTGTGATGCAGGCTAATAAAAACAAGGTGCATCCTGTGATGAACTATCCGAAATTTAACACCTATGTTGATGCATTAACTGGCGATGCAGATGTTTGCGCAGTGAAAATGGGAGAATGGCGACTACAAGGAACAAATATATCCTGGAGCTCAAGAAAGGCGTACCTACAGATCCATGTTGAGAGATCCCTACCAAACAGTCATATTTAAAGGACTTTGATATTGTCTAACCAGGTTAGGGTTTGGATTAAATGTGACGCCTCTTGTAATGCGGACTGTGCTCGAGGCTGTGTTAGCCCAGGATGAGAAGATAAGGAAAGCAACGTCGGCGTATATTAATGACATATATATTAATAAAGACGTTGTGTCGGCAGAATCCGTAAGGGAGCATCTGGACCTGTACGGACTTACTAGTAAGGATATAGAAACACATAAAAATGGTGCACGAGTGCTGGGATTAGAAATTTGGGCAGAACATGGCCAACTAAGATGGCGGCGAGGAAGCAGTACAGTGGATGCGCCAAGAACTATGACACGAATATGTATCTTCTCCATGTGTCGCAAAGCGGTGGAGAAGTTTTCAGTGTGTGGATGGCTTCAAGTGGCAACAGGCTTTATTAAACATCACACTACAACTGTCACACAGGACTGGAATGACAAAGTTAGCAATGATCCGCTGGAGTGTATGATAGCAGATACACTTGCCCGTCTACGGCAATCAGATCCCGTCCGGGAAAAATGGTGCGTGGGCACAAAGGAACTGGATGTGTGGGTGGACGCAAGCTCGCCTTCTGTGGGCGTAGCTCGTGTAGCCAATGGAGACATCATCAATGATACGGACTAGTTGTAATCAACAAAGGATACTCAACATATAAACGTGGCAGAGCTAGATGTCACACTAAAAGGACTAAACCTGGCGCTCAAAAGGTAGGCCAATGTGTTACACATAAAACATACTGTGTGTGTACCAATGCGGTTAAGCACATAGACCGCGAGTAAGATGCTCATAAGGCGGAAACTGTAAGAAGAAAAAAAAGAATAACGAACTAATCTTTAAATAGAGATGTCGCCAAGATCAAGTCCAAATGGCAGGAAAAAATACCGTCTCTCTCAACTGTATATCAAAAAAACGTCTTTCAAACTAACATGAAAGAAAATCCAGCACTCTTTTCTTTTGCATGCTTTCCAATACGCGTTCAGAACGATATCCACGAAAAAACTGACTGACTCTAAACTTTTCGCTCTGTTATTATAACGAAAATCCCACGCATGCAAACAACCTAATTTGCATGAACAAATAAAATAATTAAAATCTTATTTCGCTTTCTGACGCCTCTCTTCTCCCACTCCTCTTTTTTTTATGTCGGCAACGAGGGGTTTCGGGTTCGCCCCACACACACAGCATAGCAGACGCTGCCTCTTTGAACGGCGCCGACAAGTGTCTGCATCTACTTCAATCGGCCGCTCTCCGTTACAGAAACTGGGAACGATAATCTCACTTGTGAAAGAGTACGACATTTCGGTTGATATAGCACTTGTAAGACCTGGCCAGAACCGAGTATACTCCCTGACGAGAGTTCCACAGCGGTTGCCCAATTATGTGAAGCGAGAAATTGAAACCACACAGCCAGTGTGTGCTTTTGCCACAGGAAATCTGAACCCAACAGAGCTGAACGAAATTAATCGACCTAGTGGACATCCTGGAATCATACGAACATTACATTTTGTGCGTAGAATCGACCCGTCTCTGTCTACAGCGACAGTAAAGATAGTTATTCGGAATTGTGAGGATTGCCAGACAAGAAGTAACTTGTTCACTGCATACTCGTTAACCTGATTAAGATGATGCTGTTAACAACACATCTCTACTCATGTCTGGCAGAACACCTAATTTCAAGGATACTGATGGTTTGGGTCATGCCATTCTCAAGGTGGCAGTCTGAAAGTGATTTGACGTCTTTTATCACTTGGTTGAGCCATGTCATCTCTGGTCGTCCTGAGGGTCTTCTGGTAAGCTTTATGAAGACTTGAAGTGTTTGACATGCAGGTGTTTCCGATGGCAATCTCATTAAGTGGTCAAACCATGACGGGCTTCTTTTGAGTATAACAATAACAAAACAAGAATGCACTTTATAAAGAGGGGGACACAGTTTGGGTGAAAAATCAACAAGGACATTGCACGTCGAAATTCAAACCAGGTCGTATCACCGGAGTGATACGTCCACAGTCGGTGGTCGTCAATTGCACGCCGACGTCTCAATTTGGCACCGGTAGTGGACGACAATAATAACACATCATCAGAAAGTAGTGAATAGAGAGAAACAGATTCCGGTACAAGTAGTAGTAGTTATGCCTCTAAAAGTTAGGAAGAAGACAAACGTTCCTAGGTTAAGCTGCTTTATTCCATTGCCAATTAAGGTCCTGGTACATCTGATGTAAAAGCGGAAGAAATAACTGTCCTACTACGGTGAGTTCAAGGATAAAGCGACCTGCCACTATCTGTCACTTTTGTGATCATACAATCAGGGGGGAGTGGGACAGTAAGGAGGAACATTCACCGGCAGGAAAAAGAATGAGGTGCTTCGCGTGTCGTTTCTGCAGGCTACAGAAGCGATTCTTTTCATAAGTACAGGTTGTCAGAGTGGTGTCTGATTTTCATATGTGGAGATTAGCTGGGAAGCAGGGAGAAGCGATTTGGAATGCAGAGAGAAAGACAGAGAGAAAGTTGGTTGCACGAAAATCGGTCTGAAGTTGAATGACAGTCAAAACTTTTTTAAAAATTCTTTTATTTTCTGGCACATTTAGTTAACAGATCCGCACTGAATTTCCTTTGTCCTCCACAATATATGTTCAAGGGCTGGGTCAAGATAAAGTCCGACCATCTTGTAAAAACTCCAATCAACTTTAACCATCCTCTCTGACTTCCCCTGGGGCCTCGATCCTAAATCTTTTTTTCGCAATGGTGTCATTGTTTGTCTGCATTACATGTCCGTACCGACGCAAACGATGCTCTCTCACTTTGTCTGAGATTGGCGTACTACGGACATGGTTGAGTCTGGGTAGAAAGTAATAAAACGCAGCGCTTTTTGTTTCGATAGCTGCTAGCCATCCTTTACCTTTGTTCATCGAGCCGTACAAAGCCGTACGAAGCATCACTAAAACTTTAAACTTTCGATATTTTATACGAATTACTATTTTTAGTGTTTATATATATATATATACGTATGTGTTTTATGTAATTGTTTTTATTGGTGATGATAGCGTTCGTTGCTTTCGTTTTCTATTTGTTTTCACTTCTTAAGTGATAAAGTGTAATGCAGAAGATTGCATTTTTTAGTCGCCCTTAACTTTATACGATGCATCTTTCGTTGATATATATATATATATATATATATATATATATATATATATATATATATGTATATATAAACATGTATGTATATACACATATATATATATGTATATATATACATATATATATATATATATTATTTTCATATGTACATATAAGTAATTCATATATATATATATATATATATATATATATATATTACTATTTCATGTATCAACATAACATTTTATAAGGAGATATCATTTTTTATCTATCAATTTTCAGTATTTACTTCAACAGTGCTGAGGATTCCACCCGGGGATGAAACGCGGGAGGCTCTGTGTAACTTAATTGGCATAAATATATTTTCATAAATTACTATATATATATATATATTCATATATATATATATATATATATATATATATATATATATATATATAGTATTAGTCAAAAAAGGTTTCTGAGAACTTACCGAAGTAAAATGAAAACAAAAACGTACACAAACACCACAACTACCGGCACACACATTATCCAGATACGTAAGCAGACACGCCATAAAAGTCTTCCAGATTTTATTCGAACAAACGTATGCAGACAAACTGTCCTAAATAAAAAAAATTACATTAAATAAATCACGTTCATATTAGCATAAAGATCGGACTTTTTTAATTAAAAAAATACTGCGCTACTTGTAATATCTTTTTGCGTTGCGACAAGATAAATGGATACAATTTGACAAAATATACGTAAAATACGTAAAATAATAATAAAGAAAAACTATTAAGATGTTAATTTGCATGAAACAAAATGTGAATCGTAAATAGCAATTAACATTTCCAGTCTCTCTTCGGATTTTGTTTTTTAATGATTTATTATCGATTTTAATTTCTTCTCTGTCACATCGTTACATTTCTATTATTTAGCTGAATAGATTTATAGACTTTCATTATTTAGATTATTCGGACTACTATTCTCACCTTAGTTGTGATTTTCAAAACGTTTCGGCCGATATAACCTCCGAAATTATTCACATTCATCTTTAAGAACTTAAAGATTCTTATGGCCTATAAATAATTTCAAACTGAACGCATTATTTATTCCCCAAGTGTAGATTGTTTTGTTCGATCAGCCATGACGGTAATGTTAATTATTTTATGTTGTTTATAGTTATTATCGCCTGTAGTAAGGATTGAACCTTCAACATTAATAAGCCTGTCACTTGGAATTGACGGTTTATCTAACGCCCTGTAATCGTTACGCCATGGATTGACATATAAATTAACTAACGCTTCTACTCAGTCATTGCTGACGGAACGAAACAAATCTATCATCGTGTATTACATAAAAAGGTTCATTTCGAAATTCCGTATAGGATCTATACTAGCGGCAGTTGTAGTCGTCTTAGCGATGTTTATCTTTTTTATATTTTTGTATTCGGAGCTGTAACAATGGGATCCATTACAAAAAACAGCAACAACTGAATTACTGCTATGGGCTGCATATTATTTTCATGTCGATGTATTTAGTGTTTTTTACTGCAAGGTCTTCAGGATGACTATATCGTCCTCCCCATCATCCGTAAGAGTTGTCGTGAACAACAATACGTGCGTTTACTTGGAACTGCGACGTCTAAGAAACGGTATATATCTGGCTTATTTGCCCCGTTTACTTCCTGCTATGACGCGACATCCTGTACACGTCAGCCTTATATCGAGCTAACCCTCCGATTGAAAATTATTTTTTCTTCGCGTAGAAATAAACGTGTGAAATAGCATTTTCATCGCCAACCGTGCAGATAGAATTGCGCATTTTGCTGTTCATATAAGCATGATTGAGAGCCCCTTTCAGTTAGTAAGTCTGTTATTTTTATGCTTATAATATACTATTCGTCGGTCTGTCACGCTCTCGCTTTAAATAGTTATTTACAATTGTTGTAGTAAGACACATTATTGCTGTGAATATTTTATAGTGAGGACACATATTTTTGGGTAGGGGCTGTTTTTCAGTCGGATGTTTTCGCTACAGTATTGCCGCATAATATCGACACGATCTCAAATGGGTTTTACACACAATGGGCTGTACCTCAACCTCTACATATTTTCTGTGGCCAATTTCCTTGACAGGACCAGCTAACCATTCACAGTTTCCGATTCCCCCTTTCGCCTTGCAGCTACAATTATGTACAACAAAAAAGCAAATAACAACTCTAACAACGTTGTCACCCAATAGTTTATGTTCCTTGATTTTTCAGTCTTTCATTTTATCACAAGACTGCAGAATCTCACCTATGCTTCCCGTCGCCCCTCTCTCGCGGGTTGGTAAACAATGACGGAGCTTCAAGAAATTTGACTGAATTCAATCAGCTCAGCTGTTAAAGAGAAAGATAATTTTCCCTTCCTCGGTACTTGTCACTGCAGACTTCCGCCAATTTTCAACTGTCTGTACACGTAGAGCCGTTCTTCACTTAACTACTAATGAAGTATACATTTCTTAAACTTATGTGGAAAATGTTGTTATTTTATCTATCTCTCCCTCTCTTCCTCTCTCTCTATCTGTATTTCTGTGTGTGTATATATGTCTGCCTCTTTCTCCTCTCTCTCTCTCTCTCTCGCTCTCTCTGTATCTCTCTCTCTCTCTCTCTCTCTCTATATATATATATATATATATAGTATATATATAGTATATGTTTGATGCTAATAGAACACAAATATGTCACACACTACTTCTAGATTTTGGGGTGTAGACCCCTTCATAACCATATTTATCGTCGGGGTATATTAATCAGATTACTTAGATAAGTATGTCTCACTTTGAATAACCATTGGTACAATAATATCGTGAAATATTAGTTTGCCCCGGATGTCTATTGTATGAAAATATGTAGGTGTATACTCACGCGTCGTGCTCGCGGCAGCCATCGTAATAATCGTCGTTGTGAACCCAGGTTGGTTATTAAACGCACGCCAACACGCGATGTTTTAGTCTATAATAAGTTTATTCAAAAAGAAGAGAAACAGAAATTTCGCATGTGTGTGTGTGTTAGAGAGAGAGAGAGAGAGAGAGAGAGCGCGAGCGAGTGAGAGAGAGAGAGAGAGAGAAGTATAGGATAGATAGATCTCACTACATCAGCCGCCCGACACGTGGTGTTTCTATTTTGAGCAGCACGCAAAACAAGAGTGAGGGGTCTGACAAGAAATTACGAGACACTCTCAACTTCCGCTGGGTATCACCGTTATACCTTTGACCTCTAAACCATTTACGCTCCAACATGGCTACGACTATGTAACAGTATGTCTGTAACTCTTACGATTGTTATAAGCTTTTTGGCTGTCTACCAGGCTGAAATTTCAAAGAACATTGTTGTCGGTATAAATGCAATTAATAGACGTATCTTATGTAAAATGCATCTCTATATTTTTATGCGAGGCAAATTCCCTCGGTCAAACTGTTAAGCCGCATCTGATTTTTCAAAATCCATAACATCATCTGATTCTAAAATTTAAAGACGCTTAAAAATAAATTAAAATTTAGACAATCTTGCTTGATTTGTTTTTTTATAATTATGGGTCGAATTTCATGCAAATTAGACATGTTCTAATTTTCAAATAAAAGATTATCTCCATATCATGCTCCTTAAACCCTCTAAGCTCTGTAGCTAAAGAAAGGAATATTTATTAATTGATGTATGATACTTGTTATACTTTCACAACAATCGAAGTTATCTGAGTTTTCTACGAACCGTTCCATTCCAGGTTTATTCCCCATGCATGAAACTAAATTAAACCTACTATGGCCCATAATATCTACTATTACGCATAGCAGCTACGGTAAACATTAATAATGATCGGTCAATTAATTTAGAAGTCAATCGTATAGTATATATATATATATATATATATATATATATATATATATATATATAAATCTATAAACATACTTTACTTTATATGAATATAAATGAATAAGCTTTGATCTAACATAGTGACGCCATTGGTATTCAGAGAGAGGATGGTGGCATTATAGTTTATAACACCTCAGACATAAGTTTACGTATAGAAAAAAAATAATGCACATTTAAGAAATATATTTAAAAAGGGTCAATTTTGCTGAAAAAAGGGGCTTACTCTTCCATGGTTAAACGCACAACTAGGATGGACGTAACAATAGAATATCCGCTTTCATTTCTTATTTCGATGCTTTTACAGCACTTGAATCAAACTAAACCTACTTTTGCCGAATGGGATTTACGTAAACAGCCGAAAAAAAGCCGAGTCAATACGATCTGTCCTCAAACAGTCAAAATGTAAAAGCAACAAAATAAATAAATGAATAGTTTTTTTTATGAAGAAAGAAATTATTTCGGATGAAGGTAAAGAATGAAACAGCTTTTCTATATTTTTTAAACAAGTTTTCTAATTACTTTTGCCCGCTAAATTTGTTTAGTCCTTTAAAAAACGCCCGTCCTTTTTCATTATTGTTGTTTAAAACGGTGTGGATCGTCGACCAATAGTCAATTAGTTCATAGTTCAGAATTTGTAAAAGTACATTTTAAAGTTGAGTAAGATTTAGGTTAGAGTTAGTTTAACGTTTGGTTAGGGCTAGTTTAGTCTTAGGTTAAGACTGAGTTTAGCTTTTTAATTAATAGTCGTCCTCTGTACATATTTCTCGTTAAAAAGCAAGCTTGCAATTTTTGTTTGTTGCTAAATCCTTTTTCCTTGGCAGAATTTAATTTCGTCTTCAGGAGACTGAATAGCTTGAGATAATGCGCTTTAATTCATCTTAGGTTTCACCATTTTACGTCATTTTTAATTGTCGTCTGCAAGAAAAGTTGTTTGATGATTTTTTTATAGAAATCGCTCCAGACAAGGCATGAAGCCACTTGATGTATTGAGCTAAAAATACATATTACTTCAAGACATATTACTTTAACACCACTACACTGGCTCCCCGTCCTATCAAACATTGCACCTCCACACATCCGGCGAACAGCATCCACTCAAAGGATTCTTCAAAAGGTTGAAGACTCCCCTCATCTACCAATCCACCAATATATCCTCAACCCACCCACTGCTCGACTTTCATCTAGACGCCCATCTGGAAGAACATCCCACCAGCTGACTTCACCATCCAATAAGCCTGGAAAAAGGAATGGGCGTCCAAGGAGGCCCCTAATAAACACCTGGTGTCAGACCCTAATCAACAAGTGCCTGGCACCGACCTCCCAAGGAGAAAGTGGTCAACCATCAATAGATTCAGGACTGAACATGGCCCGTGCTTGGCCACCATTCACAGATGGGGCAACAGCCCATCCCCACTGTGCGCTTGTGGAGAGGAGCAGACAATGGAGCACATCATTGAAGTCTGCCCTCTCCAACGACTAGGAGGAGGATTAGGCACCCTCCACACAGCAGACCAGGAGGCTACTGCGTGGCTGAAGGACTTTGCATTCGCTAAATAAATAACTTCAAGGTAACAATACTAATCAACAATAAGTGTAAGATGAATAGATTCGATCCAGAAAAAAGCAATTATTCCCTCTTAGCCAGAAGCATCGTTCATTGAATGTGAGGACTAAAGGACAGAATAAGAGAAGCGAGGGTTGCGAGGCTGGCGAAAGTAAACACCAGGTCTATTTTAAAATTTCTATTTAAAAATGTCTTCGTTTGTTTCCGGCTAATACCGGAATTATTATTTTGAAAGAGTCGGTTTAGTTATGTTTAAATGATGTACAAGTACTCTTATTTCTATCGATACTCTCTAATCAAATCCGAAATAGGAATTATTCGTACCTCGATTTTTTCTGAACATTTCATCTTCATGTAAATTTCTAATACCGATGAATTCTGCGACTTTGCTAACACAGCGTGGGGTGAGCAGTTGGTGGCAGAAAATCGAGCGGAAGTCCGCGCGGTTGTTGGTGAAGACTTGAACATTCAACACAACTAGAAGGAATACTTCCGTAATTGACGCTGCGGAGTTGGTGCATGATTTTCTTCACAAATGTCAATAAGTGACCCGTGAAAAGTTCTATTAAAGAATCATCGATAAAGTTTCTGTTCTTCTTCTTCTGGTGCGTGCGTGCACCGCAGATATGCAGTTACAATTTGCGTTCAGAAAGGAACTGCCGTAGGTCGTCCATTAAAGAGAAAATGATTTAAGTTGTACGATTCATAAAAGCTCACGCAAAGTCAAAACGAACACTAAACACACCCGCATACATATCAATAGAAAAATAACGATGCTAAAATAAAATGGTTTAACGACATTAACAAAAGAAATTGCACATTTACACTATTCGATATCAAGCATTTTAAACTTCCTATTATGCACTAGATAAAGTATTCAAATTTGCTAAACAATGTATAGATAAACAATGTATTTAATTTAAACTATAAAATATACACATCTTATAGTTTTTAATTATATATATATATATATATATATATATATATATATAAACAATCCAACCGCCCACAAATCCTAAGGTCGATATGGCATCGACTATCTACTGATTCTAACAATACACATATATACACGCATATATATATATATATATATATATATATATATATATATATATATATATATATATAGACTTACGGGAAACATTATCAAATAACACAGAGAGATTTTATTTTAATTAATTCCATTTAGTAGTTCGGCCAAAAGGTACGTTACGTGGGTTTCTTTACCATATTTATTTCCCTTTTCGCGAATTCTTTTCGATTTCATTCGCAAATCATTATCAAGCGGTGTTTGTCTTGGTTTCTTTACACCTATGTCTTTATTGTTGACCTTTTTTAGGGCTACTAATATACGACTTTAAAATGAGCGTCTATAACATGCAAACGGGATTCTGTTATAAGCACGCGCAAACTTCAAATGTATGATTGCTTAACGGCTGGGAATTTGGTAATATTAGTTACTATGATCGACACTTTTAAATGTTCAGACTAGCTTCGTAATCTACATTTATGGTTGTAGCGGTGTTCAGTTTTTATGTAGAGTGCTTCAAGAATTTCTTTATCCCTTGATGTTTGTATCCTGGTGTATTATTTTAGTATTACAAGTTAAAATGTGTCTATGTTGAGAAGAGGGTCAGTCATGTTTGTAGGTGATGGCAAATGTATATATTAGTAAATGCTAATGTTATTTATAAGTTCTAATGTATGTTTGGAGAACGCAAGTCCTATAATGCTAAGACAGTTTATAGTTAAAATAAGCTTTCCAATAGGTTCAGCATGCACCTGGTAATTCGTAGCTCAATTTACGAGTCTGCAAAACATAACTGCACCTTACATATCTGATTCAAGCGAAATCTTCATTAACAACACAGAAATCTCACATTCTGAAACTAATTTAAAATGATTATAAATACTTGAAGCTATTTTTATTAAAACCTATTAACCAACGATACATAGTATTACGTATGAAACAAGTAATACCATTTTTAAATGTTTAACGTAACTACAGAACAAGACGTGCTCGTTAGAATAGCCTTTGAGTGTATTCAATCGGCTAAGAGTTATGTGGAAATAGCACTGTCGTAACAAAGCAAAATACACTTTTTCAGAGCCATTACTGCTTTATGGATCACCAGCTTGGACTTTAACAAAAGAATATATCATATTATATGTTAAAAAAGCAAAAAAACAAATTAAATACAAGAAGAAATTATGAAAAATGAGATTTACTGGCTTCCTTCGGATCAACGAATATCTTTGGAAGAAGTGAACATTTTAAATTTTGATTATATATATATATATATATAATCACACACAAAAATATTATATAATGATGAATCAACATTTAATAATAATAATGATAATGATAATAATAATAGTAATAATAATAATAATAATAATAATAATAATAATAATAATAATAATAATAAATTGGCAGTCTGTAAATCACCAGGTCATAATAGAATACGTGCATATTGGTTTTAAAAAATAACGACTCTACATAAAAGGCTAGCACAGACACTGAGAAAATATGTCGACAAAACATATACCAGAGTGGATGACCAAAGGAAAGACAAAGTTTATACAAAAAGATGCCAGCATCTACAAACCAAACACCTGTTTACCAAGAATGTGGAAAATTCTGACGGCACAACTGAGATAACACATCTACTAATCCCTAAACAAACGTGGACTAAACACCGATGAACAAAAAAGAAAACTGTAACATGGTAGAGGAACACATGAACTGCTATAAATCGATCAAAAGATCCTGAAGGAGGTAAAAACAGGAAAAAACATATCCATGCCGTTGATTGACTACTAAAAAGCTTACGACAGAATCCCTCAGGCATGGATAGTTGAATGTTTACAAATATACAAAATACCCAACAGGATAATTAATCTTATTAGGAAAGCAATGGAAACATGGAGACTGGAACTGACAGCCGGATGACAACACATGACTGAGATAAAAATACAGAGAGGCATTTTCCAAGAAGACTCTCTATCACCACTACTATTTACATTAGCTATGATACCACTAAACTACATACTCAGACAATGTGATGCTTGATACAACTTTACAGACACAGAACTAAGAGTATACGACCTGATGTACATAGACGACCTGTAACTAATTGCAATAATCAAAAACAAACTGCAAAAGTTGCTGAATACGACCAAAATCTTAAGTCAGGACATCCAAATGGAATTCGGAATGGAAAAGTGTGCACTACTAGAAATAAAAATGGGAAACTGGATACAACAGAAGGCATGTAACCCCCAACAAAGAGGAAATGAGGGCGCTAGACGCACATGATAGCTACATATATCTTGGAGTTCTAGAAACACACACGACTAAATCTACAGAAGTGAAAGAGAAAGGTAGAAAGTATATTTACGAATAACAAGAAAACTTGTAGAGAACTTAGAGGAATATAGAGTATGAAGAAAGTCAGTATAATACCAATCATCGTAGGAGCACTAGGAACAACCCCCCGAAAACTGGAAAAGAGACTGGAGAGAAATTGGAATCAAAGAGACCATTGAAACTATACAAAGGACGGCAATGATGAAAACAGCTGTAATATTTAAAAAAAATCCTCGAATGCGGAAACCAACCCGCATAAGCTACGAAGAGTCACATCGAATCTACAACGGGAATAAATCGAAACCACAGAAAGAACACCACATCAACAACCAAGGAACAGAAAATGCAAGAAACATCACTTCATGAGCTTCCCCAAAATGAATTGCACCGGCATCAGCTGACACCACACAAAAATAAACCAATGAACAAATATAGAAAGAAACACTATCCTCCTCCGCTCTCCGCCCATCCACTAAAAAATAAAGAAATAAAAATAAAATACAATAAAAAATAAATTAATTAAAAATTATTATTTTTTTAAATTAAAAAAAATCATTTTCCACCTACCGTTAACGACGCCACATTTTAGCTACATGGATTTTAAATTCACTGATTGTTTTCATCCGAAAATAAAACGTTTCGTATTTGTGCTTAAATGTTCATTTCCGACTTTTACGAGAGCTGCCTCGATTTTCCACAAGTTGTCATGCGTTGCCAATATTGATGTTATTACAGTGTTATTTAAAAGAGAAATAAATTTGTATAAAAATTAGCAAAATGATAATGTTTATTTGTATGAATAAATGTAAATGTTCTAGTTTTGTGTTTTAAAGAAACTTAGTAATGAAATGTTTATTTTTTTTAATTTTGAATAAAATTAGCGGATCGCCAAAGATGCGATAAAAAAATAAGTTCGTCTGATTTCGCTGTAATGTCTAACGTGACACTCGAAGTAAAATTCAATGTCTTAGTTTTTCGGCTTACTAGCAACGTGTAGTATTTCCTCTATTAAAATATGGTATAATAATATCGTCGTCTGTGTTTGCGGCGAACGCCGATTAAATGGAAATATGTCACAAACAAATGCAAGGGTTTTGCAGATAGCCGCCTCACTTTAACCAGAGATATTCTTAAACTAAATTTCGGAAAGATACAACTGCGGAATGTCTACTCGTTCAGCTAGTATATCCATGTTTTTGCAGCGTTCGTACTTCTGTCAATATAAACATTAAAAACAATTTTACATAGTGTTTGATGTTGCCATTCCTTATTTTAACAATTATAGTTTCCAATTATTATGATTAAAAAAAAAGTGTTTCTTTTTATTTAAAGACACTAATAATTAATAAAAAATTTTTTTTTTATTCCATTCCAATTGAAGTAATCTTAATATATTTTCACTTCATCTGGATTTTACAATGTATTTTTACTTGTGAGTCACAATTTATGAAGTGTAAACGCTACTCGAGGATAAGAGTATATGACTTATATTAACTGACGTTAGATTAGAATGTTAAATAGTAATGGATACGTTGCTAGTATAAATCTGATGAATTATGTAACAAGGGCGGCATTTCACACATACACAGAATATCAGGGTCATAAGATTAGATAGTACACACTCAAATGTGACCTCAATCTGGTTGCCAGACGCGGGCGTGACGTCATATGACTCAAAGAGGAGAAGAGTAAGAAAAAAAGGCAATCGTTTGAAAGTTTATGAGGCGATCACCATGAGTAGAGAACGTCCAAAGCCACTCCCGTCGCTGGCAGAAGAGAAGGCCATGATGACATCCCAATAAACATCCTATTTTTGAATTTTCTTTTCTTTGTGTTGTGTTCAACTTAAATTCCAGCGAGAATTTACGTCTGAAACCGATTGTGGAATGACTGCTTCATTCACGGAATGCTGCTGTAGTTGTACGTTAGAGACACGATGTATGTTCTTTGAATTTCCACGTATTTTATTTGGTAAGACATTAGACCTACTCTGAAAGATGAGGTAATGAAAAATGAAGATAACGATGTTTTAGACTTCAGATAATGAATCTTGTAGCAACGTGTTCCATGGGTTGGAATTTTTTGAAAATTAACTCTGTTAATGGAAATCTTTTTCGATGTCAGACACACAAGTAAGAAAGGGACTATCTTTGCAATGGTGGTAAAGAGGCGAGTTCTTGCTGTGGAAGCTTTACAAAGATGAGAAATATATTAAAGTTAACTAAAGCACTTTCATTGAAATAACGTTAGACAAAGGCTAGCAATGTGTCTTCAATGAGTGAACATGTATTATAAATATCGTATATTATTTGTGAAAAAGGTTATTTACAGCACATCAACAATTTCAGGATTTAAATAATGTCGAAATCACTAATTTAAAAAAAAACGGTTTGTGTTCGTATTTTTTAATATTGTTAAATATCAAGCATATATTGGGTTGGCTAAAAAGTCCGTCTGTTTTTTTTCATGTGATCATTCTGGCCTATTAAAATCGTTTTATTTATTCTTATTCTTTATATCTTGTATTTAGTATATAGTGTATGTTGATGTTAGTTTGTAATAAGTCTCCAATCAGAGGATGTCTTACATTTGTGCTTGTATTTCAGGCCATGAAATGCAAGATCAAGCAGAACAACACCGACATCTGATTTCTTTTTAACTACAGAAAAGGAAAAAAAGCTACAGAAACCTGCATTAAGATATGCTATGTGTATAGGGAGAATTCTGTTACAGAACGGGTGTGCCTGAAATTGTTTGCTTGATTCCGAAAAATATATTTTTAAGTGAGAGATGCTCCTCGCTCTGGACGGCCACATGTGATCGACAGTTACAAATGATAATCGCAGTTAAACAAGATTACCGTTTGACAACCAGATAAATCGCAGACATTGTTAAGATTTCCAAATCTAACGTGGAAAATGAATTGCGTAAACTTTGTTTCTAAACTTGACGTTTGACAAGTAAAAAAGCAAACAGCGAACGAAGCTAATATTTAAAGATTAATTTGGTTTGTATGTATCTATTTACAATATGAATAGTCAACAAAAGATCGAATCTATTGCATCCATAAATAGAATGTTAACAGGTCCTTCAACTCTGGATAAGAATGGACCTGTGACTAATGGAATAAATGGATTCCCCAAAGCTCTTAAACTACACTTACCCGGTGTTGTTTGGTAGTGTATTTACTTGAAAGTTGTTTTGCTTTTCTCTTTTTTAATTAAAAAATAAAATTTTCAAAGAAAGGGAAGTAAATCTCTAATGAATAATACAGAGTAGCGCCCTTTTTTCAGATTATTTGTTCTTAAAAACTAAGCAAGTTTGTAATGGACGAATGCAGAGTTATCTACTTTCATTTATTTATATATATTATAAGTAAAATCAACGTTTTATATAAGATAAAGAAAAAACAAAAACAAAAAAAAACAATAACAATAATAGTAAATATATAACAAAAAAATTAAATAAATAGAAACAACATACAAATACATATATATGTATGTATATATACATATATATATATATATATATATATATATATATATATATATATATATATATATATATATATATATATATATATATAAAAGACAGAATAATAATATAAGATATAATATCTAATTATTATCTTATCAAAACCTATTACGATCTATTTCATTTTCCTCTGAATACTTTATCCTGAACACTTCCGGTTTTACCCCACAGCGCTACTGGCATTTTCTCGGAATCCGGGATTTTTCTTTTATTTATTTTTGACAAGAAGAGGAAAAAAATCTCTCGAAATATATCAAATTGAATCTTTGATAATCCGGAATTTTACAATATAACACCCTTGCTGTCTAGAAAAATAAACAAACCTACTTATTTCGGTTTTGTTTTGTTTTTGTTCTTCACAGCTTCCAGCGATCCGGAACTTCGCATTGCCTTCAACCTTTTTAAAAACTTTTATTATTATTTATTTATATATTTTTATTTTTTTAGATACATGAGATGTAATTGAATGTTATAACTGGGACCAACATTTAGAATTTCTGATACGTCATCTTTTTTCATACCGACCAAGGTTAGCATTGTCACTATTCTGACAACTAAGGTTCAGTCTCACCGGTAATGAGCCCCTTCTTAGGCGGAATGACTTGTGGTCCGAGTGTGTCCTATTGAGTATACACTCCCATAAATTACTTCCTTCGTCAAGAGAGAGATTGTTTATTACCGATAGTTTGAGGCTCCCTCGCCGGGGAATGCCGACGCGTCTATGCTCGGCTATTTTTTTACACAATCAGAGTGCTTTCTCGGGGAAGCGTGATTTACGCCCTCTTTCACTTTTGCATTACATTTGAATGCAACGAGAAAGCAACCCATAATCCTTTTAAAGTGACAGATTATACATTACGGCAAATCTCCTCAAAACATTTAATGACTTTAATTTTAATGGAGAAACCTTCTTTTGATTATAAAAAAATACAAAAGAAACAATTAAAAACTGAGATGCGATTACTTAAAAGTATCGAACATTTATTTTGCTGTATCTTTAATCTACTTTAGGAGAAATCAAGCAAGATACAGTAAAGCATTTAGCTTAGCAAAGTAAAAAAGGAAAAGAAAAAAACGAAAACAATCCCTGTTAAAACCGTTCTAGAAGAAGATATAAGAATTCATTAAAGCTTGCTAATTGATTACAGAGAAAGTTAAAGTGAATTAGTGAAAAAAACAAATAAACATTGAAGCACATGTTAGGATGTAAATGTTAAAACTGGTCAAAATGCCGCTATACACCAGTGATAAGATGTAAATATTGTTTACTAAATATGATTTTTTTAATGTAACATTTAAAAAATGATAAATGATACATGGACACAGACATTAAATTAATAAATAGACACTACGCAAAAATAATAAATACATGTTTTTGAATTAAAATCTAATTCATCTCCTATAAAATTAACGTTATTGTCATGGCTGCTGTAAAGAAAGTGGGCTTCCTCTACCGTGCTAGTAAACTTCTCACACCTGACATTATCCTATATCTCTACAAAGCCACCATCCGTGAATGCATGGAGTATTGTTGCCACAGATGGGCTGGTGCATCATCCACTAGTTTCTCTCTCTTAGACAAGGTCCAAAAAAGAGTCACCAACTTAATCGGCCCATCACTATCCACCAAGCTCCAGCCCCTATCCTACCGCCGCAATGTTGCTTCCTTGTGCCTGTTTTACAAGTGCTTCAGTGGATTGTGCTCTGATGAGCTTGCTGCTCTGGTGCCCCTCACGGCGCAAATAAATTAGAGCAACCGGACAATCTTCTAAATCCCATCCATTCACTGTGGAAATCCCCAGATGCCGAAGAGTTTTCTACTCCGAAAGCTTCTTTCCTCGTGCTGCTGGACTCTGAAACTTCCTCCCTGCCCCCTGTTTTCCTGACGGTACTGACATGCATAAATTTAAAACTAATGTAAACAGACATCTCGCTGCACAGCTTTTAATTAAGGTTGAACCCCTCCATAACAAATATTCCCCGTTTTTCTCAGTAGCCCCTTACGTCTACAGTGGCGGTCTGACTTGTTTGGGGTGAAGTATGTTAAAAAATGTGTAATTACTTATTATCAAATATATCGTTACCTGAAATTGTGGAGTTAATGTATGCATTTTCGGTAAAGGTATGACCTTCTATTGACTCATTTAGCTATATGTTAAGATTTCAAATCTTTATCAATGAATTATTTTTAATGAATTATATATTTAAATATATGTTCACTGGCATGGAAGCTGTAAATTTACACGCCGCAAAAAATAATTCATACATATTTTGTAATGAAAATCTAATTAGTCCCCAATAAACATGATTATAAAATTAGCGGTATTCACTTGTGTTATGTGTGATTATTCATTCTCTGAATCATATTTGATAATTAGACAAAATATGTTTATATTGAAGTGTTGAGTTTATGTATGCACTATTAGTAAAGGTATACCATCTCATTCCCCTCTTTAGCTATATGTTAACATTAAAAAACGTTCCCGGTGAATCATTTTCAATGAATAATATATTTTGAAATATGTACAGAGATATAGAAGTTGTAAATAGACTCCCCCACACAAAAAAATATACCTTTTTTCAAATGAAAATCTAAGTCGTCATCCATAAAAAATATTCATTAAAGTTAGTATTGTGTATAAATATTTTTGATACTTTGATTCTGTAAATTATATTTGATAATTAGAAAGAATATATTTATATTGAAGCGTAGAGTTCACGCATGCACTAATACTGTTGGTAAAGGTATGAACTCCCATTTCCCCATTTAGCTATATGTTAATATCTTAGTCGAATGTGCACATAGATGACAGGAGGAAATAGACACCCTACTAAAATCCATTACACAATTGGTTAAGGTTTAAAAAGTTGGATCGTCATTTCCCTCTATGTTTATCTCGCGGAGCGGTGTTTGCACTGGATTTTGTCTCCCCCATGTAGCGTCAAAGTCCTGGTGAGCATAAAGTCTCGCCGACTTGAGGTCTTATTGCAGGTGTCCAACCATCTTTATTTATGATACTATCTCGGCTTTTTTCCAGAGGTTTTCATCCTGAATCTTATTTTCGCGTTTGTACTACCAGTTTTGTGCATTACATGTTCATGCTAGTGCAAACGAGTCGCTTTCATTATTTCTCAGATTGATACAAATTCCGACATTATTAAATCTTTCTAAACCGGAAGTTTCCATAACCGATAGTCTTTTTTCTGCTTCCGACCAGTATCCGGAGCCGGAGTCTTACAAAGCAGCTTCAAACGTGTGAACCACCGACATTTTATACTCAAACATTTTTTCTTATATATATATATATATATATATATATATATATATATATATATATATATATATATATATATATATATATATATATAACCAACGAACGCACTGGTTATACACAGAAACATTTTGATCCACAATTTTGATTTTTTTTTAAAACTGCACCCTCCGCAAGTGCATCGAGTGCACCAAACTTCTCTCATCACAATCTAACATCAACCTCAGCCTCGGATCTTATTTCCGAAGCAAACAGGCACCGCACTGAAACAAGGCAATATATTACGCCACTGAGATCCCGGTTAAAGTAACTTTTCTTTTCTTTATTTTCTTTTTTACTACACTTGATCTATATTTTTCATTTCTTTCCCTTCTTCTTCTTTTTTACCCCCCCTCCTTTACTCTTTTTTACCCCCCCCCCTCCTTTACTCTTTTTTACGTCTCCCCGCACACGTTTGATTTTTTTTTTTTTTCAAATTTTGAAAAACGTACCAATGACGTCTCTGTAGTTTTTCGTTTTCTTATGTTTTTACTATTCTTAAATAAATTAAAAATCTTCAGTTTTTCTGAAGATTTTTAATTTATTTTCTGAAGACATTTGTTGATTCGAGCTAAACCAGTAAAATCTAGTGTTTCTTCATAGTCTTTTTCTGTATCTAAACCTTAACGTCCGTTTGTTTTGTTCACACATCTTGTCTTTCCCGGTATCTGATTTTCGTGCATGTTATCCTCATATATATATATATATATATATATATATATATATATATATATATATATATATATATATATATATATATGGCATACATTTATGTAAAAAATATTACATAATAAACTTATGCTACAAGAAATCAACAAACATGAGAATTGTTTACGATCGCTTCAGAGACCATGTATTTTTATGATCCCTATCTTATCACATCGTCAGGACAGGATATAGACACTAAATTAAGGGCATATAGACAGCATCACTAGAATTACACACCAACTCCTTATTTACACAGCAAGTAAGAAAGAGAGATAGGAGTTGATGTATGTATTCCTCAAATTATAGCAGCCTTAGTTGCAACATTGTTTAGGGATGTATATAGGGGTTCTAAGTTTAATAAAACAGAGCTATATTGCCTGTAAAGTGAATACACCTTTAGGAAACAACAAACTATTTATCAAATCATACAAGATATAAAGATTATCACAACAAAAAATCATCAACAGATATAGTCTAACAATGAGAGAAAGATCTATAAGGAATCTGAAGTTTATTATACGTGGTAGAGTAATTGGGGGAAAAAGTTTATGCAAGCAGCCCAGTAAAATATTATAGACTAATCCGAAGGTGTATTAATTCAGCGCCAACTTGTCGCAAAATCTATATTCTACTGTTCCCGGTTAACCTAGGGATTGTCCTATTTAGCACAGAATATAACAATCTATATTATCTCTCCTGGGTCGATAAGCACCTTCTGATGGCAGTCTATGTTAATAATAATTATAAAATATGATGCGGCTCAATTTCAGAAACAAAGCAACAGGTTTTATGTTATTCGCCAATTGACGTCGCAGTCGTTAGGCTGATATCCTTCTCAGCAGTCACACTCATTAGACACTGGAATGTAATACAAATGGAATATAACTTTTGAGGGTTGCTGAGCATCATAGCTATGCTCCCTCCATCTGTATAGGTGGATGCTGATTGCAGTTGTCTCATTTGCGTTTTGCTTATTCTATATGCCGTTAAACAGAACAAGTTCATCCGATTCATGTCGGGACAATTTGTGTACACGAGTGTTGTTTTCCTACTTAAAAAAGCTATGATAATACAGTGAAACATCGGTTTTCGAACATGATTCGTATTAAAAAACAGTTCGAACACCGTATCAAATTTTCACATTTATAATCATGCAAAATAGATTAATTCCTTATTTACTGGATATTTTTGCAATTCTTCAACTGCACAGAGCAGGGTCGCAACTCTCAGTTTTCACACACCTCAAATCTGCCTGCGATATAAACCCAGATTGTTTTTAAAAAGCAGACACAATTAAATTATTATATATGAAGTATTTTTTAAGTATTTAATTGGTAAATATACACAATGATTAAGCATCTATAGATGTCATATTGCATCCAATACTTAACATAATGTATGATATAAAACCTTATTTCGTCAAATTCTTTGCTTTTGTATAAGATGTTCAGAATTACTGGGACGACCTGCGTTTCTGAATGGAGTTTAATATGTTATATACATACACGGAGGAAAATACATCGTATCAGTAGAACCAGCCTCTCTTAGTACTATAAAGGTCGCTGGAAAAATGGTAAATCATTCTTAGTCTCCAGAGTGTATCTCACCCCTGACGCACCCCTCTACATATATTAGAGTAAACCACGCTCTAAGATTGTGTACTGTCACCTCTCATAACATTCTTTCCTTCCTTGACAGAGTTCAAAACTGACTTCGAAATCTAGTGGGTAGGGTGTCTTTTTTAATTTCTATAGATTGAGAAGAAAGGTCTCTAGAATGTTTTTCTCCATCGACATTTTTATGACAGGTGCTGGGGTGCGCTCCAATTTATGTTTACCCTCTCTACAACATTCACAATAAAACTCGTCTAGCTATCACTACTGTAAATAATTTGCTTTACTTCTTCTGGTAAACTAAACGAAACTTAGATGGGCAAGGTTTATTTTAAGAACAGCCCGTGTGTGTAACACAATACCACGAGGCTACATCCTAGCTGACTAGAACATCGTCATTTTTAAGTCCAATGTTAACAAGTTCTTGTTGAGCCCTTCTCTAAATTAATAACATTCTAATCCAAACCGTGTTTTCTTATTTTATAGCTGACAAACCTATTAACCCTCATCATCGAATGGTAATTGTGCCTTGATAAGCGGTTACTCGTTATTACATAAAACACACAATTTCTGTGAAGGTAAAATAGGCATAGAAAGTACTGGAACAATACCAGCTACGCTTTGCCTAAACCTAAAAACTGCCTCGTCGGCAACTATATATTCCGGAATGAGGTTCGATTCTTTTTTAACAGCTGAGATGCGCACTTCCAGACATTACCTCCCCCATTAAGCATAATAATTAGTTTATGGTCGAACACTTGAGGCGCTTTTACGATAAATGCTGACAGGGTCTGTTCTCGGCTACTTTTGTACCCGACCATAGTGCGTCCACACCTGAGGCGCTGGTTTGTGCGATATTCTGCTACAATAAGAAGCAATTAAATGCATACCTAAGGATTTTTTAAATTGAAATGGAATACATTACGATAAAATGTTAAATAGATAATAATACAAAGACACACGAAAACACATAGACATGGCTATGAAAATGAAACTTTAATAGAGAAACTGGCAGTAGCACAAAAAAATGCGACTAGAACTAACTATATAAAAGCAAAGTAGATTAAGCACCAAAAAACAACAAATGTAGGCCATGTGGATTAAAAAAACGAAACAGTCAATAACATCATGAGAGAGTGCAGTAATATAACAAGAAATGGATATAGATATAGACACGGCTATATAGAGAAGACGGGCTGGTTTAAATTATGCAAATGTATACACTTAAAAAATGTAGACGCGTGGTACAGAAAAAAAAGCCATAAACTGTATTGAAAAATGAAAATTACACAATCCCATGGAGCATGGAAGTACAAAACAAATAACTCAACCATGCTATGAGACATGGCATGATAATAACATAGAGAGCAAAACCTGACGAATCATAGATATCGCCGTCTCAGCAGTTCACAGAGTAAAAGAAAAATAATACGAAATACTAAAATATATATGCACAATGTTACATGTAGCAAATTACGATGATACCAATAATTGTAGGAGCACTAAGCACGTTGCGAAAAGGTTGGATAAATTGGAATCAAAGGGAGCATTGCTGTACAACGCAAAGCAATGATGAAAACAGCTTAAATATTAAGAAACTTCTCCTGATGTGGAACACAACCTACATATTCCAAGCAATGTCTAACTTTTTTGCGTCTGCCTATTCTTTGGTCAGTCTTATAAATTGTCAATGTAACTGTTTTCTTACCCATTTTGCTTTCTCTGTCATTTTGTTTTTGATTTCACTGCTTCATTTTAAGCTCATTTTAGTTGGTGCCTCTTGCAGCGAGAATCAGCACTTTTCCGTATTTTGGGATAGGTATTAAGAGGCCTCCGTCGATCAGGATTGACCATGGGTGATTCATCTTAGCTTATTAATCCTGTCTGTCCGCTCGGCGTGAGCAGCGATGCTCATGGCGAATGTGACAAATGAGGAAGTGGTTATCTCTGTCGAAAAGGTCACTACCCAAGTTGAAGTTTCCTCTAAATGTTGTAGGTTGTAGGTTTATTAATTATAAGTGTTATTAGATGCTAGCCTTGGCGGTGTTATATGCCGATGGATCAAAATATACAGCAAGGCTTTCGCAGTTTGGCATGAACGCCGTCGCACGAGCTAGTAGAACGAAGTTGTAGGCAACGCCGAACTGCTTTAGGGGCTCCAGTCCGGGGATTCTAATGAAGCTTTTTACTATGGCTTGCTATTTCACATGAATAATTAGAGGAATACATATCCCAATGGGTTGTTATTGAACAAGGCAGCGGAGGTTTACCTTCCCCAAGATTAACTGTCTTCCAAGGCTAACGAACTGCATACGGACTATGGAGCATGAATAAGATTATTGTAATACCACTAATTGCCGAAGCACTAAATACATTTCTAAAAGATTGGGGAAAATACAAAGATAAATAAGAATCAATCAAAAACCCTACAACCTGTTATTCTAGCCTATCATCCACCTAGTCTTCTATACATACACGTTCATTCCCATCTTCTCTCCTTTTTGTTTAATGTCGATCGATATCATCCTTCAGATGTAACTAATTGTACATGGTTATGTATTGTTATTTTATCAATAAGACGTTCTACAAAGTCATTATCAGTAAATTCTTCTTGACAATGACAAATGGTGCCTCATGGGATCTGAGTAACAACAAGTCTTCCAAAATTTCCAGCACTTTAGATAACCACTGCAGATCATTTTTGCATTATCGCAATAAGCTTACTTGATCTTTTTCTTGAATTTGAATAATAATGAGACTGGCCGAAACTCCAGTATTCTCTGCAGTCTGCTATTGAATGTCTGGTTGGGTTCCCCTCCTCCGTCTTTCCATCCTCCGTCTTTCCATCCTCCTTGATCATTCATAAACGTTTTAGGTGGTGCCAGTCGAGGCTCGCGTAACTTAGTGCGTGTGTATGTTTCCTGAGCTGATAGTAAAAGTACGAGCTATGTAAGTTTATGTCAATTTATAGCGGTGTATGTTCCTTTGGTCTTGCGTGATGTTTTTTTCCGTTAATTGTTGTACTTCTATTTACCTCTCTGTGACTGATCAGTGTTCGTTGTTTATATCGTAGTTGGTTTCACCATTCTAAGATTTTCCTTAAAACTGAATTCATAATGGATGTGTGTTGTATTGTCTCCATCCCACAATTTAGATTTCTCCTACACATTCTCTCATTTTTTAAATCCAAAATCTAGTATTCTTATAATTATTGATATTATTTTGTACATGTATAATAGGTATTATCACGTACTCACTAGGGGTTTTGACACACGTCATCATCAGTGACTACTAACTGATAACAACCGGTGGTGTTACTTGGAGTCTAAGTGACAACAAGTCTACATATATTTTCAGTACCTTTAACTTCTTTCGATAACCACTGCAAATGAATTCGCGTTATTACAACGATCGCTTATCGTGTATTTCTCTATGGCAACGATCATCGGCATTTTCTTGTAATTGGATGGCAACAAGCCTCCCCAAAGTTCCAGCACTCTCCGTACTTTTCCAGTGTAAATCTGGTTGGTGCTCTCTCTCATCAGTCTTGTCACCCTCTTGATCCTTTACGACTATTTTGCCCAGTCTGTTGGGATCACATTGTTTTTATTATTATTATTATTATTATTATTATTATTATTATTATTATTATTATTATTATTATTACTACTACTACTACTACTACTACTACTACTACTACTACTACTACTTAAAATATTGTTAATTCTGTGAAGTATTTTAAACACATGTGCTGTTCATGTGGCTTTCTTGTGCGATAGTATAGACACATTAAAATCGACCAATAGATTGAAAATGTATACATATTCAAACGCTATCTTTGCGTACCTTACTCTCTTTGGAACCTATCCATGTTGAGTTGGAGAAAGAAAGAAAGAGATTGGTCCAAGCGGGGGTCAGTAGCGAATGGCGTCAGTTGGGTGGGGCTTGCGCGGGCAATGTCAGGTGGTCCGAGAGATGCTGAACTGGTCAGTAAATTAACAATCAAGATCAGTTTCTGGGTAATCTGAGCCAATCTGCCACTGCCTGCAGGAGGTCTTTGATCAATAGAGGCGAACGACGCGTAAGATGCCGGTTCAGAGCCAATAGTTTAGAAATGATTTTGCACCGAATTAAGTTTCTGTTTAACTTCATCAATCGTCGCCAATTTTCGTGTTTTTTTTTTCGGACAGCTTTTTTTGTGTTCGTTTATTAATGTTTTTGCTTTCTTTTCCTTCTATTTCATTCAGTTTTCCCATTCACTGTCTTTTGTTCGTTACTTAAAAATGAGAGAAAAATACATCTATTTAGACGGCTGTGTTCATTTTAAAATGTATCATGGCATCACTTATTCGCGGTCTGTCACGCTTTAATTGGTTATAGAATGTCCAAAAGAGCTAGTCGAATAGACGCATTTTAATGTAAATGCCATCAAGTATTTCAATGAGATAATTTGTCAGTTTGTCGAATTCAAAATGCATGATCACTCAGCAGGGTGACTTGGTGTTGCTTGAGGTGGGGGATAACTAACATACACAATTAGAATAAGGATTAAACAGCAACGATGTTATTCTGTAGTGATGATGCAAATAAAATAGTTAATTATCTGATATGACCTCCAATTTCCTGGGAGGTTAATGGATGTATTACGTATAGTTCGATTGTTCTCCAATTCTGAAGAAAGTTACGACAAGGATATACTGTTAATTTTGTTCTCAATCAGAAAGACTCGTACTCATGACTTGAATTTTTGACACATCAAAAGTCAACTACGATAAGTCTTAGTCTTGTGGTGTAGATAAACAAATAGACAACCTGTCGGGTTAGGGTTAGGGTTTAGGGTTAGGATTTAGTGTTAGGGTTAAAGTTATGGTTTAGGGTTAGGGTTTCTTTTTAAAGCGGATGATATTTTCTGTCGCATGATGCTTCCTCATTCGCGAACAATTGGCGTTTGCTCAGGGTGCCTGTATTGTTTTATGAGTTTTGTTAAACACAAAAGCTAAAGCAGAAAAACACAATAAAAATACAAAAACAAATATAGAAATTGATTAGCTAGTTTGTCAGAAATAGGCGTACGTGTGTGAGTGTCGTTGGGCCTCGTTGGTAGTGCCCACCTTTGAGTGTAGTTACAGTATGCCCGGTCTTTCTATCAATTTTAGTATCACATAAAAAGCGTCGTTTATTTTGCCAATTTTTAAATATTTAACGGCATTTGGAGGACATCGGTGTTATTTGTGCTGCTCTGTTTGGATGGTACAAGTTGAACTTTTGCTTTATTATCACATAAAACGCGTCGTTTTGTTTTACCAATTGTTTAATACTTAACGGCAGTTTGAGCTTGCATCCGGGTGTATACAGACATGTGGGATAATAGGATAGTTTAGTTGTTTTGTTTTACTGCATATCAACCCATTTCGGCTTATTTTATCCTGAATCCGATCATTTTGGTAAAGGTTTTTATGCTTCAAGTGTTATTTTATACCTTCAAATGTTTATTCATGTATTTGGGTTAGTTGTTTTGTTTTGTGGGACATCTACCCTTTTCGAGTTATGTTATGCTGAATCCTGTCATTTTAGTAAAGTTTTTATGCTTGAAGTTCTTTATATCTTAAAATGTTTATTCATGGTATTTGTGGAGGTAGTTTGGTTTACGAAATATCAATCCTTTCCAGGTTGTTTTATGCTGAATCCGGTCATTTTGGTTAAAGTCCTGGGGATTGAGGGATAGGGGAAATGGGCTAGCCAATTGAAAGCAGTTGTTTTTTTTTATTAATTTTTCAGCTTTGTTGAATATGATTAAACTTTGCAAAGATGAAAAATTAAACATCAATAGTTGGTGCATTTTTTTTTCAGACAGCCTGATCTGGTAGCATCAGACAGATAAGATGTACATCGTTTTAATTTTCCTTTATTTGGTGGAAGGATTTAAGTAAATCTTCGACAAATAAATAATAAGAAAATAATTTATTGTGTATTTATTAAAGTCACGTATTGACGAGAAATACACACATACACATATGATTTTGTCTGCTAGTTCAATTAATACAAAGATAGTATAATCTACCTCAAATACTCGTTTCGTGCGTGTGCAGATGATGCAGTATTTATGATTGGATTTTTCATACTGATAATAAAAACGTCTTTATTTCACCCCTTAACCCACAGAGAAAGGTTTTATTAAATATTTTACTGTCAGTGTGAGGTGAGATTATAATGAAACTTTGGCCAGATAGAATGTCATCCTATGTGTTGGTCTTCCGGTTGGAATCAAAGTGTCGTATCTGTTCTGTCCTCGATCAGTGAAGGAGAAACCATTCTAGACTGAAACAATTTTTATTTTTGTACTAATCCAGCGTGCCCTTTTTTAGAGAGAGGGCTGGATTTTTTTACGGCATTGAAAACCAACTTTGCGCTTTACTCTGCCCTCGTTGGTAAGGAGGCAAGCAAATAGGAACGCTACATAATGCATAATGGAATTTACTACATAATTCTTATTATTTCTATTTTTCTTTGTCTCTCTATTAATTTCTCCCACTCGCTGTCTCCCAGGCAAGCCTTGGTAAGCAGAGCTTGTTATGTATATAAGTCGAAGAGCAATAGAAAACCATGCTTTATTCTTAAGTAATTAATAACTACAATCAATTAGTGAGTGACCTGCAGGGTCAAATACCTTTTACATATAATTACAATAATTAGTTTTAACACATTTGTATTGCTGTAATAACTATTCTAATCATCTTATCTTCTCTCTTCCCCCTGCCAACCCCTAAATTATTTAAACTATTTTAATTATAATGATTGCGTTTGACATCATTTTATTGCTTTTTCAGATAAATACCACAAGTAGAGAGAGAAGAGTAGACGTTAAGAATATTTATTGCCGCTGTGTATATAAGGGTGTATGACGTGTATAAGAATATTATGATATATTTTTTGTAACTTAAGACGAATAAGAGACATATGTACTCTTCCAATATGTGATCTACCGAGTTGTTAGAGTTAGGGTTATGGTTAGTTAGTTAGGGTAAGAGTTCCGCTTTACCGAATAGTTTTTAATCCAATGTGTGCTCTTTCGTGTTGTTTACATTCCAATATGTGAGATACCGATTTTTAGAGTAAAAGTAAGAGTTCGATTTTTGTATTTTTTTTACAAACGAGTAACCGCTTATAATAACTCAATGGTCACCCGAGTGTAAAGCTCATTGAGTTGGGCATGTAGATGATGAGACACCAAGGGGATTTGTGACCAGTTGTGACTGGTAGAGACATTTATTGTTTAAGAGGACGACTGAAAGAGAATGTTTTTACATTGTTTACATTTAACGACAATCTTATAGTCAGCCGGAAAGCAGCCCCGTGCTACGGTGTTCCACAGACGGTAAGTTCTGGGAAATACACCTTGCTCATGAAAGTTCTGCCTTGTTCTAGAAACACAGGGAATTCATTTACAGTGCTAGACGAGTTTTTGTTGAGAATGTTTTCAAGGACAGCACCATTGCATGAAGCTTAGTTGAGAACATGTCATGAAAGTAATGATAGAATAGAAAAAAACTAGCAACGTATGTTTTATGAGAAATAGACTGTAGGGTGGAGAAGAGAACATTGCCCACTACTTAGTTAGGGTTAAGGTACGCTTAACGGTTAATGAGTATTGATTTACTCCTCTCCAGGAGTCAGGCACAACGCCAGTTTTTATCTTACTCCCACAAGTAAGATGTGACTCAAGGTCGGGTCGAGAAAGTGGGGTTTAAAAATTGCCTGGGCAGCCCCGTCGGCATTCCCCGGTAGAGGTGCCTCAGACAGTAAGCAATAAACTTACTCCTTCCCAAAAAGAGGAGGCAAAGCCTGGGAAGGTGGACTTCCCAGAACTGCACAGGACAGACCCATTGACCGGCGTAAATCAAGACCCGAAGGCTAAGACAACACCAGTATGGGGTGCAGTATCCATCGAAACAGATACTACACTTTGAGCTTAGCCAAACAGTTAAGCATTTATTAGAATGTAAACTACTCGGTAGACTACATATTATATTAAAAAAAATCGGTAGATCACATTTTAGAAGAAAACAACTTCGTCGAGGCTTGAAGTGAGCAAAACGAAATGACATGGGTTTACATCTTGAATTCTCTAGCCAGTGATCTTCTGTCTATCGCATTTATTAATATACCAGTTTGAGATATTTACCCATCCGTAAACAGTCACATCACGTTTTTACATAGTAAATAGGCAATCTAATTTAGCTACAACTTTTCCGATGTGGGCCTTCCTGTAGCCACGCCTCCCTCTTTTAATATCGATTATTTATCAAACGCGTAGTTTCTTTTGTTTTACCCAGCTAGCTTTTCTGTTTTGCTAAAGACATAGACTGTTATTCCTCCGTCCATACATGTAGGATCTCTGTCTTGGGTATAATATCCTGTTAACTCACATCAATATCTCTGAGTAATGTCATTTCGCCGACAGATAATTAACACTTCTAATGACCGATAGAAAATTGAGAAAGTTTTCCTTAAAGCATTTATTCATGTCAATCATACGTTTATAGCTACAGATGGATATAATTTTAACTCAAATTTGTTTAACTCCTTTAAAAACGTGCCCAGTCCTTATGTACTACATATGCACGGACATGGGGTCATGGGTATAGAATATAACATATATATATTATTAAAGTGATGCTAAATCATGCGTTTGTAATGGCATAAAGAAAAAACAGGGAAAATGCATATGGGTTAGTACGAAAAGAAACGATTGAAAAAGACGGATATGTTACAGGCACTATAAATAACTCTTTTTTCTTGCTCTATGCATTTAAAAGGAAACGGAGGATTAATAAACAGAGTTTATTTCAAATAACTTTACATCTGTGTAACAAAATACCATACACTGCTTCATAGCTGATTAAAACATTGTCTTTGCAAAATCAAATGTCAACAGATAATTGTCGAGCATGTAATCTTTCGTTTAATCCTGTTAAGACTATGCTCGCGGCTTTCAATCGTAGGCATGCCCCCTTTCATCCGTAGATTCTCATGGATGTCGCTTCAGGAGTAATCGACTCTGAAACTTCTTGGTATTTCTCTCTCATCAAACTTTTCTTGGGGTTTATAGATTAGAATTATTGCCCTTTCTGCTTCACGTAAAGTCGGTTCTCTCTATCGCTCCAAACACTTTCTCACGCCTGAAGCTATTCTCTATCTCTACACATCTACTATCAGATCATGTATATAGTACTGTTGTCATATTTAGGCTGGTAAATATATGTCTCATTTATAGGTTCTTGATAAGGACTAAACGTACTGTAATTTGTCTGGTCACACCCTTTCTTCTTCTCTGTACTATCTCTCTCACATACGTGATGTTGCTAGTCTCAGTATTTTCTATAAGTATTATCATGCCATGATTTCTTCGGAATTATGTGATCTATTTCGTACTTTTTTCTTCCAACTCGTTTGACTCGTTGGTGTAGTGGTCTCCATCAATTCGATGTTTTGATACCTCATTGTAATGCAGCGTCCTATTCCAGTAGCTTTTTTGCCAGAACTGCACGCTTGTAGACCTCTCTTCCCGATGACTGTTTTCCTCTTATCTATAGATTTGGTATTTTAGGGACTAAGGCCAATAGACATCTCATGTCTGTGCGATAATCATATTTCGTTCCTGTTAGCTGATTACATCAAGTGGCTTCATGCCTTGTCTGGAGCGAATTCCATGAAACAAATATGGGCATCCCCCATCATTTCTAACTCTCTCATAGTAAGTCTCATCACCCAACCGACAATATCGTTAACACTTATCCTTAAGTGGATTTTGGCTTTGAGAACTGGTTACATTGGTATAAAAAATAACGTTAAGAGTACACAATAAGTTTAGTGTTATTTGACGAGGTTATTATAGCCTTCTGTAAACTAATGTATGTTTTCTTATAAATGTATACTTGGATCGTTATTGCATTTCGATAACGTTATTCAGAACGATTTCAACGAAAATATATGACAACTTTTTAACATAAAGAGGTTATAAACACGTAGGCTAACTGTTTAAATACTGGGTTGGTGCAAAAACAATGGCGTTTTTTGACGTTCCACTTCAAAAGACCATACATTATTAAATACCAAACTTTATCAATCAAAATAAGAACAATTAGAATCAACACATTTTTGCCAACGGGAAACAAGTTTACTGATTCCATTATAATAAAAATCCAGAGTTCTGAAAGTGATGAAGTCATTGAAGACCGATTCGGCATCATCTCGGCTTTTGAAGCAGTACTCGCGCAGGAAATTGTCGAGATGCTTGAAAAAGTGATAATCGGTAGGCGAGAGGTCCGGTGAATATGGCGGATGACCCAGAGTCTCGTAGCCCAACTCGTTCAGCTTCTACAGGTCAGTTGTGCAACATGCGGGCGAGCGTTGTCATGGAGGAGAATTGGTCCCTGCATATTGACCAATCTCGGGCGCATACGTTGGAGTTTCTGCTGCATTTCGTCAAATTGTTGGCAGTATTTCTCCGCCGTAATCGTTTCGCCCGGATTCAAGAAGCTGTGATAAATGATGCCGGTCGCAGACCACCAAACAGTGACAATAATCTTTTTTTGGTGCAATTACGGCTTCGAAAAGTGTTTTGGAGTTTCGCCGGCATCCAACAACTGTGCCGAACGTCGCCGATTGTCATAGAGGATCCACTTCTCATAACACGTCACAATTCGCTTGAGAAATGGGCAGTTTCTGTTTGATTATCGTTCAATTCAGTCGGCACCCATTTATCAAGCAATGTTGACTTCCCTATTTGCTTCAAATGGCGAACGGCTGTTTAGTGGTCGACCGCGAGTTCATCAGCTGCTTCTCGTGTGGTTTTTAGAGGATCGGCTTTTATTAAGGCTTTCAGATCTTCGTTATCAACCGCAGTTGGCCATCCTTGTCCGTCTTCATCTTCGAGGCTCTCATCGCCATTGCGAAATTTTTTCAACTACCTTTGTGCCGTACGTTCGTTAGTGGTTCCTTGGCTAAACGCATCATTGATGTCACGCAGCTTTTCAGCCTTGTTTGAACTGGAACAAGAATTTCGTGCGGATTTACATTTTGGCTATGCTGTCGAAAGGTTTGCAAAAACAATATATGAAGGGAGCATAAATGGAAACGAATAACACGATCCGATAGAGCGAGAAACGCGCTTCAAAATGACCTATGACACCGCTATATTTATGAATAAATTAATTCAGAAAACATATATAAATATAACATATGTCAGAAAACGCCATTGTTTATGCACCAACTTTAGTAACAGCTGATTTTCTTTAAATATTTAAATTAAATTAAAAATAATTTAATTATAAAAAATAAATATCTTCATATACATATGCAAATATCAGGAAGTTTCCTATGATGTCTTGATATATCTAGAATAGGCTCAAGGCGTTTCTACAAATAGTGACGAGAAAAAGGCGCTCGTAAAGCCAAGTAAATTCACGAGGACGTCGCACGTGGCAGGACCTTTCGATACACTCGTCTCAATGGTGATCACTTGAAATACAAATCTGTCGAGAAGAATTGCATATTGTCATTGCTTCCAGATTGCTGCAGATGCTATTAATGCCCAGGTTTTGTTGCCGATTCTGTTACTAACGAGGGCGCAAAAGTGTCGATACAAGTCACATCCCATAACGTAATTCATTTTTAAAAGAACACACATTTCTACCAATATTGTATACTTAATATATGACTACAATTAAACACGAAAAATAAGTTAAATCTGTAATAATAATCAGGCGCTTGAAATTATTGAAGGTATTAAAATTACGCATGCCACCGTGTGAGTGCACTAACTTGACAATTCCACATTTTTTTGTCATACTCTGGTGGTATGTAGTATAATATAAAGTAGACTTATAAGTAAGTCATATATGTTTCGGTTTATAAATAATTACAAAGGGTGTTTTATTTATTCTAGTTTCTATTTACTGGCGTCACTAGGAAACAACGTTAGACACAAGGTCGGTTTTAATGTGGGAGAAATATACTTTCCCAAAAAGGGACACCCTGGATTGAAACAAAGATAAAAATTGACTTAGTCTATAATACTTTGTGCTTCATTGACCGAGGGCATAATAGACTAAGTGTAGCATCAGAACAGATATAACACATTGTTACTTGACAACATCTCAAGTTCTTTACCTACCCAGAAAGAGGTTAGAAACAAAGTCAAAATATTATTTTTACCACCTTTCCAGGAGACTAGACACGGGGTTTCGTGTGGTTAACCAGCGAACTAGGATTAGAGTGCTCTTTCCTGCAAAAATGTCCGGCCAGCCCCGTGCCATTCTACGGTACAGGCGCCTCAGACGATTATCAATAAACTAACCTCTACTCAAAGGGTGAGAAGGAAAAGCCTGAAAAAGTTGAACCTCGTAGAAATGCACAGGGCAATACCGAAGATCGGCGGAATGAAAGCCAAAAGGCCAAGACAGCACCGCTCTACAGAGTGTCGCATTCATTGGAACATATGACCTTAGACAAAACGCCCAGAAAGGCTTGTTTTATACAGTTTTACTTAAACGTATTCAGAGTCATTTCAAAATCATTTAGTTTAAACTCCACTTTAAAATTCCGATTCATCATTTCTTCGTTTGTTGTTATCATCCTGACTGAGAGTTATATTGCTACGCACGTATCCTCAAACCCGATTTCTGATTAAGACACTTGAACGAATGCCTTGGTGTATATTCTTCTATTACTTATGCGAGTAATTACACTATCCACTCTTACAGAAAAAAGGATATATTAAGACCTGCCCTCGATAATTCAGTTTCTTAATAATTGATTAATTCCTCCCATTTCAGAAGAGAGAGAGAGAGAGAGAGAGAGAGAGAGAGAGAGAGAGAGAGAGGGAGAGAGAGAACAAAATAGCGTCAATTGCTTACTATATTACAGTTTTCGTTAGACAATATCTATCACAACTGTAATTTTGGGTCGATCATCTGAGACTCTTTGGATGGAGTGACTACAACTTTCTCTGTCGTTCATCTGACCTCATATGAAATACTTCCATTCTAACGAGACTGGATGCTACAAGCAGGATCAACCGGTAAATCACTTCTGAGTTATCTTCCTATCTTATCACTAATACGTACTAGCTAATATTCTTCTAAGAGTTTCTTTGAAGCCTGTTATAATACGACAGTTTCCAGCTTTTTTTATGCAGTTCTTTGAATTAGTGTTGTACACTGCAATAACTTTCCAGCTGCACTAGTTATGTAGTAGTGGGCAGACAAGCCAGTGTTGCATCGTATGGCCCTCTTGTCCAAATTCACATATAATGAGGTCAGTATTGTAGCTACATATACTCATAGCAACCTTTGATCGCTCCATTACCGTTCTCGGGCGGTTTAGTGTTTTCCACTGGAGCCAGGGTTCCTCTAAACCGCTATGAGACGTCCTCATATCCACTACACAACCAAGTGAATTTAATTATGTACAATTTTATTTGTGCTTTCGACGTTCACGTTTTTGTTGACTAAAGTTGAAATCAATGGGAAACATCGACATTTAATGTGTGTTAAAATTAATAGACCTGTATTTGATGTTTACGCCCAACTTCATATTACATATTACATCCTGTGATACGTATGCCAAACTCTGAAAAAAGAATTTCATGTTTTTTTTAAAATAACGTAATATGTTGGGTACCATCATTTTGCAATACATGACTGAACGTTCATAGTAAATACATTTGTTTACTTCTTGTTCTTGTAAGCGTCTTTTTCATGGTCTTTCCAGTCTGTGTGAACGACATCTGCAAATAGGTTTATTTATACTTCGAAAAAGGACAATGTCATTACAAAACTGTTGAATACAGAAAAGGTTCTTCAACAGAACTTCGTTCTAAATCACCTTGCCTAATGATGGAGAAATCTCTAATCACTATTTGATCATATCTCAACAGACATTTAAAAATAACATGTTCATATGTGTAGTATTCTTAACGGACTGTCGACTTCTTTAACTCACCCTCCGTTTAAGCGATGTGACGTATGATCTGCTTTTATGAATCTCCACAGACGCAGCAAGTTGAGCTTAACTGAACTTTAATTTCCTGTTAGTTTCAACTAAGCAATTTATATACTAGCGTGTTTACTCGCTATATAGTGTACACTATTAATTACACATCACCTCTATTGTTGTTTTCTGACAAATGGTGTACTGTGGATGAAAGTGTGCTCTATAAAATTTTAAATGCATTCAAGATAAAGGCACAATAAATAATGTGCCCTCTGAATTACACGTAAGTAGAAAGCGAATAAGATCGAATCTATCAGATAAAGAAAGGAACAGTCTCGAAGGCGCCATTATTTGAGACTGCGTAGAACGTGAAATCCTAATTGAAGTAAGACAGATTTTAAGATTTTCAAGATGGCTCTCTTAACGTTCGTGTTATCGCTAATATATTTTACCACACTATTCTGAAATCGTATGATCGACGAAGTCGAGCCACCCTTTACAAGGGTTCTAATAGTCGGTTAACAATTACGAGTCTATACAGTATGTGTCAACATAAGTTTGCAAATATCTTTGCGTTTTAGCTTAAAGAAAGGTGTAGTATCTATTCTTATATTACACTTCATCTTTTCTGTACTTGGTCAGTGAACAGGAAATATATCTAGACCGAGTCAATTTAAATTTTAGTTTCAATCCAGACTGCCTGTTTTATGGAAGCTTTATTTCCCAACATTAAGAGCAACCTTGTGTCTGACTCTGCCCTCGTGGCGACGCAAGTAAAAAGAAACACTATGTATCAGATGATTTATTATATTATTTATGGTACCTTGTCGAAAGGAAAATAAATGTAACTGGACTCTCTCTATCTAAATATCTTTGACTTTCCTATACTTATCTATATCTTCCACCACCCCTTTCATTTTCGCAACTACAGATCTTGTCTGAACCAATCCCAAAAACAAAACTGTCCCTCAGCTAAAAAAAACTACGTATTTTTTTACCTTCACAGTCTCGACTTAAAAACGAATATCGTGTTTGAATTAGACACGTTTGAGACGATGGCGCGTGCGCTGTGTAATTTCAATTTTGACTCAACGGCGGTTCGTCTCACAATTTTGCAATGGCTACACGCACATATATAAGCAATTTATCTGAACCATGTAAGCGCTGAGTTATTTCTGTAGAAAAATAATTTTAAAACATATTTTTAAAATGAGTCTGTAAGCTTAACTTTTTTATTCTATGCCCGAACAATGTATATTATATTTGTAGCTACTTATATAGTAGTACTATCAAAATAAATTGTAAAATTATTTCTAATTTATATATTTTGATGGCGACCATCTGGAATTTATAATAATGTTGACCTCATGCTCATGGAACATTATCATTTTTCCATGCACATATTAGTCATTTGGTGAATTTATTGTGTATATTTATAATGCTGTGTATTGTATTAAAATAAAACCAGTTTGGCGTGTAGTAGCGTCTGCTATTTAAAGAGGTTGACTAGTCGCAATTCTGCGACAGCCGCGCTACGAGGGTTAAGGATGAATTTTACAAACCATCTTAACAATAAACGATAGGGATAACGTAGCAAAACATGATACCCATTTAATTTTCAATAAAAAGCATCATCCTTCTTTATTTACTACAAATAAACGCCAGTTTATGTCGTAATTGTCTTCTTTGTTTCAGTCATGAATACCCAATAATATTTTTTTTATTACTGTTCAATTCTATACAGCAACATATTGCTGATCGTCTCCACAACATGACGTGTAGTACTGAAGTGAGTCTAACCCTCAATGCATCTTACGCCCTTATTAAAGATTCCATAATTGAACTTAGTTTGAGATCAACTTGTATAATTATTCTTGGAATAAATTCACAGATCTTTCTCAGTTATCTCATCTATATTACTATGAAAATGGCTCACTGTTACTTAAATCAATAATACAACAGTCTTTTTAAAATCTGATAGAGAGCAAATATCCAAACACATATATTTATATGCCTGATTTGCATAACTATTTTTAAACAGTCTGTAAAAAATATTTGTTATTCATCTTTAATTTCTTGTCTTCTTTTTTTCTATATATATGCAATAGTTTAGTGACATTAATAATTTGAATGTTATTTAATAATATAGGATAAGTTACTTAAACATTTCTTTAAATAATATGTTCATTAGTTATCAAGGGGGTAAATAAAAACAACTATAAGTTCTTAACATTACACTTGATATATATTAAAGATATACAAGTTGTACATTCATAAATAATACTTCGAGCTAGATTAATAACCGCCGAAAGCGCGCAGTGTTCTTTTTATTAATGTGTTTCGGACATTTTGTAGATAGAAAAATGGTAATTTGTATTAATCTTATTATTAGATTTTATTCTCACAACGTTTTGTCATTTTTTTTAATGAAAATCGCTCCAAGTACGATATTAAGCCACTTAATGCATGTAATATTGTTGCCACATCTGGGATGGGGTATCATCCGATAGTCTTCCCCTCTTGAATTAGATGAATTAATTTTCATGTTTTAAAAATTAAAAGAATTATAGCTCGCATTTGATTATAAAGTATTAATTTGATGTTTACTGTCTACGCCAATTTCACGAAATAATATCTTTACACAGAGATCTCTAATAAAGTAATGGGTTGATTATATTCTGTAGTCGTTAATTAATACATACTAAATAATTCATTAAAATTGGTTGATTTCCTGAATTTTCACTTATCTTGAAGTGAAGGGAGGGGTCAAAATGCCCATAGTTTGACTGTTCGAATGATTTCGTCTATTAATTTAAAGGATGACGCCATTTTCCAGTACGCTGAACTGGTTATATTACTAAGGTCGTGGTCTTACGCATCTGAAGTACCCTGCTTAGGTATGATTAATGATGGTGCAGCGGCTTAAATGTTGGTGTAGGTTTTTACTGTTTTAATCATATATATATATATATATATATATATATATATATATATATATATATATATATATATATATATATATATATATGATTGCTTCTTCATGACACAAGTTTTTGAATAGTTTCAGTTTGTTACTGTGTGGCCGTACGCACGTAGTTGGATATTTAACTTTACTTCAGTCTTTCACGGACGTTCACATATGTGATACAAATACTTTCCTTCTGGTAAGAGTGCTCGCACGCTAACGTTATGAGTACCCGAATTTCTTGCAGGTCACGTTTAGATTTGCAGATTAGGCGACAAATATTAGAACTTAGCACTTAAGGTCGTGCTGTTGATGTTGCGATTTGATCTGTGATTTAAAATGATTTCCATGCCCAGCTTTTGACAGAAAAAATCTATCTCATAGAATGTCTTTCCGTATCTGTTGTATGTTATCTAACACTATACTTTGATTATGCTTTCTTAAAAATCGCTTTAAACGCAGCTCTTCAAATCCTTACATCTTTCTCTGATATTTTTGCCTCCATAATTGCCAGTCTTCTAATTATGCTTCCCAGTTGTCCACATGGATCTCAAAGAGTTACAAGTTGTTTTTCAGTGCACCCTGAAACTCTTTTCTTGGTTTATGTTGTGCTTTCATCCCTGTCTCTATCGCCCCATAACACAGTTGTTTAGAGAGTATGTTGCTTTCCGTCCTAACCAAGAGTCCAGTCCATGGTATCTAATTTTAAAGTATTTTCATTTCTATACTGGCTCTATTTGATTTTTCAAGGATTACAGTGCCACGCGTGTGAGTCTTCCAGTTGATGTTAAGTATTCCCCAAATACAACTTTGCTGAAATATTTCTAATTTCTTGAAGTGCTTTTTATATGCAGAGTAGTTATAACGCATGCTTGATAAACACTAATCCTTGATGTAATTCCCCGATCTTACCACACACGTTTCTCCAGTTTGCGATTTATGTCCCTACACAGCGTACTACCAGGATACACAAAGTTTGGTTCAACATAAGGAATTCAAATAGGAGGGAACACATAACATAAGTTTTATTGGGACTGATTGTAAGTACAAAAGATTTATATGCACTGAGTAACTTGTCCATAATCAGTTGCATGTTCTCCTCTGTATGTGAAACAAAGTCCGAATCATCTGCAGATATAATGTAAATAATAAGGTTCTGAAAGAGTTTCGAGTTTGCATTGAGACGTCTAAGGTTAACAAGTTTGTACGTAACCGAATCTGCACCCTAATATCACAATACTTGAAAGCATGCACCCGCATCACAGCAAAATATATGAAGAATAATGTTGGAGCAAAGATATCACCTTGTTTCACACCATAATCAACTGATATATAATAAGATAGTGACCAATTTAAGTATACTCGGACTTTCATGTCATTGTATAACTACTGACGTATCTTCATAGAATTTGCATGACAGCCTAGTTACAGAAGAATATTTTAAAGTCCACTGCGATTAATAGTATCAACCACTTCTGTCAGATCAAAACAACTTGGTATAATGGTACACGCTGCTCCATACATTTTTATTATTTGCTGACGAGCAGAAAATATCATTTTCATTGTGATGCGACCAGCTCTAAAACTGTATTGACTCTCTGAGATGATAGAAGTACAAATCTATTTTATTAAACGATTTAACAGTATATTTGACTAAACATACCACACTGCTTCAAGCAAGCTAATCTCTGTATAGTCTCCCCACCCAGATCTTTAAACCTTTTCTATATAAAGCGAAATAATTATTGCATCGATCCAATCTTCAGGGACAGTATTACCATGCCAAACACCAAACATGGATTGCGTTGGTAACGCTGTCATTTCAAACCAACAATAATTGGACAAGTATATCATCAAGTCATTGTGCTCTTTTAGAGTTGATTTCCTTAATTTTGTCTCATCAATGCTGGATCGATCATCATCTCCTCGACAATCTGTTTTTGAAGGAGACTATTAATAACGAGATAATTTATTTCAGATGGATTATCAAATAAATACCAAAAATGCTATGCCCATCGCTATCCCCTTAGCATCGTTGAAAAGAGAAGAATCATTTTTAGATTTCATGGGTATCATTATTGAAAGCTGTGGTCTAAAAACTTGTTTGATTTTGTTATACATAGCTTTCGAGTCTTTGCTGTCATAGGCTGTCTCGATTTCGTGCTGATATTTTGGCCCAACACCTTTTCTTCATTTTACGTTTCCCACCTTGCAGTTTTAATTTCGTTTCTTTGAAATATATTTAAGTAATTACTTAAGCTGGTCAATTTGAAGACATACATATTTCACGAGCCTTGTGTTTTTTTTTCTAAACGATTGGTGACTATAGAATACTTTTCACCAAACAAATCCCTATGGTCTCTCTAAAGCCAATAACTTACGCTCCATTGGATTATACATGTGACTTAAACAGCTCTCAGGTTCCGTCAAATTAGCTTCTGATAGTTTCACATACCTCCTTAATGTTTAATCTGGAGACATAAATGTTTTTAGATACTTTTAATCAATTGACTCTGACCTTTTCTCATTATACACATCTTAAGCTTGGCACGAAAAGTTTGTGATAAGTGCAACAGTCGATATCCCACATACCTCTTACTGTACACATATCCTGAAAATCACGATAACGCGTGATGCCAATCAGGAATATACCCGTGATTTGATCTAGGATATCTACATGTTACTTTGTAGTGTTTTTGTGTTGGTAAAAGGTATTACATACTGCAATTTATATTCATTGCACAACTTAAGAATAAGAATACCATCGTCATTTGCCTTGCGTGTTTTCTTAAACATCACGGCGTTGTGATCATTTCCTCCGCTTGTATTAAAGTCGCCAAGTAAGAACATCTTATCCGCTTTTGGTATTAATTTGATACAATTACCTCGGTCTTGATAAAAGCTCATTAATACATTCAAACTACTATCACAGGTGAAAATCTATGCTTAACGACCACAAAGTAAGAGTACACTTCGTGACATGATTCAATCATTAATTACACAATATTGCGTTTACTAGGATGTGCTCCTTTTCATGATAGCAAGACAAACCTCTCTTTCTATTTTCACTCTAATGGGCTTTCTGTTTCCAGAAAAAAGTGTACTTTGCACGTTTTGCATTAATTAGACCTTCAGCTCTAAACTGAGTCTCAGATAGAGAATTGACACCCATGTTTTATATAGCCAGTTCCCTGGCAACAATAGTTTTCCGCTCCCGATTAACTGACTATTTTTGATCAAGCAGTTACCTTACGTCCTAGGCAGCCATTTTTAGTTTAGTTTTCTTTTTAGCATACATTTAATTTGTTTCGCTTTTGTTTCCCCCTGTTGAAATGGACAACTGTCAACCGCAGATAGCTGACTAGCTGAAAGAAAGAACATACGATATTTACGTTACTTTTTCTGAGCCCCTCCTTGACCTGGGTGAGCAAAGCTGTCCCCCAAACTGCTTCTCAGTAAAAACAGCCCCACGTCACCTTCAAACAAACAGTGACGTACAGATTAACTTCGAGCCGCCTTTGTGCAGATTTGTGACTGTTTACTTCCTACTTTTTCTGTTTTCACATGTCGTCGCGGTTGTATTGTCACATGACTTGTAAAGAATAGATATATGTACAAAAACATCTCAATAATAAAATCTTGTACTACACAGATACTACCCTCTGTCATCTGTTTTCCGTATCCAATGGTAATCAGGTGTAAGATAAATGGTAACTGTATCAACCGCAGGTTTTTTTGAGTGGCCTTCTCACAAAGCAATGACTTGTCGAAAGAAGCCTTCAGCAACAGAGGTCATCACCTGTCATCACCTGCCACCAGATACTGGACGGACGCATCATGAATTTAGACACGAAGTATTTGCTGTATCCCATACAGGGTGGCTTCCGGTTACTATCCCTTTCTAAAGGGCAACTCCTCATTTTGTCTGGCACTGCTTCCTGGATATTCATGATGATACGACATGATACGATACTCTGGTCTGTGCGTCGTTCTATCTGTGGCCAGAGGTCCCGGACAAACAGTGAAAGCCGTAACTTGCTGTTGGCTGCCATCTAGATGCAGTGGCTATTGTCAGAAGATAGCCGCCAAATACTGGTTAGACGTATCTCTGGGTTTGTTAGTTAACTCCTAGTAAGGGCATGTGTTACTGGACACGATAGCATATCCGCAAACTGGTGGGTTATGTGTGTCGCAGCGACGGGGACAGATCCTCCGTAGGGTTCTGTAGGGGGACTCACCGTAAACCTTTGAGTGGATCCATAGACCGCATTTAAAGTAAGTATATATATATATATATATATATATACACTTTATAATGTTTGTAATACTAATATTTTTTGTTGGATGTTATTGTATGAAATAAATAACAAAAATAATTCAATTAGAGATCGCCGCAACTTCGACAAAATACGTCCAATCGCATCCGGGGGATTTAATTAACAAAACGATGAGTTGCAGCGATCTGTACTTGACTCGTTTTCTTATTTATGTCCTACATGAATATCATACAATCGAAGTATTCGCGGACAAGCAATATAGAATGCATTTTTAAAGCTACATGGACGAACGCAATCCACGCAAGGAAAAACAGATCAAAGCAACAAATAAATACATTTTTATAATTAAATAATCGGGTTGAAAATAGCGAGATCAGTTCTCGAGAATCGCTAATCCTGCAATGGGAAAATCAACAAAATACCTACATATGTGACGATGTATATATATCACACTTCTATCAAACCCGACTTGTAATTGACTTTGTATTACATACTATAACACACACATCTATATCTATATCTCTATACACATATCTATATCTCTATCTATCTCCTCTCTCTATTTCTATCTCTCTATCTCTCTCTTTATATATATATATATATATATATATATATATATATATATGATGAATAGGAGAAGATATTATATATACATTTAAAGTAAAACCTATCATGAAGACTAGATGCTTGATATACGAGATAGATCAATTATATAAACAAGTAAATGATGAGAAAACACATTGTACAACATAAATTATCTATTAAGTTATCAATGGTTTAAAACAAACGGTTTTTAATGAGATACTTTCATCGTCCATTTCTTAAACAATGGCTTTTCAAAAGCTTTCACATACCGCAACTTTCTCCAACTAGACGGATCGCCTGAGCCATCTATTGGTTGCTGCCTATCCACAACTGCTAACAGATGTATTTTCTAAACACGATTTCTGCTATCCCTACCTGATTTATATACAATTTTAGATGCTAATATTCGTCGCTAAAATAGAACCGAAATATACCTTACATCGCATCTGCTTCTACGAACTCTTTTCTCGTTTGACTATATTTTCCACATTTTTATTACACTTTTATATATTCTACATATTAACATTCTTGTAATTTCACTTTTTGTTAAATTATCTGTCTACTCTCTGACGATAAGATATCATTCTTTGAAAAGC